>JBBBVU010000004.1:27188323-27201976 GCA_037177055.1 Atherinosoma microstoma
AGGGTGGAGGAACTGAGGTGGTCCAGTCTGACATGTTGGGGCCTGCTGGTCAGGAAGTCCAATAACCAGTTGCAGATGGATGTGCTGGTTCCCAGGTCTGTCAGTTTGCTGATGAGTTTTGATGGGATGACAGTGTTGAACGCTGAACTGAAATCAATGAACACATTGCAAGTCCAATTTACCCATTCGCACACACAGACACCACTTCCTTGGAATTATTTTGGAAGTGTGTTTCCCTATTACACACTTTCACAGGCAAGGATGCAAGGATAATCTGACCTGACAATTGACAGACGACCCCTTCCCCTGAGCCACAGTTGAGAGTCATTTTAACGTTGTAGCCGACCATGTCCATCCCTTTCTGAGCACAGTGGAGCATCTTGTGATGGCTACTTCCAGCAGGATGATGCACCATGTCACAAAGCTCAGATCAATGAGCTCACTGTACTCCAACGGCCTCCACAGTCACCACATCTACATCCAATATTCCACCTTTGGGATGTGGTGGAACGGGAGATTCTCATCATGGATGTGCAGCTGACAAATCGCAGCAAATGTGTTAATTTCAGTTTTATTTACACGACACATTTACAACAACCGCAGTTGTCCAAAGTGCTGGATAAGGAAAGAATAGAAAACAGTAAAACCGTAAGGAAACATAAAAACAAAGTTAAAATAAATATCAAGCTCAACTGGGTTTAAAAGCCAGTGTAAAGAAATGAAGGGGGGCGTACTGGGTAGGAGACCTCCGAATCTCTCACTTGCTCCTCTTGCTTGAAGTGGAGAAATCATCAGAAGTTTTAAAGTGCTGTTCTCATGTTTTTGCTGCATTTCCATATAAGAAGAAAGTTATATAAAGTTAGCCAATATGCATTATTGGCTAACTTTTCTGTTCAGAGTTTGGTCTGGACCGTAAATACCAGGTTGTGTCACCATCCGAGCGGGCAGCACAGAGGCATATTGCTGCCTCTTGCTTATGTCTGTGTAGTATAAAACTCTCTTCTCTCCTCCAGCTGATGATGCTGGTTTTGAAACGGAGGTTTATAATAACTCTGTGGTCCACACCCCCCACCTGCGCTCTCTGGCTCAACGCAGCGTGGTGTTCAGCAACGCCTTCACCTCAGTCAGCAGCTGCTCCCCGAGCCGCTCCACCATCCTCTCCGGCCTGCCGCAGGTAACAAGCACACACACACACACACACACACACACACACATCAGGGGTGCTTCTCGTTTGGACGTGAAAGCGTTGAAGTTGGTTTGTTCTGTGCTTTCAGCATCAGAACGGCATGTACGGACTTCATCAAGGAGTTCATCACTTCAACTCCTTCGATGGAGTACGAAGTCTGTCGCTGCTCCTCAGCCAGGCCGACGTACACACAGGTGAATAAAACGAGATCAGCTTGAGTTTGCACACTCTCACATACTCCTGATTTTAATATGTTTTTCTCCACATTGGGGTTTTTTTTTTTTTTCTGTCAAATTCTTACAGGTATAATCGGAAAGAAGCACGTCGGCCCTGGATCGGTTTACCCTTTCGATTTTGCCTACACAGAAGAAAACAACTCTGTCCTCCAGGTGGGGAGGAACATCACCCGGATCAAGCTTCTGGTTCGCAAGTTTTTTCAGACTCACAAAGAAGAAGCTTTAAAGCCAACACAAGAGGAGGATGAGAGAAATGGCTACAGTGGGAATATGAAAGAGGAGAGGCCATTTTTCCTTTACGTAGCCTTCCACGACACACACCGATGTGGCCATTCACAGCCCCAGTACGGAGCTTTCTGTGAGAAGTTTGGGAATGGAGACATGGGGATGGGTAGAATCCCTGACTGGACGCCCGTATATTACACACCAGAACAAGTAAAGGTACGTGATTCAATGTTTTCTTGTGTTAAAAGAGCTCTTCATTATGCAAATCCTAAGGCTTATCAGGATGTATTTAAGTGAATTTCAGATAAACACTGATTTCTTTTGGGCTCAGTTGCAGTCCAGCAACCATCTCCCTGAAAATCACGACCTTTGTTATTTACAAGCAAGAAATTCTATTGGTCTTTCCCCCCCCCAATTCCCTGTTATGCCTTTACAACATGATCATTATAATTTGTTCCCTAGCAACCAAGCATGTGTTTTACCTTCCCAACTTCCACCTTTCATATTAGAGCTGCTCGGGCAGATGATCTCGGTGTGGAAATTTCAATTTAAAGTCCAAACTGAACTAAATATTTCCCCCTGTTTCACCAATATGTTGATAGATCATTTCTGGTCCTGCCCCAAGCTCAGGACGTTCTGGTTTAGTAGAATTAGGTTTTTTTTTTTTTACATTAGTATATAATGATTAGCCCCAGATATCCACTTTGTTGGTACTTCTCCGCACAATTGTTTTTGTTTTATTTCATTCTCAGAGTCTGGCAGCTTTTTGTTTGTTTTGGGTTTTCTTTGGGTGACTTTATTCAGTTTTCTTCTGTCTTTTTAGGTCTTTTACAAAAACTTTAAAAAAAAAGAAAAGATATACACTGATTTAAATTGAAGCATGGAGCCACTAACTCATGATTACTTGACCTCTCCTCATCTCACGACTTCAGGTACCTCCTTTTGTGCCGGACACGCCAGCAGCACGAGCCGACTTGGCTGCACAGTACACCACAGTCAGCAGGTTGGATCAGGGTGCGTAGCACCACCCAGACACACACACACACACACACACACATGATGAAGATGATGAAGAATCCAAAACACTGATGCTGCTGCAAATTTCCTCCACAGGTATCGGATTAGTTCTTCAAGAGCTCAGAGATGCCGGTTATGAGAACGACACTCTGGTCATCTACAGCTCAGATAACGGCATCCCCTTCCCGAATGGCAGGACTAACCTGTACCAGTCCGGGACTGCAGAGCCCATGCTTGTGTCCTCTCCAGAGCACAGGGAGCGGTGGGGAGACACCAGCCAGGCCTACGTCAGCCTGCTGGGTAAGAAACAGATGGTAGATAGACCCTAGGGGGCTGTATATGGATAGAGTACAAAGGCATATTTACAAGTTTTCTTAATCTAAAGCTGGAAACTCTCTGGTCCTACAGGGCCACGGTCCTGCAGGTTTTAAGGGCCTCCCTGCTCAATATGCACGATTCATATTAAATGGATCCAATAACTTGTCAAGTTCTGCTCAATCATCCATGTTGAAGCAGGGGAACGTCTAAAACCTGGAGAACATGGGCCCTCTAGGCAAACAAAAGGAAGTCAGTTTATCTGATGTGCTTCAACGGCCACAAGAGGGAGACCGAACAATAATGTTGCAGCGGACCTCAAGAGAAGATGAACTGAAATGTTTCATATGATTAAAAATGATTCATTTTTAGACAATCAAATTAGTTTTTAAGTGGTGTATTTATTTCTTAAAAAAGAAACACTTCATTCTTCTTAACTATCAAAGATAACGTTACCTGGAAATGGAAACAGCGATTTATTCAAACGTTGCAAACATAAACCAAAGGCAAAAAACAAAGATGTAAATATTACATCTGACCACCTTTGTTCTTCATCACAGCCTGAATCCTCTTAGACAAGCTTTTTTTTTTTTCCTCTTTGCTTTCAGTCGTCTTCAGGAATATTTCTCCAGGCTTCTTGAAGAACTTTCCAAAGCTCTTCTTTGGATGTTGCTGTCTTTTGTTCTGTTCTTTGTGGAGATAATCCCATACTGCTTCAATAATGTTGAACTCCAGGCTCTAGAGAGGATTGATGGCTCCAGAAGACCCGTTGCCACCGACTTTCAGTCCAGGGGGCCTTATATATGAAGCAGGATTAGTGGCTGAGTGAGATAACTTCAGGCTCAGCTTTGGATTTTCAGAATCACAAAGCTTGTTCACTTCTTACCTGGAAACCTAACTTTTGCTCCGAAACAGATGAGCAGCAGAAAAAACATGTAAAATCTCCACCGGACCAATCAGGTCTCTTAGAAAATAAAAGAATAAAAAAGATGAGGGAACAAAACATCACATTTAACCTAAAACTGAGACTTGTTGCTCTAAAACTTCTATGTCTTGATATTTAAAGATTTCAAATGAACATTATTTTATTTATTAAAATCAAAACTGAGCTATAAACGTGTTATTTTCTCCTGAGGTGAATGTGCAACGTGTCAAACTCATCATAATGTCTGCATGTTCATGTTCACATATCTTTTAAGGTACTTTAAAACTTGGCTGATATTAATCTCTAGACAGTTAAAACCATTAAATCGTTGTAGAGCCTGGATGACATCAAATGAACTTAGACATTTACAGTCATCCCACAGACTGCTTTTCACAGTCAGTTCTGCATCTGACATGATAAGACTGAAACCTTCTCATATGCTAACAGAATTAGACCTGTAGCACTGGGTTTTACTTTCTGCTTTTGTTACTTTTATCTGAAATATGATTGTGATTAATCAGCTGATGCCTGATGATTTACTGAGTTTTTAACCAGCATTATAATTCCACTTAGAGAGATCTCTATTGTTAAGTTTATTTCAACTCAATCATACCCTGGACATGTTGAACCTTGTAGCGTAGGCACTGGTTCTTGAGTGATTTAGCATAATTCAACCTTTCCTCCACATTTTAAGTTTGCACTAAGTAAAAAAAAAAGAGAGAGAAATGTGTTCCTTTGCATTTTTAATAACAACAATCAATGTTTTTTAACAAATGGTTGAGATTACAGTTAATGTAGTAATTATGGTGAAATTATGAAAACTTGAAACAGTAATGGGACAACAAACATAGTTTGGGTATAACATACATACCCAATCTAAGTGTAGAGAGGGTTCACGTAGGTTTATTTCCACAGTTTTTTAATCAAATCCATTATAGACACTGAGAACATTTCTCTACCAAACAGTAGAACAGGACCTAAAGGGTTAAGAATGACCCTTTACATGGAGACCACTTCTGATTAGCCCCTTCATTCATTTGTCTTTCACTTGTCCAGTTTCTTCATGTTTCTTCAGTTGAACAGAAACCAAACAGAGGTCATTGTATTTGGAGCCAAAAAAAGGAAAAATTAAAGGGAATTTCATTCTATACACCTAAAAACCACCGACCCGGCCGGAAATCTGGCCTTAGCGATGGACTCTGACCTAAAATCCACCAACCGGGTCAGAAATACACTGTATGGGTGTAGTGATGGACTCAGACCTAAATGATGAAAACCACATGAAGGGAACCACAAAGTCCGCCTACTGTCACCTTCAGAATATATCAAGGTTTAAGATATGATGTCTCAGCAGGACCTGGAAAATCTAGTCCATGCTTTCATCTTTAGTCGGCTTGATTATTGAAACAGGGTCTTTACGGGACTGCCGGAAACCTGCAGCTGATCCAGAGCTCTGCTGCTCCAGTCCTCACTAAGACCAAGAAATTGGACCGCATCGGTCCAGCTCTGAGGTCTCTCCACTGGCTCACAAAGCACTTTGAATTGTCCTGTACATGAAATGTGCTCTACAAATAAACTTGCCTTGCCTTCTAAAGAACACACTGCACATCGTAAACAAGATCTGCCAAGCTTTCAGCCATAGCATCGCCTTTTTTTACCCTATAAAGCCAGACATATCATATTTGAACATACGGTTTCTGAGACATTTTGCATCTCTTTATGGTAAAAACTTTGCTGAAAACCCTGCAGTATACAATCTGATGTTGGTCTTCTGCCCCTTAATGGACGCCAGGAAGCAGAAGACTACACTACAATCATTTTGAAATATCACACAGTACTAAATGCTAGATATACAAAAGATTTTTTTGTCAATTTTTAAAAAAAGATTTTGTCAAAGTGCAAAATAAAGACTTCACATTCAAAAAAGGGGACTTTTCTCCTAATTTTTTCTTGGGTCGGGCTTTAAAAGGGTTAAATAACCTTGTTGGTATGAAAATACTATTCTATGTCTATCAGACATCGGTGTGTTTGGTATTTTTTTATAGTAGCAACTAAAGAAATGGTAACAATATGTGTTTTTGCTGTTAACTAAGAGCCTACAGCCTTTACTTCCGGTGAGATGAAAGTGATTTCTTCACGTATTTTAATCATTTTCTCCTCTTCTTGTCTATGTTTTTTTTTTGGCAGACATCACTCCCACTGTCCTGGACTGGTTTTCTGTGTCTTACCCCTCCTACAGCCTCCCTGGCAGCCCTGCCACACAGGTCCTCCTCACTGGTCGCTCCTTACTGCCTGCTTTAGTCTCTGAGCCCAGCAGCTGGCACACCGTCTACTCCAGCCAGTCCCTGCACGAGGTCAGGGGCATCGCTGCTTGCTTGCATATAAACGATACGCTCTCATAAAGGAATGAAACACCCTCCCTGACAACTCTACTCTCGCTTCAATTACAGATAACCATGCACTACCCGATTCGTTCTGTCCACCGAGGGGCCTATCACCTTCTTCACAACCTGCATTACCGCATGCCTTTCCCCATCGATCAGGATCTGTACGTGTCGCCCACCTTTCAGGACCTGCTGAACCGTACCAGGCTGCGTCAGCCGACACACTGGTTTAAAAGCCTGGATCAGTATTACTACAGAGAGCGCTGGGAGCTGTTTGACACCAGGTCTGTAACAGCTGCTCACACTTTTATTTGCGGAGGGGAAAAAAAAAACCTTCAGCGGCTATAAGGTGTTAGAAGAGCCTCACAGCGGATGTCACAGGTCAACAGTTTAAATTAGAAATGCGTGGGACAGTAGTTTAATGAAGTTAGTGATGAGAAATTGGCCTAAAACTGAACTTAAAGATGTCCACGTTTCCATGTTCAGGAGAGGAAATGGATGTGGCAGTAAAAGACCAAAAGAAACCACATTTCCCCAGATCAGAGCAGGCAGGTTTAAATCCATTCTGCTCATATTTGACCCATTTAGACCCTAAAAAGAGTATTACTTAATTGTCACAGTTGAGGAATTTAAAAGAATAGGAAACCTCTGTTAAAAGACTTTTACCACAAATAAATTGAGAATAGTGGCGACTCGTCTAGGTGGGTCCGTTTCATTTGTTTCACGAGATGAGATCTGCCGGCTCTTTCTCTCCAGGTCTCTGAAGTTTTCTGGATGTTTCTCTTAGTGTCTTCGTTTTGGCCTGCTGGTTTTTGAAGACATCATCTAAGGCTCTGGCGAACTGTGATGGTCATTTTTCATCATTTAAATGACAAACTGGTACTTCAAGGAAATATGGCAGATGAATTAATCACGTAAAGGATTATTAAGAGTAGCCTTGCTTTCTTTGCTCGACTGTGATCGAACACAGAACAAACACCAAGTCAACCAGATTCGCCTTTTTTCTTTTTTCTCTCTCGGATTTTGGCAGGCGTGCCAAAACCACAGATTAGCTATGAAAAGATTGGTTGTCTTTAATGAATTCTAATACAAAAATGTCAAATTTAAAGTATTTACTTTAATTTACATGGGGCTTTAAATTATTTACAACATTGCTGTAAACTGTCTATTTAGATGAAATTTTTACTGAACAAAACAGACTAATTTATCATTTTTAACCTCAGTATATTTAAAGTTTGACCACAAAATATCTATAATTTAAACATGTTAAAAGGAGAGTTGGAATATATTTCCTTGAGGAAAACTAAAATGTATTTGAATAACAGAATATAATTACAGAAAACAGCATTTCAGTGGCTACAATAGTACAATAATAAAAAAACAAGTTTCTTTTTCTTTTTAGTGGTGGGGTTTGGATGGATGGACTTTGATTTATTCCCTCATTATCTATAAAACGAAATTAATGATGCTTTAATGTTGAATGCAGGACAGATCCCCTGGAAACGAAGAACCTGGTATCAGACCCAGCCTACAGTGGCGTGCTGGAGAGCCTGAGACAGACTCTGCAGAAGTGGCAGTGGGAGACAGGAGACCCTTGGGTCTGTGGACCGGACTACGTCCTGGAGGACAAACTGGAGCCACACTGCAGACCCCTCTACAATGGACTCTAATGTTACTTTGAGTCATCTTGATTAGAGTATAAAAGCATTTATCTTCAAATCCATGACAATTATTTGATTACATATTTTTGTATGTCAGCACTGATTTTAATGAAAGAAAATAAACTTCTTAAATTCATGAAATTGTTTCCGTATATCCTTGTCATTTAAGTCAGTGATCCCCTTTTCTCTTTCTACACATTGAAGGTACACTTTCCATCCTCCAGACTGCCTTATGAAGTTGTGTTTTAGAAAGAAAATATAATTACACACCATTTAACTGTTTTAATTATTGAGCTGAGCAGACAGACTGATTTGCTGATTACACACCAAGGCTGAGGGGTTTGTGATGCATGAAGCAGGCAGATCAATCTGGCAAAGGGTTTGTATTGATGATGTTGTTTTTCCTCAAAGCTACAACTTGAAGTGAGATAAAATTGAAACAACATCCATCAGGAAAGGTTTTGAAAATCCAGATCAATTCATGATAATTGACCTGCACATCTTTTCTTCTCTAATTTGTTCATTTTCACTCTTATTGGCATCTTTTAAAGTTGGCTGTACCAATTCTTTTTTTGATGAAGATCTTTTCAAAATGGATTGGATAAGCAGGGCTAATTTTCTTTAAACCCTTATCTAGGGTCCAAAATTATTTGGGGGATAATCCAGTGTTTGTGTTAAAATGTCTTCTACATCCAGGTCATTTTATCAACAGGTGGTCCAACTAATTAGACACAAATTGTTTCCTTTGAGTTCTGTCGTCATGTCTCACTGTTTGTCATGGTCGAGCAATTTTTAATCCATTTTTCTTTTGATCACGTCGAAGTGATCTAAGATCTGACGTCCTAAACCTCCTTCACCCCTCCTCACGCACCCCCTCCCCTTGGCTCCAACAGACCATCAAATGCGGATCAATTTGGATTTTTGTCCCCTTTTCTGAAGATGGATCATCATCCACCCACACAAGCTCTGATTTGACAAACGTCTGCAGGTCACGATAACGTCACCTGTCCTGCCTTTATAAGCAGCAGAGAGTTTTCATAGAGCCAAGCAAAACAAAGTCTCCGCAGGCAAATAACAGACGTTTTCCCCTGCGTAAAAAGGAAGAAGTAGTCCACAATCCAAGACATGGAGAGGTCTGTCAGGTTTGCTGTGGTTTGCGTCGGAGTGTCTTTACTCATCTCCTGCCATTCAGTCGAAGCCTGGTACAAGCAGTCGACTGGACCCAATTACTACTCGGTGGGTCGCGCCTCCGGTTTGCTGTCCGGTATCAGGAGGTCACCGTACGTCCGGAGAGCCGAGTCTGAAGACACGCTGATGGACAGCGGGGAGACGGCAGGTAACAACGTGATCCCAGAGGCTAACAAACAGGTCTCCGTCCTCAAAAACATGGTAAGTACTGTTTTATTTAGTGTCAATTATTTATTGTTTGATCTTGTTCAAGAAAAGATGCGCGTAAAGTTCGCTTTTTACGCAGCAGAAGACACTAGGACACTTATAGAAAGTTAGATAAAAGTCGTTTTTTTTAATCAATAATTTAAGAAATCAGGCTTTTTTTTTTTGTCAGAGATTGAATTGTTAATCAAGACTATTTGCCTACAAAAACTAAGCTCAGTGTCTTAATCGACACAAACTTCTGGAAACCGTGTTTAAAATGAGACGTAAAATGTAAACATCATTGATCATATCTGCAGGCTATCTGCGTCAAGGACATCTCTCCAAACCTGAAGAGCTGCGAGTTGCTGCGGGACGGGACGGGCACCTTCCAGTGCAAAGCGGACGTCTTCCTCACCCTGGACTCCTTGGACTGCCTGTCCGCGTAAGTCCGGGTCCGAACACGCAGACAGTCTTCCCAGGAGTCGCTTCTCTGGAAAACGAAAACTACAAAGGAGACAGATGAGCATGGGGGGGGAAAGGAGAAGACTGGTTATTGTTGATGATGGGCCGTTGCAGACTCTGAATGTTTTCCTTTATTTTAGAAAAGAAAAAACATGGTTTTTCCCTTTGCTTTGGTTGGTAGACAAGAGTATAAAAGAAAACAAGAAAAAAAAATTGCCAGAATTAGTTGAAGCCATTTTCATCACAGAAGACTTTCCATGCTTTTATCTGAACCCTGAAATGTTCTGCGTTATCAAAATGTATTAAATGTCCATAAAGTTGACTGCAGTGCAGATTTCCTGGAAATGACTTTTGATTGATTTTATTTATTAAAATGAACAAACACTGATAATCTGCTGTGTGGTCTGAATTTACTGGGAGATGAATGAAAATATGAGACCCTTGGATTGACCTTTAACATCAAATATGACGACTGTCGTCAAAGGAAAGTAAAATAAGAAAATTGTTTAATGTCTTTCATTTATTTTGTATTGACTCAGTGCAGTACACAACATAATACATAAAACAATCTGAGGATGTGGTCTGTAAGATTTAAAAAGCATACAAGCGATACAGCATGAAACATGAAAGTGGGGAGAAGAATGCAAATTTCTTACAGGAATAACACATCAACCCAACTTTATTATAAAGGCACTTGGGTGTGATTTTCTCTAAGGATCCAGACTAGATGAGTCATTGTCATATCTTGTTTATTACTGGAGTCAGAGAAGCTGGTATGATAGCAGTCAGTCGCTTAGAGGATTCCTCAAAACAAACTCCGGTAAAGTTAATGCCACTAGTCAAATGGAGGAGTCACCATCCCGCTGACAAATCCGTTCATGTTTTAGAGCGGAAAAATAATCATCATAGATGAAAGGAGGGAAATTAAATCCAAGTCAGATGCTTCGGGGATGTTTCTATCATCATAAGAAATTTTCCAGCATCATCGCTAAGGGATAATCAGGGGGACGATTGAGGGCTCAGTTTTTAAAATGCTTGCCACGTGGGTGATTTCAAGTAAACGCAAACTGGTGTTAACAGCGATCACATCCTCATTAGGAGGGTTTTGACGCACACGACCTGCACAGCAGAGACATGATGATAAATGAGCGGAAAACATGATGGTATGCATGGGTGAAAGCTGCGCCGAGGAAGTTAATGGACAAACAGTAAATCCTCACCTCCTCCCTGTCTTGCTGCGTCCCCTACAAAGCAAGACAAATACATGGCACATATTTTTTCATAGTTTTTCAAGTTTTTCATAAAAAGAGAAACATGTTTGTTCCTTGTTTCATTTTGCAGTACAGTTAAAAAAATTTAAAAAGCCCATCGTTTTCAAAGCCGACTTTAAAAGTCAACATTTTAGGACTCCAAATGAAGGTACGGTGAAACATCCTTCACCTTTTAGTAACATGTATGGAAGCAATGATCTTCAGATTCTGTTTGTTTTCAGACAGTTTCAGTCTTTCCACACGAGACATTCCAGGTTTGGTGAGGTCTCACTTTGCAGCGGCTCATACAGATGCTGGTGGTTACAGGAGCGAGACGGCTTCCAAGTTCTCTTTGATTATAGTGTCCATGACCACCTGGAATACGACCTCGATGTTGGAGGTGTCGGTTGCTGTGGTGAAGTGATGGTAGACGAGTTTGCTGGGTGTGTTGTTCAGGGAGACGAAGGTGGCGGCGATGAAACGGGCGGCTGAGTCCACATCGAAGTCTGCGCCTGGAAGAGAGACGAACGAGGAGAGGTCAGTTCAGGCATCTCAGGGAGCTTTGTGTAGAATAAACCAAACAATTCCCTTTGAATACATAAACCCAGAGAAACATCTGGCTGTGATCTGTGAGTGAAAGTTGTGGTTTGCATATTTGTGTTGAGGATGAAAATAATTAGAAAAAGCTGATTTTCACATTAACTGCACAAGATAAAAAACTTAAACTTTAGTAAAGTGCAACAAAATGTCAAATTATTCCACTAACCAGGCATTTTCAGATCATTTGAATAAATTCAGATCATTTGAATAAAAATAATAAAAACATTCACATAATTGAGACATCTGGTGTCTCAATTATGAGTGTGTACTGCAGTAAAATGGCCTCTGGGACAGATATTTTACAAGATATGATCACATTTGTTTGTAAGCAGCATTTTTAAAGATGTGAAACCCGAGGTAAATGGAAAGTAACAAAACCATTCAAAAAGGGACACAAAACTACAGCAGCAGCAGACAATACGGTGAATAAAGAAATATATGTTAGAAAAAAATAAATCAAATTTAAAAGCACGAATAAGTATCTAAAAATTTATATTACTAATATATTTTTTAAAAAACAAATAAATTTGAGTATAAATACTCTATTGTTGCACATTAAAACAGGAAATGAACATTAAAAAAGGTGCAACAAGTGGAGCTCAGCTATTCCAGTTAAAGTACATTTCTACAGTTTTGTTTTTTATTGGGTTTCACAACAGCAAAAAGACTCCTTCAAAAAGTCATAGGATGGTAATTAGGAGAAGTAAAACATGTAAAATGCCTCACAATAGTTTCCTAATTTCTAGACTTTTCTTTTTAAAAGTTGAGCAGAATTTTCCTAAATAAAATAAAGACTATTTTTATATTAAACTGACTCCCCTAAATCCCATCTTGTGATTCAACAGAAATGTTTAGTGGTGTATTTCAGACAGACACTCTCCTCTGCCCGTATTCCCCTCATTTCTTTGTATTTATCTGTTTTGGATGTTTTGTCCCCCCCCCCTCAGCACCTTTGTAGGGTTGTACAGAGGTGTGTAGCTGGGAGGACGTGTTTATCTGTGCTTTCAAACATAACCATGATACAGTAATCATCATATTTCTTTGATTTAAAGCTTTATTCTGTCTACACTTCTTTTTAAACAGATGTTACTCTGTGGTGCAAAGGAGGATGGCCAAAGGATTTATTAACAATAATTACTGGGGATCTTTAGATGGAACAATATTGAGCAAAAACAACAAAGTTTGATTCTCTGACTTCTGTACAAACATATCAAAATCTTTTTAGACATTTAAAAAACTGTACTTGTGGAAAGATTTTGAGCAAATGCACTTTTTCTAGCACCGATGGTTCTTTCTGGAAGATGAGTGGAAGTTTTAAAATAATGGAAGATCAGTTTAATCATTGCAGCTGCAAACATGAGAAAAACCACAGAAAAAAGACATTGGCTTCATCGTCATATCTGCCGTCAGAGACAAATGAACACTTGCTCTGCTGGCTGACCCCAATCCCAACTGTGTTAGCATTTTTATTGACATTTGCATGAGAGCAGAAGGGGCATGGCTCCCGTTGAGTCCACTGAGATACGGGAGGTGAACTGTTGAGCAAAAATAAGAAATCTCCTAAATTAACAGTGTGTGTGAAACTAAGAGCTTATCATCAGTTTGTCTTTTTAACGGTAATAAACTTTAGAATTTGTTTGGGTTTTAGTATCTGAAATAATACTTAAAAAAAAAAAAAAAAAAAAAAAGGATTTTTAGTTTTACTGGCAATTCCCCGAGTATTAGAATTAGTACTAGTTTTCATGTATTAAAGTGGGGAACATTACAACGACATCCATGGATTACTGAGGTTGGATCTCTTTTTAATTTCCTTCGATATCGTTGCAGTTCATTCTTCACTCTTCCGAGGCCCTGTTTTCAATAGTTATTAGTTTACATGTCCAAAATGGGTTTTTAAAAATCACTGTGTTGCATTTTAGTAGTGATAGTTTTATTCGGTCTAGCAGATAAAAGGAATAACAATAACAATCATCTTAATTATATCCACAAGATAATTCTAATCCTTCCAATTTGCGACC
>JBBBVU010000004.1:27203087-27223994 GCA_037177055.1 Atherinosoma microstoma
TAATAATTTGCTGCGGGCCAATTAAAATTGCACGGCGGGCCGCAGTTGGCCCGCGGGCCGTAGTTTGGACACCCCTGGCTTATGGGGTGAAGATCTGACAAAAACAACAACAATGACTCAGATTCTCAGCATTAAGCTGAAGTAGCGTCTCAAGATTTTCACCAACTCTGAAGAGATCTGGAAGATTTTTTGTCATATCGTACCTGCAGACTTAAAAATAGACATCTATCTTTCTCAGTATTGTTGGTATTGTTTATTAAACGTGGAATCATTTACTGTAAGACTTCCATTAAATAAGGTACGACACAAATATTTGACTGGATTTCAAATTTACTAAAATATTGAATTTTCTCTCCGTCTTGTTATTGTCTCGTTTGGGGATAGTAATGTCCCGTTATGGTCAGGAAACCAAAAAATTTCAACTAATTGGTTACACTATAAACAACTCTCAGTAACTTCAGCCTTACCTTTAAATTGTGGTAAATTTAACCGTAGATGTCGTCCAGAGTGTAAAATCTTGTCTTGAAAAAGGTCTATCTTGTTCATGAACAAAATCTGAAAGAAAAAAAAATATTCAGTTGAAAACACAAAAACAGATTCCTCTACCGAGGAGGTGAATACGTGAGAAAATAAGGAAATAAACAGGAAATGTTGATTTGACTGGGATGTCAGCACAGGAGTAACTACCAATAACATCCAGATTTATTGCTACTTGGAGAGATTCACATAAAATGCAAAGATCAATGGCTGTATTGATACATGCATGAGGGGATGATGGCGGATCAATAACTTCACACATCGATGTGCAATCAATCCTTCATGAAGTTTTCGTTTTCATAAATCTGTCCTTAAGCTGCGCGGATACTTCTGGCTTTGTACTCGACCAATTAAAACGACGACTCTGTTCTCTCTTTTCCAGCCGGTCTGATCACAAAACCCCCCCCAAAAAAGCTCTTGATGATAACAAAACAAGGGATGGGGACGAAGTAGAGCAGATTTTCAATAAGCAGGACGCAGAGCAACACCTCAGTGTGTAATTATCACTGACCAGCCACAGTGAAAAGTTAATTGAGGTGTAGGTTACAAATTTTCCTCCCACATAAAAAAAAACGAATCATTAAACACTTTTGTTTAATGAGGCTGTTAGCCATGTTAATGTGCAGGCCCACACACACAACCCTGCACATAAACACGTCACACCACGGCATTTTAATTGCCCATTTGGCTCTAATGAAGCTTCAAATAAGTTTTTATTATGGTTTAAAAAAAAAAAAAAAAAGAGGGTTTAATGCAACGCTGAAACTTTGTGGGATATTTTTATAAAAAAGCAAACATGTACAATTATGTCTGTGATGTTATTTGTCACGGCCGAACAACCATGAAACGCTTTGATTTAATCCGCTTTGTTTG
The DNA here is from genome assembly GCA_037177055.1 of Atherinosoma microstoma. Taxonomy (NCBI): domain Eukaryota; kingdom Metazoa; phylum Chordata; class Actinopteri; order Atheriniformes; family Atherinidae; genus Atherinosoma; species Atherinosoma microstoma. The sequence continues at coordinate 27,204,498 of JBBBVU010000004.1, forward strand.
GACACAGACTGGGCTTCTCATAAGCGTTCACAGCGATCATGGTGAAAAGGTTTCTGGAAAAACACAGGCAGAGTTCACAGCTGCAGCGTGCGCATCAACATGCAGCGACTTGGGGTCTTAAGTGGGTTTCAAATACAAGTAAATTGAAGAAGCTCATTACAGGGCAGTTTTAATGTGATCACTTACCGGAAACAAGAATGGAAAAATCAGAGGGGGGGGGAAATGTCACCTCGCCAGAGCTCAACCTAATTAGAAATGCCTGCTTAACTGTGAGTGACAGAGGACTTGGACATACAGGGCCGGGATGCGATGAGCGTGTGGAAAGAGCATTTATCTAAACTATGTCCTGTAGTGTCTTAGAGAACACAAAGAGATTTATCTTATTCATCCTCCACTAATACAGCTACTCCACCCACCTGAACTTCGGGAGGACCCAGCTGTCTCGTGACAGAAGTATAGAGGCCGTTTGGAGATGCTAAACCAGAGTAGCATCCAGGCTTCCATGTTCAGTCAGTATTGACTCCTTTTACTCTGAGTAGAACAATGTTCTCATTTCTCATCTCAAATTTACTCCTAAACACATTTTGGAAGACTCTTAAAGGGAGGGATACGGTGTAACCTTTGACCCAAATATCAGCCTAATGTGAGTAATAATGGAAGATTTCTGGGGTCAATATACAGTGTTTGACGCGTGTCCGCGCTCCGAGGGGGGCTGCCCTCTTCAGAAACTAGACATTGTAACTGTCCAGGAGCGGATCCGTCTCCCATGGGATCATGTGACCTGCAGCGCTGTTTCCAGCAGACTGCTGCACAGAGCCTGATACAGGATAAATGACATCTAGTTGTCCTTGTTGCTTCAACTCTGACGCTCATCGACGGAGGCATCTGTGGCAAGTGGAGGTCAACAAGGGCAGTCTACAGCGCTGCAGGACTATCTATTCCAGTGTTTCTCAAACTGGGGGTTAGGACCCTCATGGGGGTCGCAAGATAATTTCAGGGGGTTGCCAGATAATTGTAAAAAAAATATATAGGCTACATTTATCAAATAAAATTGGGATTTGTATCAGGGGTGCTAAAATTAAACCATTAATGCAGAGATACATCTAAAATGACCACATTAAATTTTTAACACATTAATGCATAAACAACAAAGCCATATTAAAGATCTTAATTTGGCATCATCTCAGTGAGAGAAGCTGGTTTTGGGCATGTAGAGGCCTTGTCACAGCGGTAAACAGAATCCACTAAAAACCACTTATTCATTAAGATTCTGACAGTTCTCAAGCCTAATATTTAGAGGACGGCTGCAGGGTGATAAATCATATCGTCTGATAAATCATACAATTAATCACTGTCGTCGGGCGAGGGGGGTCGCGGACACCAACGTATGTTATCTTGGGGGTCGTGGCACAAAAAGTTTGAGAACCACTGATCTATTCTATTCTAGAATATTTCCATCACAACATTAAGACAAACTTTGTCAAAATAGTCATTTAGGAGACCTGGCCTGAACTTTTTTTGGGCTAGCCTGAAACTTTTAATTTGTGGAATGTGCCATCTTCATGTATTCTAATACATATACTGATATTTACAACAAATACACCCTTCTGGTTGCAGAGACATGCTCATTTCTTTATGGGTATGCAAATTTTTGAGCATGGGCTGAGAAGTAGGGCTCAAAAGGTTTTCAGAAGCTCAGCACAAGCCAGCCTTCATTCCCCACATGCATCAACAACAGACCATAAAGCCTTTAGTTTTGGAGTAATCTGACCCAGTCTTTAAACCATAACATTCTGACCTCTTGTTTGACTTGTTTATCATTGCTAATTTGCCCTGCTTCCATTAACCCATTAACCTCCAAACCTGGTTGTTTATCCGCTGCCTCATGAAAGGTGCCACTGTAACAGAGTAATCAATATCATTCATTTCACTTGTCAGCAGTTTTACTGCTGCAGCTGATCAATAGAAATCCAATGCTGTGTCCCGTTGACAGCATAAGCTAGAGGATCGAGTCACCAGTCCCAGTTATTAGACATCCCCTTTACATTTTCATTGGCAACTTCTTAAAGTAGGTATGCAACTACTTTCAGAACTACAACTTTGTATTGCTGACTCCAGGCAGAGAGCCACTACAGTATAGGACAGCGCACACAGAATCAGACACATAGAGACACAATCCTGCAGTTTACAACATATTTCTCATTCCTCTATAAACAAAGAGTCCATTGTGAATAAGTATGTGTCTGACTAAAACATATTAAACAATACATCTTTCCTGATGGGGCTCTTGTTATTTTGCAAACATTTTTTTCTTTTTCAGAAATAACCGAGGAAACAATCTAACTCTACGAGACAGTAAATTCTAATTGTTTTGTTACATTTATCTGTCCTCCTGAGGTTGAGTAAGCAATGAAATTCTCACCATGGATGTGCTCCGGAAGAAGACGTTATTGCAGATGGAGGAGAAAAGCTTCATGCTCTCCTGAAGACGGTTCTGTGGGGACAGACAACAATTGTTCAACAGCTGCAGAGGGACACAGAGAAGACAAGCCGTGTCATTTTATCTTAAAATTTTGGTCTTTGGGGACAAAACACATAGTTCTGACTGCCAACAAAATGGTAAAAAGTGCCAACAGAACCAGTCATAATGCTGAAACTCTAGCTCCTGAAACGTTTGTATAGAATTCATTATTGTTCAGAGAGTTTATGTCTCAACATAAACATGGAGGAATGGTAAATGAAGACAACAGACATTATTGACAACAGCCATATTCAGCAGCCGAGTACAAAAACTTGCAGTCTCGTCTTCCTTCGAGGCCAAAAAGAAACTTGTTTCTGCTACATTTAAATCTGTGCAGGACTAAAACAAAGTCATATATAAGTAATATACAATGTGGCTTTGCAATGCTTATATGTCTTGGAGATAATCTTCGTCAGAGCACATACCTTAAAACTCTTACCACTGTAAGATGCAAGCTCAGGTTTCTAAAGCATTGTGCTTTTTAAAGAAATCAGGTCCAAAACCACCTAAATCTTCTGGAGCTGGTCTTTCTAAAGCCCCTATCAGACATCAGTTGCTTTCCATTAACCTAATGGGAACTGAATGTGTCAGTGTGAAGTTTGAATGAGCCCTCGGGTGATTTTCTGGAACATTTTACAACAGCAATCTGACTAAGTTGGAGTTACTAACGTATGCATCACTTTCAGCGCGGCACTAGTCTGACTACAGCTGCACATTCATGAACACATTACGTTATTAATAAATAAATAACGGTGCTGACCAAAGTTTGCTCGTCCACGGTTTTATCTTTAATTAACCGCAGCACTGATTTTTTTTTTTTATCTCAGTGTCCAATGCCAAATGAACCAGAGAAAACTATTTAAAAGTGCTGGAACTGTAACAGCATCTGCAACTATCAATGTTTTGATGGCTCCCGTCCACCATTCTTCTCTTTAAACACAATGCACCGTGCTTTTAAGCTTATATGGATAAATGCATATCATGAAAAAAATGTGACTCTAGAAGGACTTATTGTGTGGAGGAGCATCTTTGCATCTGACTAACAGCACCGTGCAACAAGTTTTAACATGCGCAAGCTATTTTTTCAATTACTTCCATATTTTATTTTTATAATTGACTAATTTCAGTGGGCTATGAACTGCTATAGCATTATAATGTTGGGGAAAAAACTGTCGAGAGTGATCTATAAATCGGTCTCGAGTAAATAGTTAACAAGTCTGATGTTTCATTTTCTACAGAAAGTTTAAATTCTTCTTCTTGTTCAATTGATATAAATATATTTTGAGTATATTATTAGAAATATCATGTGTGTTTATTCTGAGAGGGTAACAGGTTCTCCTCTTTTTTTTTTTGTATTAATATTTGTGGAGGAGTGATTTAGTTTAACTCATACCATGGAAGGGTCTTCCACCAGAGTCATGTCATATCCACTGAGCGACACCACAAACAGCACTGCTCTGACATCCTCAAAACATCCGATCCACTTCCTTCGCTCCGTTCTCTGGCCTCCGACGTCGAACATCCTACAAACACAGAGATGAAGACAAGATGAAGAGAGGGGCACTGGTTTGAAAAGAGGGGCACTGGTTTGGGATGGCAGTCATCACGCCATGAAGAGCGTCTCGTTCGCATAAATCAGTGTTATTTCGAGGTCTGTTCTCCCCTCCAGTTTCACTCCAGCGCCGCTCCGTCCACACGGGGAAAGAAGCACGTGCTCTCTGGAAACTCGTTCCCCACATATTTCGCTCATTTTACAGAATTCCTATGGAAAGTGTAAAGGCCAAAATGTCTTTTTATTGCATCTTTAATTTACAATATTATTCCCTTGTGTGTTTAGAAAGAAGGCAGCTACACACAGCTTTGAAATTCATACTGCTGACTTGGTACATTTTAACAAATAAATCATGAAATTTTATCATTCTCTTATTTTTGATTTTATTACATTAATGTTTAAATAGAGACGAGAAATATTTTAACTGCTGCTGCGTAAAGGGAATAGGGTTAAAAAGCACTTTCTTTGTTTAAAGTGTTTGTAAACTAAAATTTATTTTACTTTTATTCATGTAGCAATTCCTCTTCGAAGGAAAAAAAGTATGCAATACAATACTTTTGAATTAATTATTCAAAAGTTCATAATAATACAATTAAATGTGATTAAAAATTTCAAAATTTGTCTCCCAATTAGCAGCTGTTACACAAATGTTTGATCAGAAACCCTTTCAAAACTTAAAAATGAATAATTACTTTTGTGAACGTGAAGATCATCTGAACCAACTTTGGTGGAGAAATGTAACGTGGCAGAAAATCAACATCTGCTCTGAACTCTGATTGGTCAAAATGAAGCCGACACTTCTGTATTTTATAAATCAGACACATGGTTAAAAAATGATCAAGCACTGACACACCTCCAACTTCAACCTGTTGGTGGACTTTGGAAAGGGTGCTTTAATTTCCCATTCAAAATATTTTCCAAACAGCAGAAGTACGATGAGAATGAGACAGAACCTCAAAAGGGAGTCAATAGAAGATGATATTGGTTTTAAAATATCTCAGGTATTTCACAAACATGTGATTTAAAGCTTCAAACAGGAAGTGGAGTACGTCACACACACCATACCCTTTTCAATTTTCCCCAAGACAATCACAACATTTTCTGGGAGACTATCACAACACGACAGCACAGAGAGCGTAAAGGTCAGATTTCTCCAGAAGGATGAAGCAAAAGATAACAGCAATAAGAGCAGACAAACACGAAGCCACAGTCCCACTTCACTCATTCTCAGAGCCAGATGTGCCATCTCCCCGTTTTCCTCTGAGTATCCACTGAGTTAATGCAACTGTTTATTGAGAAGGAAAAAAAAAAAGACACGTGGAAACAAAGTCGCACAACAAGAGAGACACAAAGAAAAAGGCAGTGAAAGGTAGAGTTAAGATTAAAAAAATGGAAATTTTCCAAAGATTTTGAAGCCAGTGTTTCATTACAGGAACCAAGACGCGACTCATTTGCATTCTGACTATCCACGACTAATAAATGTGAGTCATGTGTTGCAAGTACACACACCAACCTGCAGCTCGCCTTCAAATGAGCCACAATCCAGACTGGGGAAAAGTATCTTTGATTCCTAGTATCTAACCATAGCTGATGATATCTCAGTCACTTCTCAGAAAAATTGACTGAGATACAAAGAACCCAGATCTGTGCATAAAAGAAAGACATAAACCACCATGATATCACTGTTATTTCCTAATTCTTTCCATCTAAATATAGTCTTTTAAAGCAATCATGAGTAACAGTTCCCAGGATTTCTATACATCTTTCCAATTTTTTCTTCAGGCATTGGCTGATAGTTTGTTGCCATTTCTTTACTTACATCTAAAACAGGAAAATTACAGTTTAATAGCCATGAAATAAGATTTTGGAGTAAGCCTATCTTAGCACAGTGATTAGCATTTGAAAGTGATGATGTGATAAAAAAAAAAAAAAAAAAAATCTTACTTTCTTAATAATAGGAAGTAAAAGAAATTATTTGATTTCGGTCCTAAAAAGCCCAAATCTGTCAGGCTTTTTTTCCCCAAACGTATAAAGTGGTGCATATATACAATAATCTGCTGAACAACATGAATAAAATAAGGTTTTGTCTGTTCATATATCAACCAGACACGTTTTCACTTGAAAAAACTCCTTTTTGTTTTTCTAAAACTCCTTTAAGTCGCGAAAAGTTTATTTGAGACGTTTCCTGGAAAACATCCAAGTAATTAGGTTTATATTCAAAGAAATAGTCGTGTAGATACTTATTTAGGATTTTTTACCTGAATTATTTTCTGAATGCTTGTTTGTAGACACAATTTTCATAATTATTTTGCTAAATATCTGTAAAAAATTGTTAATTATTTTTGTTTACATTTTGTTTAACACATTGCTGAGGATTTATTTCAAGAAAAAAAAAAGGGGGGGGGGGGGGGGCAGCCTTCATTGCCTGCCTTAAAGAACATAAAGTAAAGAAGTTAATTTTTAATAACCAGATTTATCTGCAAGACGACACTCCCTGCAATAATCTCAAAAGAGCCGGAAAAATCTGAAGGTCACAGTCCTGAAAGCATTCAAAGTGTGACATAAACAATTGTGAACAGAAATAATTGGAGAGCAGGGCGCAGATGTTCCCACAGATGAGAAACCTTAAGTATGAACCAGTAAGAGACTGTTTGACATTGTGCTCAAGGGTAGCCTCAATAATAAATAAAACCAAGCCAGAGGAGAAAACTCCATTTCCAAAGCAACTCTGCAGTAACCTCCAACACCAAATCCCTAAGTGTAATATTTAATGATTTAATGTCCACTTATAACCAGAAACAAAATGTTTTCATATATTAAACAACATACTTTCAAAATAAAAAAGCAAATCATCCATCTTTAGCTATTTAAATCCCTTTAGGATTCATTTTGTGTGCAAATTAAGAATAATTACATTAAATTATGTTAAGCTGCTTATCAATCCCAAAGGGTTGATCTTTTCAAGACATACACATAAAGCTCGACACGCTCTTACGGCGCTGCGTGTCAATTATCTGAACCCAATTATTTATCTTCTCGTGAATTCAGGCAGATAAGAGAGAGGTTGTGTGAGTGGTCCATCTAGCAGCACCACCTGAGACTGTCCCTCCCCCCCCCCAGCTTGGATTTGACACAGTCACTTGGTGGTGACGTCAGTGTTTCAGAGGAAATAAAGAAAACGTTAAACAATTAAATGCCGGCATCATGAGTGACGCAATCAGTAAGACTGCAAGGAAAGAGATACCTTCATGTGTGCAGGACAACAAACTGGATTATGATTAAAGCGTTTTGATGTGGTGGAAATTTCCGGGAGGAGAATCACTTTTATCAAATCAGGTCAGATGTGCCACAAATCAGCAGCATCCAGAGACGTATAAAAGGTACAGATGTCATGCAAATAACTTGGACGGAAGTTATGAGCTGACAGACTGGTTTTCTACTAGGTTTATATGCTAAATGGAGATCATATGAAAAGCAGCTGTCATGAGTTTTATTATCATACCTTCACATGAGATTTAACCTCAGCCTGTGATGGAGGACAGGTTCATATTGTGGTAGGATGAAGGAGAAGGAGCTCCTCAGGTAGAGATTAGTAAAACAGGGGGAAAGTAATCCAATTTCCCTGAATACCAGCGTCTTGTGCGTCTGCAGTGCAGACACAAGATGTGCTTTTGGACCCCATACAGCTCTGCTGCCTTGAAGGTAGTTTCCCCATCTCCTCTGTGTTCACAGTGCATGAAAATTGCCTGAATGTACAACCCAGTTCCAAAAGACTTGTTATGCTGTGTAGAAGTAAATAAAAACAGAATGCAATGGTTTGCATCAGCAACACGTCTCAAAAAGTTGGGAAAGGGTCACCTTCAACACTGTGTCAACACTGTATCGTCTCTTCTATTGACTACAGTCTATAAGCATCAGTGAGACTATTATGCAGTCATTGGTGTCGTGCAGTTAAGCATGGTCTTACTGAAATATGCAAACTCTTCCCTGAAAATAAAACATCTGGAGAAGAGCATTTATTGTTCCAAAACCTGTATACACACCTTTAAGCACTGATGGTGCCTCTCCAGAAGTACAAGTAGCTAGTTCTATAGGCTCTAATACACCCCTGTACCATAAGATATAAAAGGCTTTTGAACTGAGCGTTGATAGGAAACCCTCTATTCTTTAGTCTGGAGAACACAGCGTCTCCTAGTTCATAAAACAATTTAAAATCTTGACTAATCCAACAATGAGTTTCCCATTTTAAGTCCATCCTAAATGAACTGTTTTAGTAAAGTTGGGGACATTGTGTTCACATACAGCTTCTACTTTTTCTATGACTGAGCTTTAATCTATATTTTCTGGATGGAAGGATGAACTGTGTTCATAGAGAGTGATTTCTGAGAGATTTCCGTGTCTGTTTTTAATGCAGTGCTGCCTGGGAACACAAAGATGACAAGCATCCAGTATTGATTTTCAGTCCCTTGCGAGCAGATTTTCTGATTTTTTTATTAGAATATGTACTGTAGATAATGAAATATTCAAAGTCTTCATAACTATTTTGCACCAGATAAAATTATCAGTTATCATTTGTATAAAAAAGGGATGGGCTACATATTTAGATGACACCATACAGTACATAATTAGCAGCGCTGTATGAGTTAATTTAGACCTAAATGCAAATATGTGAATGACAAACACAAAGAAGTATTTTGTAGAACCTGAAGTGTGGTTAAAGCCCCACTACTGAACTTCAGCAGATTTTCTCAGTGAGGTACCCTAAACGATAGCCAATTCAGTATCCACTTTGCATCCTGTCTCTTCTCTGAGCTCTCTCTAGTCAGTAAAAATCTGTCTGATACTGACTCATTTGATCTCTTGCTGTTTCACCTTTTCTCTTTTTTTTCCTTGCTTCTTCTGATAATGTCCTCTTCTGTTTCTTTAATAAATCAGCCATGATGCACTTTCAAAACAGCCAATGTGATGATATTCAGTGGCTCGTGTGTGACACAGGACCAAAAAGCAAAATGCAGTTGTTGCATGGTGCCTTCAGCCCCTTTAAACATCAGCTGATACTTAGACTCCAATTCTAAAAGCAACACTGCTGAACTTTGGTAGACTTTTGTACTTTGACGCCCCCTAATGAAGGCTAATTCAGCAACTGTCTTACATCCTGTCTCTTCTCAGAGCTCTCTCCAGTGACTAAAAGTCAGTCTGATGTTGACTTTTGACTTATCTCTTGCTTTGTTACTTTCTCTCTTCTTTTTAATTGCTTCCTCTGATAAATATTTTCTTGAGTTTCTTTGCTGAATCAGCCCATGGTGCACATTCAAAATGGCCAGCATGTTCATATCCAGTTGCTGGTATAAAGTACCGTAAAGCAAAATGCAGCTGTGCAGGGCAACAACGGCTCCAGGAATGAACGTAACCAATATCAGTGTGAAACCTATGTGATGTTGCTTTAAATGAGTGCAATCCATTTACAGTGGAAAAAAAAACCTCACAGGAAGTATGCACCTCTGCGACACATTTACTTCTTTCCATGTAGGATTATTGCAGCTATTTCATTTAAAAACTTCTTCAGAGTTTGCATTTAAAATCATAGTTGAACACTTTCAGATTTTCCCTTATCTGAAGTGACTTTACTGAAGAATATCAGCAGCTACTATGTACATTTTCTTTGGAAATGTTGACTTTCCCTAATGTCATTTTGTTGAGTTTCCTTTTTTTTTTCTATTTTCACTTTGTAGTACTACAATTTCAGATATTGCTACAAATATTTTTTTAAAGTAGAGATGCACTGACACTCGATACCAGTATTAGGTTCGATCCCAGGCGCGTGTACTCGTACTCAGTATTCATAAAAGTGTTCCAATACTACAAAACTGATACCAATATGAAAAAACTAATACTGTCAAGCTTAACATGTTAATGTAAAGAAATGAATCTGTGGAATTAATGCGCATTTTTAAGAAATGTATTATGCAAAAAAGACCAAAAAACAGGTGAAAAGTCCAAGGTCGACGCCCATGTTGGCAAATGCAACATTTTGAAACTCCTAGCTGACCACAGATCAGCCCTGCTCTCCGAGCTCAACACATCCTTCCAAAAACTTAACAACAACTTGGACGTCCAAACAGCGGTCGCTAGCCACCACAACAGACTGTCATCACAAGAAAAAAAGGCTGACACTGTTCACCAGTGGCTGGAGGAGAAACTTTACCCTTAGCAAAAAGTAGTTTATTAAAGTGTACTGTCCACATTTTAGTTTATTGAAGAATACTTTAGGTATACTTTTATTAACCTAGAATTAAACTAAAATAAATAAAACATTTTTGCTACTTTCAGCTTGTTAACCTCTTCTTCCACCACTTCCAGAGAAGGGAGCGGCTCTACTGGTCAGTCATTCAGAGTTTATGAAGATGACTCCTGGAGGTGCTCGACCAGAGGAAGGAATATAAGAAAGTGATGTCCTCCCTATACAAGATGGGATTAAAGCCATCTCTCCTGTTCGCCACCAGACTTCGCATCACCCAGCAGGAGGCTCCCGTGTCCGGCTCCGGTCGGTGACTGATGCAGAGCACAATGCACAACTATAGCTACCTTAAATCAAAGTGATAATCACAATCATTACTAATATTCTTTTTTTATTTCACTTTTTCTTTCATGTAAATTCTCTCCTCTACTTAACATTTTTATTCATTTAATTCTATTTAACGAAGTTATTATTCATACCATATAAAACAATCTGAATTTGGCTTTATCTCAGCAAACCTTATTCTGGGCATGTAGGTGCTTTGTCACAGGGGTGAACCGAATCCACCAAAAACCAATTTATCCTCCTTGTTTATGGAGATTCTGATAGTTTTCCAGCCTTACATTTAGAAGAAGCTGCGGAATGACTCGTATGATATATCACACACAATTAACCAGTCGTTGCATCTGGTCCACAGTCCTTACCAGTGAACTGTAACAGGATTTATTAGTACTTGTACCGGTACTAGTTATTGGCAAGTACTCAAAAGTAAGTACTTGTACTCAGTTTAAAAAAAAAAGTGGTATCAGTGCATCCCTAAAAAAATGTTAACTGAATACAAATTAAAAGAAAAAGACAAAGTATGCTATATTCCTCGAACGACAGTGAATTCATATTTATTTGCATCTTTTGTCCTGCCATGACCATCACAAGCTTCAGCAAGTGAATCCAGCCACTGGAAGATAATGAAAAGGGTGGTATTTTGTGAAACTAGTTCATTGATCACAGATGAATGTGGTCATCTGACAGTCTAGTCAGCTTAAACACCTGCCCTCTGCTGCTCCACTGATAAGCCTGAGCCACTGCTGCCTTTACATATGTGTGTGTGCGGTGAGCAGATGACGACTATCAGACATATCGACGTATCGAATGAAGATGCCCATCTCAATCTCACATCTCTGGCCAATCACATGGCTGCAGACAGAGATAAGAGCTTTGCAGATAAACAAGTGAAGTAAGTTAGTAGGACATTCCTTGCAGAGATCAGATTCAGCTCCAATGATGGCAGCACTAAGAATCCTAAATATCAACAAGTTAAAAAAAAAAAAAAAAAGCCAGGTGACAGGCATCTACCTGAAAATCAGGTGGTTGACTTTAAACTGGGTCTCTATCACGCCTGTCGTCCTCAGTCGCACTCGCAGGACGTCTGTCTCTGTTGGCACGTAGTCTGGAGACATGATGCGGGTCATGTTGTCAAAGAAACTAGAAGGGGAAGGAGAGAGAAAGGGGGATGCAAAAAGATTAAAAACCCAAAAAACAAGAAGCAGAAAGACAGCCAAAAGGAAAAAAACATCTTTCAGTCAAACTTGAGATCAAAAGAGAAATCAGGTATCAGTTACTGGTGTGTAGGCTGGTGCGCTGTGTGTGTCGCGCATGTGTCAGCTGCCATTTGGTGTGTAGGGTGCACAGTGATAAGGCAGGAGCCCGAGGGGGGCAAAGCAGCTCATCACGATGAATATTCACACTGTGGTTTACCATAATAAACACACCGAGGCTAAGCTTCCAAACACTGATCAGCTTTTAACACAGCCGAAATCAACGAAGCGTGTCACGCGTGTGCGCACTCAGTGTAATGTGATCTTTTACACACACACATACAAAAACACACACGGAGGCATCTCCACCTATTTGAACTGACTGTGACATTCTCGGCTAGTCATCCTGAATCAGTTTCTTGGACAGCAACACACATCCTGCTGCTTAAAAAGCACACAAAGCAGAAAACACGTGAGTCTGTTTCATACTTCTGTTGTTATGAGGACCGGTCAGAGATTTGGAGAGTAGAAGAAAATTTCACAGCTAATGATGAACTTTTGTGAGCAAGTGTCATCCGGGTGCTGCGATCAACTGATCATCAGCAAGTTTAAACACCCCTATGAAACAGAAGTTTGGATAGTTTGCGGCTCTAGAGCATTCGGATGTGTATTATCACCATGCCAAGGAGGAAAGACAATAGCAATGTTGCTCCTGCCCTTCAATCTGGGAAGGGCCATTTCCAAAGTATCTGGAATCCATCATTATGCAATGACAAAACTTATTAAAAACGAGAAATATTCAAGACAGTTTCCAGTCTTCCCAGGAGTGAACATCCCAACAAATTCACCCCAAAAGGTTAGACCATGCAATAATCAGGACAATTTAGCAGGATGCTCCTGGAAAACTTCCTGGTTAAATAAATAAACAAAAAAAAAAAAAAAAAAAATCTGAGAAACTGCAAAAAAAACCACAAGAGCACATCTCAGACTCCCCAGGCCTCGGTTGGCTTATTAAAAGCTAAAGTTCATGACAGTAGAATTAGAAAAAGACTCAACATGTTTGGCTTGTTTGAAGAGGTTGTCAGAAGAAAACCTCTCCTCTCTGAAAAGAACACGATAGCACAGATAAGGACTCATTTATGCTCAGTTTATGTCCATTTCAAACAAGCACCACTGCCCACATACTCCCATGTGTGTTTTATGTTGGCAAGGTTCTAAGAACTCGGGATGCCCCACAACACTGCCTCCATGGTTTACAGTGCTTCTACTCCACCTGCTGCATTTAGGAATGCATCTGCAAGCTTACGCACAAAATGAAGGACAAACAGAAGGCTCCATCCGTTGCATCACCACAAGTCTTCTAGAGCAACGCTCTCTGAACAGAACAACGTGGAGATGTTTGGTCATAATGTAAAGCACCACGTGTGTTGAAAATGGAGATGCACGATATTATCGGCACCATATCGGTATCGGTCAATAGCGGCTTCAAAATGAAAAACCGGATATTGGCCATTGCACCGATTAAACCGCTGGGAGAACATAATCAAAGTCTTAAGTAGGATATGATGCACATATCTTACTTGTTTTGTTTAAAAACTATTGTCATGATTCCATGTGACATGTACATAATGTATGTGGAATTTTTCTTATTTTGCACCACAAGAAGTGAACATTACTTTTTTTTTTTTACGTCTGCATTTGCCAACAGGTCTACATGACAAAGAGTATGCAGTTTGATGCAGGATTTTAATTCTACAACAGAGGAAAGTAGATAATCTCGGCAATTAGGTGGGGGGGGGGGGGGTATCAGCATCGGTATCGGCCAAATTACTTTTAAAATATCGGCATATCGGATATTGACTAAAAATCCAATATCGTGCATCCCTAGCTGAAAACAAAACACCTCATCATACCAACTGTCAAACATAAAGGAAGAGGGGTGAGGATTTTGCTAATTTACCAACAACATGTCATTAAATCGACGACTCCATGAACTCCTCTATAAACCCAAGTATTCAGGTAGACCATCTGTCTGATAGCTTTGGGCCAATTTGTACATGTATGGACATATCTGTGTGCGTCGTTCTTAAACTCTGCACAGATATTCTTTTAGATGGAGATCGGTAAAGAATTATCTCAAAACATTGGACAATTTAAATTATTAAAAACATCAAATATTCACCAAAAAGCATTTTTGTTTACTCTGTTTTCCAAAACTAAAGCACCAACAACAGCACTAACATCACCAAGAGCAGCCGACCCCTCAAGTTGTTCCACATATTTTCTAGAACTCCTCCTAAAGACAGCAATATGCTATAAAAAGGTGTAAAAGCACCAACACAGAGAGCCCACAAAAGTTCGTTTAGGCCCTAAGGTTAGGCTGAAACACGATCCAGACCTCAGCCAATGGTGGGAGGGACCTAAAGACATAGGCCCACAAACCTCAATGAATCAAACCAACATTGTCAGGAAGAGTTGGCCAAAGTTCCTCAACAACAAATGTGAGGGATTGATGTCATGGAAAACATGAGGTTGTATTCAATAAATTTCTCTCAAAAGCTCTTTTTGTTGAAGATCTATAGTAATACAGAAAAAAAAAAGTTTAGTTGTGCAGTGCCAGTTTTTTCTCCTGAAGTATAAAACTTGTCCCGAGAGAAAGCAACAACAAAACATTGTTATAAATGATAAGGTAGACACCCTCTCACCCACCCACCCTCAACATCTCTATATAGGAAGAGATAAAGTCATATAAACAAATTATACACACTCTCACACACACATTAATACATGAAAAATAAATAAATAAATGATTTTTTTTTAAAACGGAAGCTAATCAGAAATAACCGTTGTGGGTTTCTCGAAGAAAGTCCGGAAGGGGCGCCAATCTCGATTAAGTCTGTCCATTTTTCCTCGTGTGGTGAGACAGATTTTCTCTAGATTTAAAAAAGGTTCATTGTGTCTCTGACCCAGTGCAAAAGAGAGTGAAGAGTGGGATTCCTTCACTTTAATAAAATTATGGATTTCTGAGATGGATTGAAAAGAAAATGTCCAAAATGTAATTAAAATAGGACAGGACCAGTACGTGAGCCTGGGGCGTCTTTACATTTATCACAAGTGGGGTCGACATCAGGGTAGATACCAGTTTCTCTGGTTTTAGAAATATGAATTCAATGAACGACATTACATTGTAAAAGAGCATGTCTGGCACATATAGATGAGGAGTGTATGTGTTTTAGGACTAATTCCCACATGTCATCTGTAAAAGTAGAATTTAGAAACTGCTCCCAAGCAGTTCTGATAGCAGCCAAAGGCTATACATCTTCAAAAATAAGGTTGTAGAGCTTGGACATAATACCTTGGGATGTTGGAGAGGTTGTATATTCATCTTTTTATTTAGTCATTTATTGAGCAATCTGGGCTTAAAGAATTTGATCGTATGTGTCACTTGGACATCTTACTGTTCCCAGAATGAAACTTGCAGAATAAAAAAAAATCTCCCTTTCCCCAATGAGATTTTTTTCAGATGACCTAAAAGCAATATGATCTAAGTTTAGCAAAAGGGTCTGGAGAAGGCATAGAGTCCTCACATGTGGTGCATTAGTACGAGGAGTGTGTGTTAGAGGGAAACGGAAGGTGATGTTGATGAGTTGTGGTTCTCAGTGGGAACAAGGGGGCTTGTCGGTGTAGATAACCCCAGAGCTGAGGCCTCTCACTGTGGCAGTGGATGAGAATGGACGGCCTCCTGGTGGGTATCCGCTCCGTCTTACCACCGTATCACAAAAAGAGACACAAAACCTCCCCTCTATAGTCGTGCCTCATTTTCCATCTTCATCATCCTCACCTCTTTACCTCCACTGGTGCCAAAACAAATCACGTTTTGATTCAATTACACATATTTTACTAAAAACACTTGAGGGTTTAGTTGTTCCTCTTTAGTTTTCTTCTAAACACATCAAATACCAAAACATATTTTCTATTTGATATTGAACATGTCGAGGTTTGTGTGTTTACAAAACTACTGTGACCCAGTCTGCTTTTTTTTCCCTTCCCGCCTTCCTGATGTTGACTTCAAGTGACTTAGAGCACATGTCGCAGCATCGGCAGCTAAGTCCTGCTAATTAGACCCCTGCTTCTCCTCCGCTCAGCATGAGTGTGTGCCGAGGAGTACTCACTACAGCGCCGAGTCATTGAGCTCGTACTCGTAACCCCGGGCGGCCGCGGCCCTCACCCCCTGGTCGGCCCACAGACAGGACAAGGCGTAGCTCAGGAAAGGAAACAGCACCTGTTCTTCGTCAAAACACCGCCCACATGACAGGACAGAATGGGCGTGGACCTGCGAGAGGACGACACGGAGACAGAAAATGTGGATGAATGATCAGGGAGGAGCGCAGGCCAGATGGAAAAAAGGATGCAAGTCTAAGCAACAGAAAAGTTTATGAGTCTGTGTCCGCTTCCCAGACTAGCTCATCACTGGAGATGACATTTAATAGAGGAAATGCTTTAGTCATCATCTCCCAGCAGGATGTGCTGAGTGGGTGGAGAGTGAACAGGCTCTAATAACTTAACCAACAAAGTTTGAATTAAATTAAACCTCACATTTCCACAATCCACCTATTGCTTAACTTTATAACTGTCTTTTGTCCAAACAATGGCTGTATATGTTTTTAAAAGCACTGAACTCAGTGTCGGGATGCTGCCCTCTAGTGGTGATCTGGAGCATTACACGAAATATTAAACCACTAAATCTGAACAGGAGAGACCAAAAGAACAAAGAAATGTGGAGAAATTTCTCACCACTACCTTGTTCCTGCTGTTAGCCAAATTGATTCGGAGGACACCCATCCCATGGAGGACGAACTTCATAGAAGTCAGAAGGTTATCCAGCACCGCGGGCTGCCAAAGATCAGAGTTCACAAGTCAAATTTAAGACACTTCTCATGAATAAAAATGGCAGCATCTCTCACATTAAAATAATACTTAACACGACTGAGTTTTCTTCACAAATACGCTTTAACTCATGTGTAATGTAGGTTTTTCCTGACAATGACCAGAGACATCAAAGCAAGGGGCCCCCGACCTCTTTAAGTGTTCTTTAAAATCTAATTTGGCACTTAAGCTTTTTCACATGATTTGTCTTATAAATGTGTCTCCTGAATGAAAAGCAGGGCCAAACAATGAGAGAAAAGCTTGCCTGGTAGGTTGTGTTAATGGTATTTTAGAGTTTGTAAGATATTTTCTTTTTAACAGAACAAAGACTGAAACAAGAAACTCTTTTGAGTCCATTTGACTTGAGCTGTTGATTCTGTAATGTGAGGAATGCAAAGTAATTTGGCCACGTGGGGGCAGCAGCAAATTATAGAGTTAGCTGCTTATTTTCTCATCCAGTGGATGTAAAAAACAGAAAAATACAATATTTTTTGAAGAGAAATTTGGTTTACAGACTTCATTATCTATCATATTTATTGTTTTTTGTTGATTGGTTTTCATTCATAAATGAGACCGAGTTGCTTCTATTTTAGTTTTTGTTTAATTATTTAGAAATTTTTTTCCAGTTCCATTGAAATTTTCTTTTAGAAATGAAAGTTTATTGAACTTTGAAAGGATGTACTTGCATCATTATTGCATGTTATGGCATATTATTAGTTGAAAATGGTCTCAAAATGGCATTATCGGTTAGCGCAATATTATCGTTTATCGCAATAATTTCTGAGACAATGAATAGCACAGCAAAATTAAGTTAAATCCACGTTATGGCTCATGCAGTATGTACCCAAACTATTGTTGGCCAATTCCAAAACACACAGACTTGTTCATTAAAAGGACTTCCTGCCACCACCAAGACATCATAAAACTAGTTAGTGGACTGCTGTGTTGAAGTCTCAAGTTCTGCTGCTTGTTCCTTTAAAACTGGATCTTGATATGGACAACAGAATCTGTGCAGACCTGAAAGGTTGTGACTTACATTACAGTACTGAAAATTACTCTCTTTATTGCCGGGAAATAAATAATTGTAAACATTTTTTAAAGCCATTTAAACATAAACAGAAATAGCTATAAAAGGTTGTTTTTTTTAAATACAAAAAGTTTGTACAATTCTAACCAGGTTTCTTGATAGATGTTGGGAGGAAAGGAAGATCATTTTCTTAGAATAGCAAGTGCATTACATGCATGAGTCGCCCCCTGCTGGTCATTAGGCAGAATGCAAATTACAATGCATTTCTGTTTTGGCTGTTTTATTTATTCATTCCTGATTATATTAGCATATTGTGATCAAACTGCAAAACTTTTCAATCTCTTTAGTTCATGGTTGTTATTAAGACTATATACAATAAAATTAGAAAATTCTAATCCGGACATTCAAAATGTGTAAAAGGTCTCTCTTGAGTTTACCACCAACACAGTATTGTATACACATCTAAAAAAAATAAAACAAAAAAATAATAATAAAAAAAGAGTTTAAGCTCGAGTGCTGGTTTGGATGCCTAACCACCCATGAATGATCATAAGTCAGAAAGTGAAAACCCAACAAAATTCATATAAAGTTAACTCATGACCTCATATACCTGAAAACTAAAGCAACTAAACAGTAACTCCTGCGGAAAGGTGGGAAGTGTGTGTGTGTGTGTGTGTGTGTGTGTGTGTGTGTGTCTGTGTCTGTGTCTGTGTCTGTGTCTGTCACTGTGCTGCCAGCTAAAGATAAGCTTCACATTCCTTCATGATTCTATAACAGTCTAGTCGCTCCTCTCTCCAGATCTGCTGCTCTCTGGAAAATATGTGAGGATTCACGTTGGGTTGCTGACAGCGCTGCATTGATTTGTGTCAAGGAGCTTTTGTCTCCTTGTGCTGCTACCTGGGAGATATTAAGTCTACCATTGCAATAAATTGATCATACAACACATCATTGCTGTCTTAGAAATACAAAAACTTCAAATGTTAATGTCACAAGAAATTGGTAAACATGTAAAATTCTGTAAAAATCTAAACTGTAACTGCCTGTTTTTATTAAATAACAATAACCTGCGACATCTCTGGCTGGGTCGCTCGGTGAATCGTCCAAGTTTTCAACACATTTTGAAAAGACAGCAGGAAAAAAAAAGTGTCAAACATTCCAGATTTAGCCAAAAACTGTCTAAAACTAAGACAAGCTGAGAGTCCCAGAAGAAACAGCTACATAACCATTGATAAAGAGGAAAAAAAGGTGCAGAAAAGGATTTTTCTGCATTATTAAATTACACACTTAGAAATAAAATCTGGACTGGAGGTGGCATGATTTTCTTAGTTTTAGGTCCAGGCGGTGAACAGATCAGGAGAAACACATTCAGAGACTATTCTGCATTTTCCTGCTCACACATTTCCAAAACTACTTATGAGTATTTTTCTTACATGTAAACAAATATGTAGTGTGTTTTCTGGCACATTGCTGCATCCGGTTTGTATGTTATCAAACACTGTCAACACTGAGCTGTAAATCAGTCAAATTATGCTGAAATAAAATTACTGCATGTTTGCAAAATGTTGCATGACAACCACTTGACATCTAAGCAATGACTGTAAATATATGGACAGACCATCCCGGAGGTTTGTGAAGAGCTGAAAAGAAGCTCATTGGGAGGTTCCCACCGTCGCCATCTTAGCAACGTAACGAGTCTCG
>JBBBVU010000004.1:27235410-27248309 GCA_037177055.1 Atherinosoma microstoma
ACTGTTCCCACTGAGATCAAGAAAATGATTGCAATGACTGCAATTATACTTATGTTCATTAGTAGCCAAATTAGGCAGAATGATCCATAAAGTGATGCATAATGACACCAAGCATAAATTATATTCTCATTTCATAGTTTGTGATTATGTTATGTATTTATCAGTCAGTGTCTTAGTCCTCAGTGGGAACAGTGACGGGTCACAGGTTAGATGTTTTTTATCCCATAGATATAGTGAAATATTCCATTATCAGTGTTACATTAAGGAGTAGCAACAACTAAAAAAAAAAAGATAACATCTCCCCAGTTAGGGATCTTTACACTGGCTGCAGAACAGTTGGTATTCTGTTTTAAAACGGTTTGAGGGCCAACATGCACTCATATCTTAGCACCACAAAACATTCAGAGAATTGGTCTGTTACAACACTTCTTTCTTTAGAATAAAACCTAACTCTCCTGTTTTCCACTGCATTTGACTGACTGAATTGAACTAAAGGATTCTGATGACCAACTTTTACTACTCTGGTTCGTTTACACTGTTTTTTGTTTGTACAATTTTTCCTTTTAGTAACCTTTCATGCATATCTCTAAACATATTTTGTTTTAATGTTCCTGTTTTTTGTAAAGCAATTCTTAAACTCTGCTCTCAGTTCATTTGTAATAAATTTACACTCATTGCTGTTTATTGAAATGTTTGTTTGTTTTTTCCCCAGGTTAACCTTTGTTTGCCTCAATATATTTATATTTTGTATCCTCATTTAATATCTAATTTGCACTTACTGCATATAAGAGCTCCAAAGCTGACACTATATAGATGGCTGGATTGAACTGTGTTTGAACTATACTGTAAGATGTGCTTAGTGTCATTATGGAGGAGTGGAGAATTGCAGTATATCCTGTTACTCTCGTCTCTGCTAAGAAAACTAGGTTTCCTTAATATTTCAGAGTTATAATGAAAGTAATTTCTATAAACAGGGAAATGGCTGTTGGAAATTGGATTGAATCCTTTTGCAATCAAGAACTAACTTCAATCATTATTTATTATTAGATGTTATCCTCACTAGATCGATCACTGACTACATGCAGAATAATGTGAATTTCACACCTTCAATATTTAAACCACTTTACATAAACAAAGAGAGCCTTTACTGTCAGGTTAAATCGTTTGGATTTGGAGACAATCTTCATTATTTGGAAAATTGCACGACCAAAAGATTCAAACCTCCAAATGATTTTAACTCGAGTAACCATGTGCTTTAAACAGACTGTTTGGACTTTAGATGTAGATTTAAGGGTTTAAACAACCAATATTGCAATAAATGTTTAGCGATTGCAGCAAATTTCTACATATTCTTCACATTTTCACAGGCTGAAAGTAACTGGACCACTGAATGGGAAATAGTTTGATCAGCTGGCCTTAAAGTGGCCTGGAGCTGAGCCCGAGGGCTGAGTTTTCATAGCTGCTCATGGAATCTCTCACAGTGATGTTTAAAGAGGTGAAGAAGAGTATGGAAGAAAGGAAGGTCTGAGAATGTACAGAAAGTTTGTCCATTGTGGGTAATGATGGGATTGCAGATAGATGAAAGTCTCTTCAAGGAAAAGTTCTTCAATGAGTCGGTCACATGATTTCTGAGCCTGCTCTTCAGATAATAAAGCCAGACTAATGGAAGCTGCAGTAAGTCTTTATGTAAAAGATTTGTATCAGATTTGTACCATCCATAGCTTCTAAAATTGAGGTAAATGTGGAACTAAGAAATGAAGATAATTTGATTGTTCTGAAGTTAATGCAATATTCTTATTGAAAACCCTGGAACTGAATAAAGCTGAGTCTACAATTCAATCGCACCTGTATTATTTCAGAAACAAAAATCTCCAAAATCTAATGGATCTGACTTTATCTTGTTTGTATTCATGTGATTTGGTCCTTAATGCAGATGCTTGTGTAGGAGCAGTATGACAATACGTCAACCAGTTGGCTTTCATTGTTTCTGAGTGTCTATGGTCACATGTGCTGATTATACGGCTCGCTGTCATCAGGCTGCACACATTACGACTGCTGCAGAGAACACGCAACACTTTTCATTGATCACCCATTTATTTCATGGAGCCACCTTTACACACTCATATAGTTACTGAAAAGCTGCGAAAACTTATAGTAATATAACTCTTTTTTTAATCTTCAGGCCACATTCATCCATCTTCCAACCCACGAACACACGCACAACAATTAATTTTCATTAAACAGGAAAAGCGACAGCGACCTTTGACAGCTTCACCGTGACATTTCAGATTTTTGGATTGTCGCATGACAAAGGAGAAGAAAGTTTTTTTTCTAAACATTATCTGAAGATAAACCAAAGAAAGAAAGACTTACAGAGACGTTTTGGTTTTTTGAAGTGGGGCTACGTGAAGCACTTGGATGGAGAAAATGAATTCTTCTCCAAACTGTGAGTTTTCTCACAGGACTGATCATGGAGAACTTCACAAACACCCGCTTAAAAAAAAAACCCTGAAATTTCCCTTTAGCTTTTTTGACAGCTGCAGAGACACATGGGCGGTTTAGTCTGAATGGAATCGGACGCTGGTACAAATCACAGCCCTTAAAATATTCATAGATTCAGTAACGAGGCACTGCTTTCATTTATAACCCTTTCACCCACTGAGTTCCATCTATTCATTCACACACACACACACACACAGACACACACATGCACACAGTGCAAATTCAGTTAAAATCCATAGGCTAATTCACAGATCATTTGATGAAATAATGAATGGAGTTTGTTTTTACAGGGTGGACAAAAACAAAGTGATGTGTTAAAAACAGAGCACATTCAACGCGACAGATGATACCTCTAACACTGATCGTTAAAACTAATCTAATTAAAAATCTAAAAACATATCAGACAAAGACACTTTGTCAATAAGTTATGGAGAATTACAGACTCAACGGATCACTTCTGCTTGTAGTGTGTGACAAAAATGCAAAAGACAAAACGTGACAAAGAATAAAATAAAGTTCTCTGTGGAGAGGGGAAAGAATTAAAGGGATTTTGCTGTAAAAACTGTGTTTTGTATATTTGAAGCAGGATATTGCAACCGGACAAGTATAGTTACAAACTGGCCAGACCAAGCTGAGGACTCTCAGTCTGGCTCTGCAGAGTCCTCCCTCTTAAAGCTGAGTGCACCTGGACGAGTAAAACAGACATAAAACTGCCCAAGCTCACTAGTGGACATCCTGAGCTGCACTTTCATCCTGCTGCTCTCTCTTCTTCATCGCCTCAATCACTGCCATCTCTTTGGCCTCCTTCTTCTGGTTCCTGGCTTCAAACTGCAGCCTAAGAGCAAAAGCAGTGGCGTGAAAACAAACAGAGTGAAGACATTTAAATGAAGATGTCTTAAGGACAGTAGAGTCCCTCACCTGTTTGCAATGATCCTTTGGACAATGTCATCAGTGGTGAGATTGTTCCCACTGTCGATGGTCCTGAATATCCCCCTTTTCTTAGGTTCCTGAAGAAAGAAAACACACAACTGGTTGCATTAAACCCGGCAAGGCGGAAGTAGACCATTCATCTCCTGTGCATGATAACGTCCAGCCTTCAGAGCAACTTTCAAATGAGACACTTTGGTCTCATGTTGGGATCCTGGTCTGATTGTACATTTGTGGCATCAAAATTCAATATAATCTCTAAAGGTCCCATATTATGCAAAATTCCCTTTCTAAAGGTTTTCTAACAGTCATATGTGTCCCCAGGACAGTGTATGAGATCCTGTCACACCTCTCTCTCTCTCTCTCTCATTTTCAGTGAATGTGTGCTCAAACGGGTGCGCCTGAAACACCACTCCTTGCATAGTGGATGCAGCCATGGACTTTGTTGCTTTACTGTGTAGGCCTGCTTAGCCTGATAGCCTGTAAACATGTTAGCACTGCAGCTAACGAAGCTGTTAGCTAATATGATAGCACTGCAGCTAACGAAGCTCGATCACTGCTGCTAACGTTTGTGTCCTTAAATGATCCAAGAGTCATTAATCACCGGAGACATTCTCCAGGACCGGGTTCTTGCTTGCGGTCTAACTCCGGTTCTCGGAGCTGCAGCGTTAGTTCACTCTCGACTAAACTATTATGGGCTGTTTGACCGAGGAAGCGCAAGCTGTCAATCACCCCGGGAACGGTGCACGGGGGTGGAGTGATGGGCGGAGCCATCAGCTGCTCGGCTCCCTGAACAGCCCGTCCATTCAGAAGGAGCTGTTCTCAGAAGAGGGAAAATAAGGGGTTGATAGGGAAGCTACTGCCTTCAAAGTAAAGGCCGATTTGATCGAACTATGGCTCCGACAGTTCATTGAGATATCAAAAAATTGTTTCAGATTGGGAACAAAGTGCATAATATGGAACCTTTAAAACATACAATGTACTTACCGCATACGGGTCCGACGCATCCTTGTCTGGAAAGACCTCCGTCTTGCCATGGCACACCATATCCACCTGCACGTTTAAAAATACCTCATTAAACCAACCATCACCAAGAAGAGACACGTTTCTGTGCGACATCATCACAAAGGTGTGTTAGAAAGCAGAGTTCAACCCGGTATGTTTGGCAAAACCTTAACAGTGATGACACGGCTGTTAACTTTCTCATCCACCTCAATGATTATTACACGATTCGCAAGCTTTTGCCGATAGCAGAAGTTTGTGGATCCAGGCCAGTAAAAGAGCAGACTGATGTCCTGTGAGTCTCAAAACAATTAAAGAAACACTACATAAATTTCTGATCTTAAGACTCTGAGTGTCTGATCTGTTTTTGATGATACACTGACATTTATTATGTACATTCCTGGAGCTGTTTTTGCCCTGCAGCGTCCCGGGGCTGAGAAAACCCCATTTCACAACTTTTTTTCCCAGCCCTGACTAAAATGTTACAGCTGCTTTTTGCTCTATGGCACCACATAACATGCCAGCAACTGGATATCAACACATTGTTCATTTTGAAAAATGCACCCTGGCTAATTCAGCTAAGAAACACAAGAGGACATTATCTGGGGAAGAGTAGAAAAGAAAGAGAAAAAGGAACAGAGCAAGAGATAAAACAATAGTAAATATCAGACTGACTTTTACTGACTGGAGGGGGCTCAGAGAAGAGGCAAGATGCAAGCCAGATGCAGAGTTACCCTTCAATAGGGGGCGTCAAAGTGTGAAAATCTGTCGAAGTTCAGTAGTGGGGGTTTAAGTCCAAGCACTGCTCACTTTAAAAGCCCACTATATAACTTTTTGCTATTTTCTCAGTGACGCGCCCCCTAACGACGGCTAATTCGGCATCCATCTTGGATTCTACCTGTAGTGTGAGCACTCTCCAGTCTTTTCTCAACTCTTGTCTTATCTCTTGCTCTTCTTTGTCTCTCCTAGGTTTCCTCTCTTCCTCCCATAATGTCTTCAAACGTTTCTTTGCTGAATCTGCCGACGTGCGTTCAAAACGACCAGTTTGTTTACATTTGTGTGCTAGCTTGTAACGCATGTGCAAAGCGAAACTTAGCAGGCGGCGTCCCGGATGTAAAAGTTCTCTAATGCGGTTTCTCAGCCATGGGGCTGTGCTGGGCCTCAATGGCCATAGAAATGCACATAATAGATGTCACTGTGCCATCAAAAGTCCGGAAAGAGTCCGGAAAGCAAAGTTTTAGGGTCGAAAAGTTATATAATGGGTCTTTAAGTAACTCTGATCCCATAAAACTTACATTAGGGTTGTCATTACACTATCACTCAATAACAGGATAATGTATCATAACAGTTAAAACTGTGTTTCTATTGGTGTTTAAACACTTTACTAAATCAACTGTTATGCATTGATTTTCCTACAATGAGCCATTTATATGTACTTGACGTGGGTCCACATACATGGTAACTGCCATATTTGTGCCATCATTTTTACTACGGTGTCTCTGAATGGACAAACAACTCTGTGTGTGAAGTGAGAATCCTCTGAGTTTTAAAACTGCCGCTTTGTTTGATAGATGCAAGAACATGGTTTGGGATAAGTAATGCCTTAAAAGGCACCAAAAGTAGTTACCTGTAGTGCAATCATCACTACACCTGATCCCACTGGATCTACTCGCAGATGACAACATGACAGGAAGATTTTTGGCAAACGACGGCCACCGTCCAGTAACAACACTGCTTGGCATATGAAATTATTTCTATGCCCATCGTTACCACTAGATGTCAGTAATTCTTACACACTGTACCTTTAAAGGCTACAGAGATCATAACTACACACATCTAAGGATTCTCCTGCATGCAGATTTTCATTTATAACAACACTCAATGGCTTTCTCACCTGTGTGCATGACAGCTAGCTTAGTCTGGGACAGTGGCTGAAACCGATAACATTGTTAGCCTGAAATGCATAATTTATATCAACAATGTGGACTGCTCAGGACTTCCCTGGACTTTATACCCTATATTCCACTGTACTGTATGATATGACTTCTCTTCATATCATCAAATACGACGTGTCAGATCCTGACACTATTCCTGACAATGAGCAGTTTGAGGTGATTTGATACGAATGGAAGTGACTGTGTTGAATCAGCATGTCATATCGTCTAGTATCGATCAAATCTATCATTCAAAAATCATATCTTGGCAGAATTTGGGATATTCGTAAACAATGAATCGTTCATCACAGAATCGATATAACAGTAAACTTGTGATGCACAACCCCATTAACCATAAACCAATGTTTTTCTGCTGATACACGCACTGTCCACATGGGGGCGACAAATACTCCAGTACATTTCTGGGATATCTTTTTTGTTTCGGTTGTTTATTTATTTATTTATTTTTTTCATGAGTTGTTCTCACATATTTCACAGCCCCTCCCTCCTGGACAATCTGAATGATCATAATATAGTTTCATTAACATTTTTGTCCTCCCGTGTCATGAATGTGTTTAAATGTGTTTGCAAAATTGCCCAAATGTGGGCCTTGCATCCTACTTTTAATCTCATTCTCCACAATTTGTTGACTCTTTCGATGTTGTGAAAGCTAGCCAAGTATCAAAGTCAGAGTCACACCAGAACCTGTTGTTTATTTATATGACCGACCATTCCTGCCATTGCAACATTAAAACTGCCCGCTGCTAAATTTGAGTCCGGTCTGGTGGGATCAGAGTCCTAATGTTGCCCTCTTCTTGTTATTCAAACTGAACAAAGTACTCTGTATAATGAACTTCTGCTCAAATAAAGTAGGTGTAAGAAGAGAAGTTTTACCTTAAAGTGATCCAGCAGGTCCTTCCCCACTGCGTAGGGAGCACCAATCACCACTTCTGACACATACTACACACAGAAAAAATTAAAAAGAAAAGTGAGTTTTTATATGATGAAACATTCCATGGTATTCTCATTTCTGCTTTCATGTGACCTTCTCCAGGTTTAAGCAAAAAGCATTTTTCAGTGCACTCCTCCTCCCACTTGCTGGGAAATTCTACACCCTGTCATCAGGCCCTGAGTAAAACTGATGGCAGCTTTGTAGTTTTCACAGGAGGATTGTGTAACATTCTTATAACTGACACTAACACACATAATTGCAGATAGGGCACAATGATTCATTGTTCTTGGTTGATAGCTGACCAGCAGGGATGAAGGGCAGAGAGCCAATCACAGCCAGCGGCACTATGAGTACAGCAGGCAGAAAAATGCCCCGCTGTGTTGAACACTGAACAATGTGTGTGTGTGTGTGTGTGTGTGTGTTTGTGTTGGAGTGTGAGCTCACCCGACACGCGAGGACACTCAGGGTTCTCTCATGGATGTTCATGATCGGGTAGTTCTTCCCCTTGTAGCGATTCACTTCCTAAAGACAGTGAAGAGATCGGAGCGTGTTTCCATGGTTACTAACTAGAGGTTTTATCATCCTCGATCACCAAAACTCAACTAAAGTGACCATTTCTACTGTCTGAATGTTATGCTGGGCTGCTTTTGCTTTAACTGCTCACAGATCTGTTTATTATGAAAGCTACCAACACGTCAGGGAGGGCTGAAGCACATTCTTTCGTGAGACTGTTGGCTGAGGTTAGTGTATAATTTGGTGTACCTGGTCAAAGTGCAGACCTACGATGACATAGGGCCTCTCCGCCTGTTTATAGACCATCTCCAAGAAGTCAACATGACCAATGTCTGCAAAGAGTTTGTAGTTAAGGCAGCAACATATGCAACTCAGTCAGTGTTTTAATTGGGTATGACCTCATCTATGGATTTATCTATTATAGGATTTTAACCACTATCACTATCAGAGGGGTCTCAGTCTGAAGAAGCTAACAGCTGCTCAGAGGGGGAAATGTTCTCTATCTAAAACTCAAATCTCAAAAATTTCATTTTGGTTCAAGCTAATGATATTTATAGGGATTTTTCCACCATGCAACTGTTGCATCAGATAGTTTTCTCTTTATTAATATTCTCCCGGCAGAACAATGTTGGTGCTGCTCTGCCTTACTGCAGGCACGATGCACTGGACTATGTGTCGCTCTGCTGATCAGTTCTGCTGACTAATTCCAAACCCACAGCTGGTCTAATTCCAAAATACCAATTACAAGACAAGACTAATTTACACATAGACTGAATTCATTTTTAAAAAGTTTTCTCTAAAGACGGAATAATGTCAAGAAATGTGGGCGTCCACATGAAGCCCACTGGAAATGCTGGAGTATATATACCAGGAATGGAAGCAGCGCAGTAATGCTGCCACAGAAATACACCGAAAACCGAGAAGAAGAGATGGAGCGAGTGCAGAATCCCTTGATGATGTGTTCATATTCATGGGTTTATATAGCATAAAGATGTTATGGGTTATGTGTGTAATGATTGGTTCAGGAAAGAAGCATTTGGGTTATAAACACCGAAACAGCGGGGTTTACAGATTCATTCACTTTAGGACCTGGTTTGAAAAATGAGCTTTTTTCCCCAAAATGCCAGTTCCATGTGGACGAAATGTCCAAATGATAAAAACGGCAGCGGATACTTATGGAAGGATAGGTAGGGCAGGCAACATGCATGCAATGATAGCAAACAACATGGACATTCCTGGATTAAGAAAACAGGGACAAATCACTTCTGCATTGTTCAATTCGGTGTTTATGTGAACTGCTGTGAAGATTTTGAGGTTAAAGTTGTTTTACATGTTTAGATTTGCTCTTCTATTACCTCATACTGCGTAGTCATTAGTAGCTTAAATCCTCCTTAGGAATTCCTCTGAGACTCTCTGACTGCAGACACATTTCACACACAACTTCCAAAACACAGAAAAATCACATTAACTGAGCTATTTCACATGAGGAGGATACGGAAGAGGTCAAATGCCCCGGCCACATAGATGATGGTGTCTCCAGGCTGAGGCTCTTTTCCCGAAGCAAACTGGATGATCTTCTGGGACGTTTGCAGGAACTGGCACACCCCTGTCCACGGGCTGCGGCCTGTAGGACTCTGGAAAAGCAGATTATTCAGAAATGAATC
Organism: Atherinosoma microstoma; assembly: GCA_037177055.1. Classification (NCBI taxonomy): domain Eukaryota; kingdom Metazoa; phylum Chordata; class Actinopteri; order Atheriniformes; family Atherinidae; genus Atherinosoma; species Atherinosoma microstoma. The sequence continues at coordinate 27,244,905 of JBBBVU010000004.1, forward strand.
CTACTGTCTCATCTGTATCAGAGATAATGTGCTAAAGGTTGAGAATCATAAATATTTCAACATCTTCACATAATACCTTTCCAAAGTTGTCAGTATGCTGCTGGTAATCTGGGTTATCCTGCAGAGAGGAGGAACATCTATGAGATCAACAATAAAATAAACAATTGTTCACGCCCTGAAAAAAGGCACACACACTCACCATGTTGCTGTGGTGGGCTTTGGTCATAAGAAGCATGCGTCCCACCAGGTCAGTGGTGGAGACACCCTGAGTGCGCTTGCATTCCCGATAGCGCCCCGAACACTTCACCTCTTCGTATGTGTCCTTTCCATCTACCGTCAGCGTGATGTCATCTGGTAAACATAAACGATAATCTCACCACTCCTGGAAGCTTGAACACATCCCGTACATGTACGGCACCGCGATGAGGAGGGTTTTAGGCAACCACCTGGATCTAGCCTGAATCACATCAAGGGATGCCACCCTCTACCCAGAAAAGGTAACAACAAGCCCGCTATCATCCTCCGATTTGTCAACAGGAAGAACAAAATGACATTGTTAAAGCAAGGTCGCAAGCTTAAAGGAACACATGTATATTTGAATGAACACTTGACTAAGAAGAACGCTGCCAAGAAAGCAAGACACCTCAAGAGACAGCAAAAAATCCAACAAACATGGGTAGCAAACTGCAAAAATCTTCATCAAGTTAAAAGGCTCACCAGAGGAGGCCAAGATTCTTACAGTGAGATCTTTGGAGGATTTTGGACAAGTACCAGTAAACTTAATGAAGTAATGCATACTTGTCTACAGGAATCCATCAGGGTAACATCTAGACCTACAATCTCACAATTATGAATCCTGAACTTATTATGTATAAACAAACAAAAGGACAAAAACACAGAGCTAATGGAGATAATCCAACAGCAGCACCTAAATCAGTTTGAATATACTGAATACAATAATCATGATGCAGAGACAGATATTGACCCAGATAACAATATGCTAATATTAATTGTGGGTATTATACCAATGAACAGTACAACAATGAATTTATAACAAAGGGTAAACTGTCTATAATTTATTTCAACAGCAGAAGTATGTACACAAATGACAGTGAAATACAAGACTATTGACAAACATTTAATCAGCCTTTTAGTGTCATTTGAAACCTGGTTTAATGAAGACAAAGGAATTAATTTTGAAATAGATGCTTATGAACTGAACTACATTAATAAGACAGGTGGTGGGGTAGCACTGTATGTGCACAAAACAAATATTCAATCTTGATGAGTATGTCAATTGTAATGCATAATGTCATGGAATGCTTAACCATTGTAATAAAAATGAGAAGAAAAAGAATATCATTATAAGCTGTATTTATAGATCACCTGGATCAAGTATAGACATTTTCAATGTAGAATGGAGAGATTGTTTTCTGTAGTTCATGACAAACTCATATTTATATTTGGGGAACTCAATATTGATCTTTTAAATCCAAACAAGCACAATCAAAAATATTAAAAATGCATGATCTAGTAAAGTTTTACAACTTACAGTTCACGTACAAAGCTTTCCATCACCTATTACCTGCCAATATTCAGAACCTTTTTTCTCATAAAAGACCAGCCATATGGCTAAAGAGGATTTGGGAACTTTGTAGTTCCAATGGCAAAAACCATCAGAAGAAGTTTTTCTATGTCTGTGTGTGGTGTTAAGTTGTGGAACAGTCTGGGGCTTGAACTAAAGCAATGTTGAAGCATTTACCATCTCAAATCCCTTTATAAACAGACTGTTTGGTCACAATACAGAGGTTGAGAGGTTTAATTGAATATTATGTTGTATGGGCAGTGGGATTAGCTGTTACTGACCCTTGTGGTATTCTGTTTACCATTGTTGGTATTTAACCTGTTAAACCCTAAGGTTTTTGGAGGTGTGCTTCGCCTAAACAGACCTACCCAAATTAAATCAACAATAAGTCCTCAATTATCAGATCGATATGCACAATCTTGGTCTCAATGGATAGCTAACACCTCATAAAATTTAAGCAAAGTGTCAGAAGCAATGACAATGTCCATAGGCCTGAGCAAATTGTAATAAACCAAAGATTTTTTTTTTTAAGTTGCTTGAAATATTTGTTTGAATTTGCTTGCTTGAAATAAATACTCCATCCATCCATCCATCCATTTTCTGTAGCGTTTAATCCAATTCAGGGTCACGGGTGGGCTGGAGCCAATCCCAGCAATTATCAGGCGAGAGGCAGGGTACACCCTGGACAGGTCGCCAGTCCATCACAGGGTCAACACAATACCTACTGAGCTCAGTTTTGAAATAGGGTCCAAAGAGCAGATTTGTACTGACTCACCTCCGTGCACACAGAAGTCACAGTTGTATTTGTCCAAAGTCTCCAGGGTGGTGACATAAGGAGCTCCTTCTACTATCTCATCCACCCATTTGATTGCTCGAACCATCTTGTAGCGTTCTTCCTGGGTGAACACCGGAGGACCCTTGTGCTTGGAAATTTCCGCTTTAAGAAGAGTTTAGAGTGAATTACTGATTATTATCGTATCAGCAACACGATCTTAAAAACTAATGATGATGTGGGTGGTGGAGACTTTCAGCATAGCTCTCTGTAACAAGATATTTCCTATCAAAGCATGGGTTTATCTGGAATAAAATACCACTATTCTTACCCAAGCTTTCATATACTCAGTAAGTAAGAGGTAATATCTTAATGGATGCTTTCACAAAGTTGGACATGATAAAAAAAACTAATTTGACTGTGCAGTCACAGTCAGAAATAAGTTTTTTGTCATAATGTTTCGCATTTTAGTCTTACCATCTGTATGCACTCCGACAATGAGGTAATCTCCCATAGCTTTAGCCTGACGCAGTTGATTGGAATGGCCATAGTGCACCATGTCATAGCTGTGGAGTCAGAAAAACAGTCAACATGGAAAACAAAAGCAACGGTCTGTGCTCCAACAAAGCACTACACAGGCTAAAGGAGAGGTTAACGCAACCATACGGGACGAGGCTGTAACAACTGGCTCCCTGCAGCTATGAGCTTTTCACCAGATTCCCTTCAGGCTCACAACATCGTTATGTTTGAAAGATCTTCCAAAACAAAGCCTTAGAGTGGCTCACTCTGTTTTAACTCTCTAGTTTTATTTCTCACAAAACAGACTGGTGGGCTCTGATGGTGAGTTCCGAAATGCCATGACCACAGATACTCTGTCTGCAGCATGTCGTCTACATATTTGCTTTTTTGTTATTCAGGAAACCTAATCAGTTCATGTTCCAACTGTTTTTTGCCTTTAAAAGGAAAATAAATATAAATATGAGTATTTTGCAATATGTTCACATTTTTAGCTCATCTTAAAGGGAAAAAAAACAACAACTCATGCATA
>JBBBVU010000004.1:27248439-27268749 GCA_037177055.1 Atherinosoma microstoma
TATATATATGACTATTCAAAATGTTCAAATTTGCAGCACTGGAATATAACTTTAACTATTTTAGCACTCCAAAAGAAAAAGTAATAACATGAATTTACATGGGTATTTATTTAGCTGTAGATATTTTATTACTGCTAGTGGTATCTAACTTTAATTTGTATGAAGACACAATATGCTAATAAAACACATTTCATGCTTTTGGAATTATACAAACGTTAACATGGTGTATATTTGAATAATAAATGACTGGAACAAATAAATTAACCACAATTAGAGATGTGTCTTTTGTCTATCACTGAACTTTTAAATAAGCTCTTATAAATAGGCTTTTGGTTGACAGCAGTGTGACAGTATGCATGATTAGTTAAACCACAGTAAAGGAAGTATCTTTTTTATCTTATTTGGCAGATATCCTGTTATTTATGACCATTAAATAAATAAAAAAATAAAAAAATAAAAAAGTAAATGAAACACCAGTCAAGCAATAATAATAATAATAATAATAATAATAATACATTTTATTTGTATAGCACACTTTAAAATCTGACAACATCTCAAGGTGCTTCACAATTCTAGGATAAACAGGGATTAAAACAATAATTAAGATAATAAAAATAAGCAGTGATTCTGGTGATTTGGTGCTGAATAAAACACCTTTAGGGGGCAAAATTTCAAGAGTCTCCTCTTTCTTCCTGGTCTAACTTACTTTATCTTTTTGAAAGTAGAGTCAGATTTGTGCCAAATACATACAACATGCATAAAATAATACTGTTACACTTGCATGTATTTATGACAGGACTTAACATAAGAGGCCAAGAGGTTAAAATAAAATACACATGTAAAAACAACTTGAGCTGACAAACCTGAGGTCAGCTGTAAAGATAACAACCAGCATCTTTATCATCTATATAGACCAAAATAATGTTTCAATGATTTCCATACACATAGTTACACTTCTGCTTAAGGGTAGTACTACACTGTACACCTACATACTGTGAGATTAAGAGGTTGCTATTCCATATCCAGGGCATGTGTCAGATAAAACTGACGAGCAGGGGACAGGAGCGAGTTGGGAACTGTGTCGTCAGTAACGTTAATAACTGTATTATTAACCTAGAATAAATAATGACGCTTTGGTCAAAAACAAAAAATAATCGCATATTTGTTGTTTTGAGGCAAAGCATGGTAATTAATATGGCATTTATACAACATATGGCATTACCGGTTAAACTCCTTACTTTCTACCTGCTAAGCAACTAGTTAGCATTAGCATGCTAATCCGACAAGCGATCTCACTGGTCGCTTCAAGCTGGCAAACTTTGAAAATCCGTTTGATTAATAGCATCAATAAAATATTTAGTCGCAGGGGGGGGGGGGTTGGGGGGGGCTGGACGCACTCACCAGCCGTCGCACCACAACCGGACCATCCGCTTTCTTTTCTCCTGGCTACACGCAGAGCCACCCGGCTTACTGCAGCCGGCGTCCTCGCGACCGTCGTCAGCGTGATGACCGTTTTTGATCATTTCGACGACTTCAGAAAAACAACTTCGAGCCGGTTCAAATAAAAACAAGAGGTAGAGTAGGTTTGTGGACTTGTTCGAGTCAGTTTTTAACGCGATTAAAAGATTATTGCACCGGACTCCTGCGCTTTTCTTGATCGGACAGAATGACACCGGATGGGCCAACGCCTCCAAGTACGTCAACTCGAACGAATCCTCTCTCGCTGATTACGTAACCCCCGTCTGGTCACGTGACAACATACGGGTTATAAACAACCTGATGGCACAGCCAGAGCATGACATCAAACCAAACATTTGATCCCAATATTATATTTAACCAGTACTCTTACTATATCTCCACACATTTAATCTATTAGTTATTATTGATTATAAACACATTTATTACTCACTTTGACACTTTTGGTCAACTATTATTTTTCAAGTGTGTTTGACGTTTCCATTTATTACCCTAATTCCCCCCCAAATTTTGGACGTTGTATGAAATATTAACCCATATTCTATTTCCAAAGGGCCTGAATTGGAATAAGTGTTATAGAAAATGAATGGATTAAATAAAATAAACATATATTAGATGCTGAAACTGAGACATTCTACCAGTTCATGGAAAATATTGGCTCATTTTCAATCCGATGATTTGATGGCAGCAAAACATTTATTTTTAAAAAGAACTCTTAACAGCAGCAACAAAAAGGCTGGGAAAGTAATTAAATGAAAAATAACTGGAGAAGCATTTGACAACTAATTGGGTTATTTAGCAACAGGTCCGTAACATGACTGGATAAAAAATGAGCATTTCAGAGAAGCAGAACCTCTCAGGTTCAAAGATGAGCAAAAGTTTACCAATCTGCATCTTTAAATTGTGAAGCAACTTTAGAAAAAGGATTTCCTCATGTAAAATTGTGGGGACTTTGAAAATTACACTGTCCACAGTGTATAACAGCCCAAGATCATGCTCCTGATCTTATGTGCCCTCAGGTGGCAGTGCAATTAAAACAGGGAAATCCCTGCTTGGGCTCAGGAACACTTCCAAAAGTCACTGTCTTTCAACAGTTCACAGTGAAATCCACAAATGCAGCTCTATCATGCAAAGAAGAAGCCATCTGTGAGCATGAATCAGAAACGCCACCATCTTCTCTGGACCACAGCCCGTTTAAAATGGTCTGAGGCAAAGTGGAAAACTGTTCTGTGGTCAGATTAATGTGAACTTCTTTCTGGAAAGCATGGACGGCGTGTCCTGCAAACTAAAGATGAGAGGGAGCATCCAGCATCTCCGATGACATGGGGGGGTGCATTAGTGCCTATGGCGAGGACAGCTTCCACGTCCGTGAAGCTCCACTGAGAATTTAGAGCAACATCTGCTCCCATCCAGACAACGTCTCTTTCAGGGAAGGCCTTGCACATTTCAGCAAAACAATGCCGAACCACATACTGCATCAATCACCACAGCATGGCTTCACAGGAGAACTGGCCTGCCTGCAGTCCAGACCTGCAGCCAATAGAAAACATCTGGAGCATCATGATGAAGGTCCAGAACTGTAGAGCAGCTAGAATCCTGCATCAGACCAGAATGGGAGAATATTCCTCTCCTAAAACTCCAGCAACTGCTCTCCTCACTTCCCAGAGGTTTACAGAAAGTCATTAAAAGAAGAGATAATGTTACACAATGATAAACATCCCTTTGTTCCAACCTTTCAGAGATGAGCTAATATTTTCTGTGAAATGATAAAATATGTTTCAACACCTGAAATGTTGCTTGTTTTATTGGTAATAAAATATGGATTTATGAGAATTGCAAATCATTACATTCAATACAGCGTACTAATTATTTTTTAAGAGTTAAAGTTGTAGTTTGTATTTGTTTAACACCTGAATCTCCTCTACAGAAATTATGTACCAAATTTATACTTGGAAGCTGTGCCAAGAGAGCTACAGCAAAACATGTTGAATTTAAATAATACTTTATTGATCCCAAAAGGGAAACTTAATTAAGAGTACTTCATTTATGAATCTCTCTCTTGCATCAATACACCGATAATAAAAAAAAGATTAAAAAAAGATTTATTCTCACAAATATAGCAGTATCGAAAAAAAAGTCCAACAAAAACCAGCGAGTCTTCACATTTAGTTTTAGCTCAAGTTTCAGTTGAAGGAACGCTGAACACTTCTGCACATAACAGGATCTTCCTGAGACAACTGAAAGACAACCTTTCGGCTTGGTTCCAATCAAAAAACTGTAAACAGTAACTTTACATGAAATAAACTAACAAAAACAAATATGCAAGTCAAATTTCCAAACTCTTTTTGGAAGCACTTTTCATAAGATACATCAATAAAAAAAAAAAGGAAGTGAACAAATCAAACATCAGTAAACTAAAACACAGTAGTGGCTCTACAACACAGCCAGCTAACCTGAGCGGCTACAGCATGGTGAAGGTCGGTCGTTTGGAAAATAATTTAAGTAAACCGAAATGCCTTCAAAATAAAATAAGCAGTAAACATTATGAAAAAAAAAAATCAACCAAAACATATTTCACGTAAAGCGTACATGTAGAAAAACTCAAAACTGTAAAAACATTGAATTTGGAAACTGGCTACAGGTTTGCTGTCACTATTCGGCTGAATTTTTTTGGACAAAAGAACCTACCCAGTCATTTCACACTCAATGATACCACTTCTCATGAGCAGATTAAAAAAAAAAGACTATTTATCCTTGAGATGCAAGTATTTTAAAGAGCACTTGTCTCTCCAAATGCTTGATCCAGCAGCATGTTGCACAATAAATTAAATCCACAAAAAACAGATGGCTGTACAAACACAATGTGTTGGTGTTATCCTGAGGATACAGATGAACATTAGAGGAAAAACATAAGCTGCAGAGTTTTTAAAACTACCCTCTTCCACTGGATTAAAGCATTCAGGGGTTGTGCATTGATCAGTAAGCTCTATTTAACTTCTGTCCCTTCTGTTTTTTTAGTGCCGTTTTCTGCACGATGATTTCATGGTTTTAGAATTCTTTACTAGCTACAACAACCCTGGCTAGCTTAGCTTCCATAAATGTTTCATGAGCAGTTTCAAATCCTGTGACTTCAAAATGTATCAAGTACAAAACAAAAAAACATCCCATGGTGCAGAGAGCTTTTTGTAAATGTCTCAACCTCATCCACACATACACAATAACATCAATGCAGGCAATGACGTACATCATCAGCACCCTAAAAGCTGAACTTGTCCTCAACTTGAGGTTGGAATTCAAATCCATCATTGAGATAAATCATTGTTAGCACCTGACTGCATCACATGCAGTTCACCAAAGTTCCCCTAAGTTATGCAATTTTTTTCTTCCTTTTCCTTCTTCCTTTGCGGTACCCTCGCCCAAACCAGCCCCCTTGCACAGATGTAGGTTCCTCCTTCTGCTCTTCAAGGTCAGCCGACTCTTCCTCCGGCCCATCGAGAGTGGCTATGAGCTCACGAGTATGGCTTTTGCCCTCTTCTGGTCGTAGAAGAGTAGCTAGACTGAAGATGGGGTCTTCCTCCCTGATGAGACAGAATGAGGGAAGTCAAGATGTTTTCAAAATCCTCCGAGTATATTTGGTGTCATTTGATACAATCCTTACCTGTCATATGCAGGAATGTGAATGTTTAACTCTTCCATAAGGAGGCTCATGACATCATCGCACTTTCCATGAATTTTCAGTGCAGCCAGATCATCTTTTGGTGTCCACTAAAACAAAAGCACCGACATATAATCTGATACAGAACACAAAGAACGGACCTTGCTCACCTAAAAAGGACCAAATCAAGTACCTGGAGATTAACAATGTAGAGTTTGGGCCTTTTGTTTGGCGGTCTGTTCATGGACCACAGGCAAGAATATTTCTTTAACACCTAGCAGAGAAAAGATGGAGCAACGTGAGAAAATGAGCTTACAAACGCAAATCATACATTTAATGGTGTTTAAATCTCAGTCCGATTAAATGAACCCTATGAATGCAGTTGTGTGATTTAGAGCTAGCTTTGATTACATACAGAATCTAAGCTCTTCATATCCACAAAACAGACTCACTAAAACCTGCCTTCAGACTTGAGCCTAAGCAGAGGATAACATCTGCCATCGTGGCAGCCTCTGCTGCTCCCTTCCAGTTGAGAGGTTGCTCCAAGGTCCCACGCTCCCCAAAGTGCACTATTGTGTCTCTCAGTTCACCACCACAGTGGTTGCAGTATCGCCCCGTTGCATGGCGGTGAAGTGATGTCCGCTCCGTCACGTCAAATAAACGCACATACTCCCTGACCGGCGAACAGGATGTGCACACCTGTGGACAGATACAATACAATATCACTTCAGTGATTATACAGCTGTGCAACATCAGGGCCGAGGGTAGCAATGATATAATCTCATCGTTTCAGCCTTCTTGCCTCCTCCCTCCTTCATCCTGGGAAAGAGACAATGTCCATAGTCAAATATTTTGAAGGACATCTCAGTTCCTAAAAGACACCTGGTAGAGAGATGATCTAGGAGAGAGAAGCTGGAAGTGAAGATACACCAGAAAATCCTTGAACCAGGATATCCGAAGGGGGCATGAAATGTTAATCCAGTGCTCTCAGTAAATATCCACTCATCTGACATAAATAATTAAAAATAGCAGGGGGCTGCAAAAAAAACAATGGTGTGATAATGCGGCTGTGTCATGTCATATTTAATTAATGTTGGTTTAAAATGACACTCTGAGGCAAGGACATCTTATTTAGTTACATGCCCGCCATGTCGCCTCGTCTTTCCTCGGCTCCTTTCCTCGCATCTCAGCCGGGAAGGACTTAAACATTAAGAAAAGGAGCGTAGTGGAGAAATCAAGTGTATGCAAATTGGAAAATGGGATAAAGGGGAATGCCTCAAAACCCATTAAGTCCAAATAAGCCAGCCCTGCTCACACCTCTTCTGTGATCCAGTAACACGTGTACAGCTCTTATAACAGGTGTGAACTCAATTAAGACACACTGAAATCCAATATTATTGAGGCAGTATTTAAAGATGGTTGGGACTACATGACCACACTAATAGTTCTCACAGTTCTCCGACTGCGTACCAGTGGTGGTCCTCGTCGTCCCTCCAGTGCTAAACCAAAGATTTTTTTTTATTTCAACCAATTTACAGAGCGTAATCTGTAAATTACAGATACAATTTTAAACTATTATATCTCTGGTTTTCCATGGACTGTCAAGTTAAAAACTGGGAAAGTTTCAGATCTCCTTCCGCCCGTAATATCCTCTTGCATTTCTTTAATGAATCAGCCAGGGTGCATGTTCAAAACAGCCAGTATTGTTGATACCCAGTTGCTGGGATGTGGCACAGTAAATAAAGTGAAACTCAGCTGTAACGTGATGTTCCAGGCTGAGGAAAAAAAAAGCTCTGAAGTGCAGTTTCTCATCCTCTTGACTGAGCGACGACGGCTCCATGAATACACAGAATAAATGTCACTGTGCCATCAAAATGAGTCCGAAGTGCATATTTCTAAAAGGTAAAAAGTTACATAAAGGAGGTACTAAAAGAGCCTGGTATCATCTGAGTTGGTATGTCATGTAAAAAGTTTGATCTAAGCGATGTGAATGCAAATGTGTTGTCAAAATATAACCATCTTTCTATGCAAGCTAGTCTTTTCCAACAGACAAGGCATGACATCATTTCCTGCTGCTTACAGAGCAGAAAGGTCAACAGTGATTACAGATGGTGCATGATAAGATGTCAGGAATGTGTAAACACAGGCACACACCCATGTGATCAAATGAAATAATGGTTTTATACAAAAATATATAAATATTAGGGCTGGGATGATATGCTTTCCTCCCGATTCGATTCTTTTACGATTTTTTGGGTCCCGATTTGATTTAAAATTGCGATTCTTCGATATTCTCGACTTTTGTGACCTTTTTAAACCCCGGAACATGTGAAAACATGTAATCAGGAACCATCTTTCCCAAAATAAAGCTACATATCACATGTGAGTCAATTTTTTAGCACCAGCTGAAAATTATGCATTTAAATTTGGAGAACACAAAACAGCAGCCAAACCATCATTCTGCTGCTATAATGCCCGACAAGACAAGTAAAAAATGTTAGAAAAAAGAAGAAAAAGAAATAATTTCTTAAAATTCTTTAAAAAAAAAAAAAAAAAAGGTTTTTTTAAAAGAAAAAAAATTCTATTTAAATATTGTAAAACAAAAAAATTGGTATATATCAATACCTATTTAAACCCAGTGTGTCTCAACAGACAACTGGAGAAGCTATAAGATCTGGGGCATTAGTAAGTGCTTACACAGAAGCACTATTCATGGACTTAAAGCCAGTTCATGGTTTCTATGTCTGCTCGTGCCCGAGGCTCGTGTGACGTTAAATCCTCACAAGTCTGTGGAGGCTCACCAGGTCCCTCTGTGGCTGACTTTGTGCAGCCTGGAAACAAACAACCACAACTGTGCATAACTTCGACTTCTGAGAACAGTCTCACCTCAATGAACATGTTTCCATGGAGCTCCGACAGGGCGTGTCTGGGTAGACCACTTCTCAGGTGAAGTCCGTCGCAGTTCTGAGACACAACATGCTTCACCTTTATTGACAAAATACACAGTAGATGTAAGTGTTAATGGAACATGGTGCAACCATCCCTAAACATGATCTATGCAGGTCAGGGACGTCATGATTACAGATTTTCTTGGTTTTAATTACACCTATCAAAATTATTATTGCAAAGAGATTCATCTGTGGAACGAACATGTGATTTTATTTTTTAATGCACGCACAACAAAGTTAGTACATATGCCATATCAAAACTTCAAATTTGGCATTATCTCAGCGAGAGAAGCTGATTTAGGGCATTTTGTCACTGCAGTGAACCCACCAAAACCCACTTTATCCTCCTTATTCATGAAGATTCTGACAGTTTTCAAGCCTTACATTCAGAGTATGGCTCATTTGATCCCATTGCTATTAAATGTGTATGTGTGTGTGTGCATTTTTATGATGAATTAATCGTGGCGTTTAATACTGCAATTAATTGGGAAATTAAGTAATCATGACATCCGTAATGTGGGTCTCACATACCAACTTTTCCTTATGTAGTATCCGAATGCACATATGTGTGAGGGTCGGCTCAGCTTTACTCAAGTCTGATGAGCTGTACACAAAGAAAATACAAAGAAAAAAGGTAATCAGAAATTCAGAATCAAAGAATCTTCTGGTTTACTTCAAGTCACAACAAGACCACATATGTCACCTTATGGCCCGTCCTTTTTGCAGCTGCGTCCAAACCCCGTTAGGGCCCCTGTAGTCTGGTATAGAGGCCGCCTAAAATAGGAGACATCATCAGTGCTGTTAAAAGTTTGTGAATGAGAACAAAAGGAGAGGAAGAGTTTGGCATACCGTGCTGATTCCAGCTCCAGTGTAAACCACCAGGTGATTGGCTTGCCGCACTGCTACAGTGAGCTGCTTGACTTTACTTTTCAGCTCATCAGTATCATCAAACACCTGAAAACAGCACAGTCACATAAAAACAGAGACTTAAACATCTCATTTATCAATAATAATGATATTAATAATAATAATAATAATAATAATAATAATAATAATAATGCGCTTTTTTGGACACTCAAAGATGCTTTACACTAAAAAAATTAAATAAAAAGACAACGGAATTTGGAATTATGGAAAAGCCAGTTTGTAGAGGTGGGTTTTGAGGAGTGATTTGAAGTGCAGTAATAAGTCTGAGTCTCTGATGGTTTGTGGGAGTGAGTTCCAGAAAGAGCGGTGGCAGAGGCACGGTCCCCCAAGGTCCAGTCCTTAGTACAGGTGATTGGTGGGAGGAGGTGGGAGGGAGAGACCAGATTATGGAGGGACTTGTAGGTGAGGAGGAGGAGCTTTTATTGGTTAAGGGACTGAATGGGGAACCAGTGGAGCTGTTGGAGGATGGGGGTGATATGTTGTCTGGAGCAAACTGGAATCTTGAATTTCATTTCATTTGGAGACTATTTTACAGCCCTCACCATGACACTACATGCAACAAAAGCAAATGGAAAACTGGATCCCAGGTGTCAGACATTTTCACAATGTCTTCCATCCGTCTGCCCTGATTCAGAAACCTTGATTCCAAATCTTCCACCAAGGCAAGACATTTTTTTAAAAAGAAAATCAAGCCAAATTTAATAAAATTTAGAGTTAGTAAATGTAGATTTAAAAATAAAAAATAAAAATTGGAGCAGATCAGAATTACTTTTATTAAAATCAGTGCACTCACTAAGCACTTCTGCTCAATGAGGCTTGAACTACTATCTTAAAATGATAAACATGAAATTTGTGCATACAGCTCTATAATGAAAACACTACATGCAGACTTCTGTACCTGTTGTACAAAGTACTCAGTCTGTAAGAACTGTGCAAACGAAGATTTATAGCACCACTATGTTGTACTATTTGCAGGGAAACACCTGGTTAGATACTTTCCACATGTCACTGGTTTGGATGCCATCAGTGCACGATCATATTCAAGTTAAACGTAATTTCATGCCTTTTTAAATCTGCATCGCCTTGCAGGTTTTATGATTGTCAAAGAAAACAAATGAGGTGTGGAGTATTTCCACTATTCTGACAGCAACCCTCTGCAGTGGAGAGCCCACCAAACCCAGAGGCTAATTTCTAGTGCAACACCGGTGTCTGACCTCCTCCTGCTTCCTCTTCACCACGGTCCTGCGGACTTGTCTTTTGCAGAGCTCGTCCACGGCGTCTCTGTGCAGCAGGAGGGTGTCGGCCTCTTCCTTGGACCGTTCAGCCTCTGGCTTCTTCAGGACCTGCCCGACCTGCAGAATCAGCAAGAACCGGGTCATTTTCACCGGCTGAGAAACAACTGATTTCATACACCAACATAAACTGCTAGTTGTGCTTGCTAGCTTGATGCTAGTTGCGATAAATACGTTTTTTTTATCGTCTTACTAATCTGAAGATGTTCCTCTCGCTTTCCCTTTGCAGTATTTTGGCTTTTTCCAGAGCTTTCCTCTCTGCCCGCGGAGAAAGACCAGTTTCGGGCTCCTCTTCCATCCCGTTTTTGAGTCCAGTGAGTGAGAAGCGGCTATCTATTCAAAACATAGCTCATAGCACCAGCAACCAACGACAGCCCGGGCGGATGTTGTCCCAAAATGTTGAGGTAAAAACTGTTGCAGCGCCCCCTGCTGCCGTGGGAGCCCAATAATAAACTTGACAGCAACAATTTAGCAATAAGAAATCTTTATTACCAACAACAAAAACAAATAAATAACAATAAAAAATTATAAAGGTTTACACATGTTTTGGCTGATATGCAATTCCACAACAGCAAAAGGTTTTAAGGCAACACTAAGGAGTAACACACTCCAACTGTTAACAGTAACAATACTAACTGGAGCTTGATAGACATATTTGGGTGGGTTGAGGTGTAAAAAAAAAAAAAGACACCTAAAAATTTTTACAAAACAAGGTCAACATGTACCAATCCATCATAAGATTGTCTGTTTTTGGTGGCTGGCAGTCAGCCTTTTCTGGTAAAGGTGCAATTAATAACTGCAATAATGCTATTAATTTGACCCGTACGGTGTTCCTATGCATATTTTGACTCGGCAAAGTGAGAAAACAAAAGGTGAATCTTGAAACTGGTTTGCCTAAATTGTCTTTTTCTGTGTTTTTTCCCCCTCAACATATTAGACATGAGAACACTGAACACTGGGAAAAAGTACTAAAAGAAGCCCTGATGAATAATTTGTATTACTGCCAGAGCAGCTCTGTAATTCCTGACAAGTGGAGCCGTAACCAAGCAGTTACAGTCGCCAACAGGCATCCATTTGTGTCACATTCAGATTGTAGATGTGGAAGATTTGTTATACGCTATCCATATAGTTCGCTAGAGGCCCTGTTAGGAGTCCTCACTGGGGCCAATTAGGAAAGTGTCATCGGGGTCTAGAGAAGCAAGCGCTCTTGGGGACTCTCTGAGGATTTGCTCTGAACTGTCCCCGTTTCATTTCCTGTGGTTTCTCAGCTGAGAGTCCAGACTTTTTTCCAGTCCTCATCACTACTTCACTGTTCCCTCCTGCAGTCTTTTTCTGAATCCTAAAGGGAAGAGAAGGCAGGTTGTAGAAGATGAAAAAGCTCATTAACAAAAGCATGCCTTAATTCATCTATGGTGCAAGATTTTCAATTTGTTAATAAATTAACCTGAATGTCACCATTTTGGCATCACTTCTAATACTATATAATACACATATAAAAAACCTTTAATGAACTGATTGTGCGTATTTATTAGGGATGCACCGATATAACATTTTTTAAAAACAAGTACAAGCACAAGTACTTTTATTTGAGTAAATCAATTACAGTTCACCGGTAAGGAGTCAGATACGATGACTGAGTCTTTAATTGTATGCATTTATCAAATGGGCCATCCTCTAAATGCAAGGCTTGAAAACTATCAGAAACTTCATAAATTAAGAGGATAATGTGGTTTTTGGTGGATTCGGTGCAAGACAAAGCTTCTCTTGCTGAGATCATGCCATATTCGGATATTTCAATGCGTTAAAAAAACAATAATGCATTAATCCCACAGATGAATCTCTTCGCAGGCTGCATGGTGGTTAGCACCGCGGCCTTGCAGCAAGAAAGTTGCTGGTTCGAGCCTCAGCTGGGAAGGGATTCGAACAGTGGCCGAACAGTGGGTTCTCTCCGGGAACTACTGCTTTCTCCCATCCAAAAACATGCATGTTAGGGTTAATTGGTCACTCTAAGTTCTCCATAGTGTGTGTGGTTGTTTGTTTCTGTGTTGATAGACTGGCGACCTTTCCAGGGCGTACCCTGCCTCTCGCCTGCTAATTGCTGGGATAGGCTCCAGCTTCCCCACAACCCTGAACTGGAATGAGCAGTAAAGAGAAATTAATAATCAACCTGCATTAACACGTTCATTTCGACAGCCCTAGTTTTTTCACATTGGTATCGGATTCTGTAGTATCGCAACACTTTTATGAATACCGAGTATGAGCACATACACATAGTATCGGACCGATACCCGATACTGATATCGGTGCATCCATTATTTACAATTCACAGCTTTAAAGAAAACATAAAAACAGGACCGATGCAGTTAAACTCACATCATTCCTCTCTTCCTCTCCAGTGATTTTTGTGTTGCAGCTGACAGAGAACTCTTTCTTCTGGGAGGGTCAGTATGCCCATTCTGAAGAAACAGGCATGCACACACATGTAAAAACACACAATATACACATTATGAACACAAATAAATCTGTAGAGGAAGAACACTGGGAAAACGTCAAATTAAGTATAAATGCAAGTCACAATTACTGAGCCATGGTTTAATCAAAATCCTGTGTAACATTTGGTTTTGGTGCATATGGTGCGACATCATCCCCTGCTGTGTGCCTGATTCATCTCATTTTACCATAACGGGACTCGCTGCGTTCTGAGAGATGGAGTTCTTCTGAAAGATTACCTGTCGCCTGAGTTCTCTCTCCCTGGCCAGCTCTCTGTCCAAGCTGATCAGCTGCATCCGCCCTCTGGCTGACAGGCTGAAGAAGATGTCGTAAAACTCATAACGTGCAGCGCGCAGCTGGAGGGGAAAACGATCACACAGCAGACGGTGATTTTGAAGAAAAGCGTGTGACGACAGAAGCCGTGACTGCTTTATATATCTATGCTGAGCTTAACATGTGTTTGCTTTCATACCTGCAGAGTGACCCTCTCCTGCAAAAAGACATCTTGTCTGCTCGAGAACTCTCCTTTACCGATGATCTGTTGCTGGAGGGCCTGCAAGAACTGCTGAGTGTCCTACAAGTGCAGAGACAAGCTCATTTTACAACAAAACATCCTGTTGCTAAAGACAATCGCAGCACTGCTGTTTATACTCACCCTGATGGTGCGCACCAGCTGAGTGACTCTTCCAGTCCTCAGCAGCCTGCGAGTCAGAAAGCCCTTCACTGCTGCTGACAGCAGGGGGCGGTAATGCTGTGAAAGTGGGCTGAAGGGCTGATGGAGAGGGAATAGAAGGCACAATGAGTGGGGTGAATAATGAAGATCAAGAGGGGAAGAGAGAGGAGAATTTTAATTCCTTCAATGACAACCAATTAATTTCACCCGCAGCTTCTCAAGGTCCTTTGTTGGCATCTGTTTAGAGCATTACAAGTGGACTCAGCTCATAATTGTGATAGGACAAAATAAAACAGAAAAATAAGAAGCGAAGGTGCTGTCATTCACTTGTTGATTCAAGAGCTGCTGCATTAAAGAAACATGCTTGTTGAACAAATCAAGTCAAACTGGAGCTGGTAAATAGGACAATAAGAGGACAATAAGACATGATTGATACTGATTAGGATTAAAACATGAAAGGAACATCCTCCTCTTCACGAGTGAATCGGCCAATTGGTGATTAAAATTTGTGCGGATAAAAGGGCAAGCAGGACTTTTGTATCACTGATTAGTGAACAAATATGGTAATACCTGAGAGAGGGTAGAGAAGGTCGACATCTCCCCAAGATGAGAGCCTGACATGGAGCAAGGGAAGGACAGGTTCTGGAGGAGACTGTAACGTAGTGCCAAAGCCTAAGAGAGACAGACCAACAGGAGAAAGGGAATGAGAAGGACAGGTGCATGGATTTGGGAGCAGACAAGGAAGGAAAATATTGAATCGGAGAGGACAGCAAATGAGGCGGGAGGAAGAAATTAATTGAGGACAGAGAGGAAGGGACACAAAGGGAGCGATAAGGCACAGAGGGATGAGAGATGGAGTAAAGGAGGAGAGGGACAATACAGAAAATTGATACAGGAAGTGAATAAAAATAATGTTTGAGGTGGTATGAGACAAAACAAAGAGGGGTTAGGGGAGAGAGAGAGAGAGAGAGAGAGAGAGAGAGAGAGAGAGAGAGAGAGAGAGAGAGAGAGAGAGAGAGAGAGAGAAGAAAAAAGAAAAGGAATCATTAGTGATGACACTCAGTGGGACAATCTGGCACTTAACCGCAGACGCTCATGAATTAAACAAATTATCCTTCCTTTTCTGTGTCAATTCCCCTCCTCCCTCTGCCAGAAAGTCCAGCCAGTATCGCTCATGATGGAAGGACAGAGGCGATTGGAAAAGAAGTCTTTTTATTAAACAGCTTATGTTAATTATACTGTTGTTAAACATACATAAATTTAACAGAGCCCGTGATTAACAGGGCAAGGATGCTGGCCAAGAACAAATGCAGACACAAGCTGAAGAATCAAGAACTGGTTGCCAGAGAACAGCAGGCGTCCTTGAAGCCTTGCATGTGCACGCACACATGCACACTTGCGCACACATAAAGAAACAGGCGACCATGCCAGCCCGCCTTTTAAGGATCTAATGAAACATTTATGGTAGAATCCCTTTTTTTTTTTTCTAGCTGGGGGAGAGTCTGAAGGTCTCTTGTAATGAGCAGATGTCTGTAGTCTGCCCACGACCCCGAAGCACTAGCTGAACAGGTAGGAAGACAACATGTGTATGCTTTTAAATGTCAGCTTTCAGTTTCAGAAGAAATATTAGAGGTCAGTTATGTCAAATATCAATTAATCTGTAAGAAACTCAACTATTCTCACTTTAAAAAAGATGGAAACACTCGTCCGGACCTCCAAATTCCTCAAAGGTGACTTTGGGTAAAGTGAGGAACCTTGGTAGAGTGAGTTATGGTTGCGGTGCTGGAATTACGTAGTGCTAGATCTGTACAGCAATAAGTGATGCAATCTAAAGCAAGACCAATGGGAAGGAAGAATTACCAATGACTGTGTTTTTATGGTCTCTGGTCTCTGAGTAAATGTCCGCTTGTTGTGGTGTTTCAGAAACACAATTTCAAAACAAGTTCCTTTTCTCTTTATAATTTGTCATTCTTTTGATGCTTAAAAGCAAAAGCTTTGCAGGTCAAAGATGAGAATCAATAATAAGGTAAAGGAAGCCACACATTCTAATAATTTATAATGTAAAAATTGAAGTAATCACAGACAAAACATCCAAAACTTTAAAAACTTTTGTTTCTTGAAACACCTGGGCACATACTTTGGCCCTCCCTGTTTCCACCAAAGGGTTCCGGCTCAGGACAGGACGGTAAGTCCGGTAAACCCTGATCTCTGTTGCGTTTTCACAGCCACCCCTACCCTTACCTGTTATCAGGCGGTTAGTGATATAGATGCGTCTGCTGCGTAATAGCATGAGCTCATAGTAGCACGATTCCTCCCTTGAATCATAACAAAGAACACGCACAGAAACAAAGGACGAATATGGCAGACATCCAGCCGTTTGTGTTCTTTATTCTTGGCATGTGCTTTTAAACAAAAAATAAACAGGGTATTTTGGGTTGGATCAGTAAGATAAGTACCCCAATGGAAGGGTCCCAAAAAAGAAGGGTGGGTCAGATCGGATATTCTGGCATCGTTCCCAGTTTTTGTCTGAGGAAAAGCAAAAAAGATGCGTGCCGTCCAGGACCCGTTGGTGGAAATTTCCACCAACGGGTGGAATATTAAAAATTAAATTTAAAACAATATTATTTTCTGGCAGCAGAAATGACTCAAAAAAAGGCGAGTGCACACGTTCGTAATGCACGAGACCCACTGTTTAAAAAACAGGACTATAAATTCAGCTTTGACCACACAGCCAAAACTTCAAAGAACACATTATATGCAGCGTTTTATCTATTAGTTCAGGACAATATGAAAACATTTACATATGTTTTAAGTTTGGATTTTTTTTTGCCTAAATGATGCCAAAAAGCATAACACTGTAATATGTCATAGCCTTCAACATACAGCCTAATTCGGATTTTTGAGAGCTTACGCAGCTTCTATTTGGGCAGGAAACCTGAAAATCATGAGCTATAAAGCATGTTGCATTAATATGATAATCAGTACAAATAATCTGACTTTACTAGTCCTTGTCGAACATCAGATATTCACCAGGCTTTACACAGAGACTGAGATTTATTTCTTTATTTTTTTTAAACGCTTTTAATGAAAACGTGTTAAATAAAAACATTGTTTTTTTGTTTTTTTTTAAATCAGAGAATAACGCGGCATAACGTGCCCACGGTAACACACAAACTGACCGACAGCAGATGTCTAAAATATGCAAGAATTATTTGCATGCAGCCAACAGAGATTTAAGATCACAGAAGTACCCTCAGATGAAGACGTACACATCTGCCACCTATTGATTTTGGTCTCATGTCTATTCCAAATGTTCTGGTTAGTTTCAGATGTTTAGCCATTATAAAATGCGACCCATCCCCAGTGTCTCACCTGTAGTAGTTCTTCCTGTTGTTTCCTGTGCTCATTCTCCAGGGCTCTAAGCTGAGCGGCATGAGCCTGCTTTAGTTTCTCTTGCTTTTCCCTCTGATTGCCATGGCCCTCGTACCAATGCACTGCAGCTGAAGACAACAAACACAACAATATGCAGGTCACAAAAAAAAACATTGCTGCTGGCAAGGCAGAATCCTAAGTTAGCAAAGGAATGCAGAAATTATGCAGGCACAGTCTCCTACAGTAAATTAGCAGAATTATTATTCAATTTAACAACATACAGTATTTTGCTTAGCTTTCTGCAATACACAACTTTTTTTTTTTTTTATCTCTAAATATTTTAGCTTTGTTGTCCTGTTTTTACCTCTTGGGGAGGTGGAATTTGGTCTGACCATGGGGCCGACTCCTCTGCTGACAACTCCATTCTCTTCCCGGGTCTCTTCTGTCATATGCATGATCAGTCTCCGTTTGACCCGTAATTTTCCATTCTGATCTTCACCCTCACTGTCGGGAGTCAGATGTTTCTCCTGACCAAGAAGACTTTCTGAGCCCGGTTCAGATCTTGAGCCTGTTCCTTCCAGGAGCCAAAGGCCAGATGGCGTGTCCACATCATACGACTGATTGAGAGACGGCGAAAGCACAGAGCCCTGACCTTCTACAGTCATCTCACTCTGTCTCTCTACAGGATGGTTGCTTGTGTCTGAAAGAACTGTCGAGTTGCAGGGAACCCTGTTGTCAGATGGAGTATTTCTGAATATGTTGGGGATGCGCATCTGCTGTGCTTCAGACAGGATACTTTTTACAGGTTGATGCTGCCTTATACAGCTTCCACATTGTAGATAACTCTGGGTTGACCCTTCCTTATACATCCCCTTTTCCTTTTCTCTCCGAATAGCTGCGGTTCTGTCGAGTCTGATCTCACTTAATGTTACTGTCTCAGCTTCACTCCCCTGATCTGTGGAAGGAACATCATCTGTGTCCCTGATATTGGATTCAGGTCCTAAATGTGCATTAATGTTGTCAAAATTGCCGAATGAGTGTCTTCTCAACCACTCCCTGCACTCTGCATCTCCTCGCTTCTCCTCCCAACAGTCTAAATAGTCATTCAGACCAAGATGAGCAGACTGATTTTCAATTTCCTCAGATTGCCTCATGCTTTTGAAATTTGACTCACTTCGCATGTTGCTGTCAGTTTGGCTGTGATTATCATAGTTTTCTTTTACCGTGGACTCCAGATCTGAGATCAATGTCTTAAGGCTGGACAGGTTTGACTCAAGCTGATCTATGTGCAGTGAACTTCTGGCTAAAACACTTGTAACATCCCCATCGACCATGACAGTCACTGAGGAAGGAACTGACCTGTGGCCGTTTAGCTTTCTGAGGCTAACTTCTTCACTCTCATCTCCAGTCACGTCAGGTTTTCCCTCTGAGGTCTCTGCCCGTTCAACCGTTTTTCCATCTCTAATTCCTTTGCTTTTGAAGTGAATAGGACTCCGACAGAAATTAAGGGCTGGAAAAGCGCGACATTTCTCCACTCCTGTATACAGAGTTGTCTTGTAAAAGGCATCTTGGACGAGGTAGGCTTCTGTTGACGTTGGCTGTTGCAGGATGAAAGCACCAATTCTTTGTTTAGGTTTTGCTAGGACTTCTTGAAAATTGTTCAGCTTGTTGTTTTTTAAAATGGCCTCTTCTTCAACACCAAGTTCCTTAATATTCCCTTCTCCTGCTACACGCGTGCTTTCAGTTTGAAGATTTGTCTTTTTCCAAGCGACTTCACTCTCATTCACCCAGGATTTCTGTGTCAACGTTTCCACGGATGGAACAGAAGTAGCTCTCCTCTCTTTAGTTTTCTTTCCTGCTGCAGTAACAGCGTCCTCATTATTTTCCTTATCTGAGAGGCTCTGCTCCTCCGCTCGTGCTTTTGGCTGCTCTTGGGTTCTCTCCTGAATTTTAGCGTTTTTGGCTTGGTTCCTAAGCATCCGCTGGTGCCGTCGATACTCCTGAGATTTCTTCAATAAGGCCTGGAGGCTCAGAGGATGAGGCTCAGAGGATGTCTTTGTGTGTACTTCGTCGACCTGACCATCAACCGGTTCTGGCTCACCAGGGTTTTGCTGAACATGCAGTTCTGTGGTTGGACAGGGAGAAGGGCTCAGCGTCTGTGATGACTCTGGATTGTCTGAAAAGTCTTTTTTTTCTGACAAAGCAACTGATCTCTCACTTCCATCATTGGCAGAATCAAGCATTGCATTAAAAGGAATTTTCTCCACATGCTCCATACCGTTGTAAGACTTTTCAGCTTGTATAACTGAATCATCTTGAAATAAGGTGGCACAAATGCCTCCTACTTCCATTAAGTTACCACAAAGAGACGACTCAAATCCACTCCTCTCCAATTCCTCTCCATCTATAGGAGGGTGGCTAATAATGTCTGGCATCTTGGCGATTGTATTTGAGGTGTTGTGAAGGAAAAAGCCATCCAGGATATAAACTTCCTCAGTGGGACCAAAGCTCTCACTCTCAATCCCTTCAGAGATAGCTGCAGTGTTTTCAACATTCTCATAGGTCACGTGACCCGAGGGTAATGACAGGTGGCTTGCAGCACTGAAGGAACATGGCTGTGACACTTTGAGGCTGTCATATTGGTCAGTAAGGCATCCTTCCAGGTAACTTTGCTGAGGTGTCACATCAGAAGCAGAAAAGGCACTGTACGTAGTGGAAGTCACTGGAGGAAGGGAAACACCATTCTGTGATCTCGGTGAAAGACGTTCCTCTGTTCTAGCAAAAGCATCGCCGTGGGACACTGATCCACAGCTGGTGTGATGCCGATGCGAGGATTCGGTCTTCATCTCCGACTCTTGAAGCAACTCCTCCAGTGTTGGTGTCTTCCTCAGCTGCAGTGATGCCACAAAAAAAGTTGTGAAATCAGAGAAAATTTCTTTTAACATTTCATCAAAACCACGTGAGACATGACAATACTCCACATTAATATGCACTGCTTATTCTCATTTGTTTACACCCATATTAACAACTTTTTGCAAGTCCTCAACTAACCCGATACTAAAATCTGTTTCATCATTTATGGTACAGTCGGTGTTAAATTCCTATTCAATGAGAAGTTACTCATGTAGGCTCCACAGTAAGCTGTGATTCAATTCAGTGAATAACCATAAACCAAGCTTAAGTCTATTGAAATTACTAAGAAATCAAGCTATACAAATTACACTTAGCTAACTATGCTGCCTCTGTCATGCAAATATATCTTCACCACAATTTAGAAGCTCAAGCTCTATATTTAAATTTCTAAGCAATGACAGAACCGCCTTCTTCCACATACGTAATATTGCCAACATGAGGGACATCCTGTCTCAGAGTGATGCAGAAAAACTAGTCCATGCTTTTATTACTTCAAGACTAGACTATTGTAATTCCTTATTGATGGGCTGTCCCAAATATGCCCTGAAAAGTCTCCAACTGATC
>JBBBVU010000004.1:27296152-27310077 GCA_037177055.1 Atherinosoma microstoma
TGGTGCTATAATGACCCAGCGGTTGGGTTAAAAACAACCCATATTGGGTTGTTTTTAACCCAACTGTTTTTAGTGTGCATCATATCAAAGCAGGTTGCACATCAGCACAACAGTTATTAAGTGTTATTTTCTTAAAATTCAGTGCTCCACAAAAGTCTTTTTGCCTCTTTTCTATCTATCTAGTGTCAAGAAAACAGGAAATATGTACAGTGATTTATTAAAATCAGTTTTTGCAAGAATGGAAATGCTGCACATGAGGCAAAAACTGAGTTTGAAAGTCAATGAGGACCTTTATCCATCAACACAGCCTAAACCCTCTCAGACAAGCTTTCTTTACATTTCTTTCAGGGAAAGTTCTTCAATGACTTTTCAGAGTTCTTCTTTGGATGTTGCTGCCTTTTGTTCCATTTTCTGTTTAATATACTGCTTCAGTTTTGTTGAGGTCTTGGGAAGAATGATTTCTCCATGAAACCTGTTGCTACTGATATTCAGTCCAGTTTTTGTGCCATTTGTCATACCTCTGCCTTTTCTCCCTGTTTCCCTTCCTGGCAGCCAGCCTACCACAGAGTCCATCTCTGATTAGGTTTTGATGAACCAACTGAAGGGCCATATGCATATTTTAGGTTCTGCACGTCTTTGTTGATGGTTTTTGTGAAGAAAGTGAAGGAAATCACTTTCAGATACTGTTCATTGATCAAAGACAGATTTATAGTCCTGCCACTTCGTTTTTGTATCCTTCACTTGTTCAGTTTGTTTGTTTTTTTAATGACACACTGCAGGCCATAAAGAAAATATACATATTTTCCAAGAGAGTCACCTTGTTGGTGCAAAAATACTATCATATCTCTGTATAATTGTGATATCTTTAGCGCTTTAAAAAAAAAATGGAACTGAAGAAAATCAAAATGGTCTAAAATTGGTACTTTTCTTAGTCTTCTGTAGACAGAAGACTGGCTCATTGTAGATACCTTTTATGCTTGAATGATTAATTGGTTAGTCATGTGTCGCTCAATAAACAAAGATAGTAATAATAAAATCACATTCCTCTGAAAATAATAGGTACAAGCCCTAGACTGAATTTTTTTTAATTTCTTTTTAAAGTGCACAATGTCCAAAGAAAAACTCTGAAAGACCTTCAGAAAGCCTGAAATACACATGTGTAATACCGCTTTAAAAGATAAAAAAGTCTGGTGAAAGAAATAAGGGGTGGTTCAAGACTTTTTCATATAACTATGGTGAGAACAAAAATAGTTTTACTTTATTTAAAGATGTGATTTCAGCTCCCATCACTAGCTGAAGATCGAAGTCTCAGGACTAGTCAGAAAACAGACAATTTTTGGAAAGTATAGACTACCTTTAAATGAAAAGGTTACCCCATCATCTGTTAGAAATTTGCACACATGTTTATATGTGGTGGCTGATGAACACTATGTTGTTATGTGAATACTTTTTCCACAACTGCACAGAATACAGACAGGACACACGTTTCTGGTCATTGCAGTCAGTGATAAAACAAAAGAGTGAAGATGTCTCCAGGAATCATTCTGCTCTATGCATTGCAAGTTGGCATTAGAGGGAAGCCTATAATGCAGATTCACTCAGCGTGTAGTAACCGTCAGAGGTTCCTCTTTCAGCAGGCAGCTGCACAAAGCTGATAGTCTATCATCTCCAAGATAATCTGCTGACAGTATTGTTATGCACAAATACCAAAACGGAGGGATGTGGACAATAAACGCCTCTACCTTTTTTAAGTATCACATGAGAGTGGATATTTAGTGGAAAGTATTGCTGTTCATTTACTCCTGTTGGTTTCTGGTGCTCTGCCTAGCCTGGATATAATATGCAAACAACCATGGTACTGCAAAGGTCAGTGATTACATTGATTGAATGGAGATGACAGGCAGCATCTGGCCTACCTGTGGATAGAAATCTCATGCAGCGCTGAAGCAAAAACACACCATGTTTCTTGCTCTCAAACACACACACACACACACACACAATACAAACTTCCAGCCCAGGATTACCTACCACTGAACTGTTGTCTCAAACCCTCTGCTGGTGTCGACATGATTAACATAGAGCGCATCCTTCTCACCTTTGGAGGAAGAAAGGCACTCAAAGCTGCCCAACCAACGAAAGGTGACAGAAGTCCAATAATGAGAGGCAAATGGAAGTCTCTCCAGGAAGGGCTAATCTTAACAGACAGCAGCAGGGGCAAGCGTTGAATAAGAGAGGGATTATCGAGACACTTGTACGGCAGAGGAAAAATCATTGCACGCATAAACAGTCCGATTGCACCGAGAGCATGTGGGACGCAATTTAATCAAGGGACACTGGTGTGTGTGTTAGTTTAAAGAAAAATAAACTAATCCTACAACAACTAGAAATTGTTCAATTATAATGAGGACATGGCTCTTCACAAACCATCGCTCCTCTTCCATCTTTTTCTTCTTTGCCTTTATGCACCTGTGTATTGCCTGAAAACATCCACAAGCCTATCTCGTTCCAACACAAAGCCGCACTTGTTAATCCAAAATGTAGCAGCCTGGAGCGCCAGAACAGGGGCCAAATATATAAAAAGTACTCAAGTCTGCTGTCTCTTAATATTACTGTGAATGTGACTGCACTTTGTCCTCCACTATCACACTAATCCAAAAACTCATTGATAGTTTTAAAGCTCACGGCTCACCAAGTGGCGGAAACATTTACTTTGGCTCGATTTTTTTTTATAACACCTTAAGTTGTTTTTGTCTACCGTTCCCAGTTTTTATCAAAGAGAAATGTTAAAAAAGAATCATGGGCACATCTCACGGTTCAGACAGAGTACATGCTAGGTTTTAGTAACAGGAATGTTTTTGCTTTTCCTCCTCCAGTTGTCATGTGTCGGGAAAGGTTAGACTTTGTGGCTGTGGTGTCCCACTGAACTCAATGACCTCACATGCTCCATCTCAACCATTAATACCGATAGCCTCGTCTAAATTGAGGCATAATTATTTACATTTTTTTTACTTTTATTGACCCACAGCATATCAAACTAGAAGTAGATTTAAACATTTGGAATATTTATTTGATCAAACATTCTTACACAGTCGTA
This sequence comes from Atherinosoma microstoma, assembly GCA_037177055.1. Classification (NCBI taxonomy): domain Eukaryota; kingdom Metazoa; phylum Chordata; class Actinopteri; order Atheriniformes; family Atherinidae; genus Atherinosoma; species Atherinosoma microstoma. The sequence continues at coordinate 27,299,247 of JBBBVU010000004.1, forward strand.
GGAATCCTCTTCACACAATTCCTGCATCACTTGTTGCAGCCGCCCTCAATCTCTGATCTTCCAAAGTGATAAGAGTGGGCTGTATCTGTGGAGAAAACCCTCACTGGTCATACGGTCTGCTGACTGCAAGCTTCTAAAATTGGACTGCGTTTCCTCTGAGACCAGCCAATCACAATGCACCTCAAGGCCGGTGAGGAAAAACACATTTACCTCTGATTATTTAAGGCACAGAAGATGTCTAATTTTAGCTGAAGAGGGATCTGATTGGGAAAGAATTCAGGAGGCAGTGACCCACCGAAGGAGACAAAAATAAAACATGGGAGAGTTTTGCTCATGAAGTGGGTGAAATGTGTAATGCAGTTGACCAACGAGGAGGTGAAGTTATATTTAAAGCATGTTTACATACAATTTTACATCACCCTCATCTGGCAGCTATGTGAAGCGGGTAATTTAATGCTCATAGGCATTTTTAAATGGGTCACATTGATCAGAGAGCACCATCTGGGGGCAAGAGAACGCAGACACTGATTTACAGAAATAAAAAGAAAAACAGATAAGAAAAATAAATAATAAAAAAAAGGGAACAAAATCAACCGATTCAGCTTTTTTTATTAGCAACTTTCTGACTAGAATACCAGCTCGATGGCCAATGTGCTGAACCAAACAATACATGACATGTTGAATTATGGGCATTCGGTTACAGCACCCATGGCTGGCCATAAGGCTTCGCATCACAAATTCTGCTTCGATGTGTAGATTTAAGCTTTATTTAAGCACTTCAAGATAATTACATCATATTCCCTGATGAAGAAAAGTGTCAAACGTGTCTTTTGGTTTTTGTCAGACACGATAAAGATTGTTTTAAAGCCTCGAAATGACCTGCAGATTTAAAAAAAATAATAAAAATAAAAAAAAAAACATGTTCTGTGTCACAAGGCCAAAAGCCTTAAAAAAAGAAAACACCGACTTTATATGACGAAAAACAAGCAAAAAAAACCAAACGTACAAAATCTTGTTTCCATTTATATTCAGTCTCTGTTGACAGGGTAATGCTGCTGAGTACACAAAAATAATTATATGCAAAAAGTAAAAGGGGTAAAAGCTGAAAAACACTGTAGGTTTCCACTTTTTAAAGACAAACATTGAACACATACATTGACAGCTTGATATCCCAGCAGCCATCTGCTGTCTGGTGTGGACTAGGGTCCCATGATGGCCCACTGGATCATTACTGTTGAAGAGCACCTGGAGATTCTGGAGCCCAAACACATACAGATGGATTGCAAATGCAATTTTGCTCTTCAGTTTATATGTGAATTTGTGTACATGTAGACAGGAATCCTACATCAAACATAAGGCCGTATCTGTGAGCTGTGCATGCAGAACACACCTGTGCTTCTGCATATGACTCAAGTACGAATAAAAACCTTGGCAAATTAATCTGGATGTGGTTTTAAAGCAGTCCTGAGTCCATTTTTAATCCTGTGGCTGAACAGCTGTTTGAGATGCATATAAGTCCAAAGGTGTGCACACACCGGTCCTGGTTCTGCAACATGTTTGTGTGTGTGCGCCTCCGTTCTCGTCTCAGTTCTTCTTTTTGACCCCAGAGGTGCGATTGTTGAATAAGTTGAGGCTAGATCTGCCATTCCCGTTGGCGACTGTGACCCCGGGCTGCTGCAACACTTTGTCCAGAGTGGTTTTCTTAATGGCTGCAGGAGAAATGCGCTCCTGGTCGGCTAGGGACTGCAGCTCCCTGTGAAATGAAGAGAAATGAAGTGGAAAATATCAATGAAAGTGTCAATTTTCCTTCATCGCTATAAAGCGTAAAGACAGCGAAACACTAATACACACAGATTCAATTCAGAATTTCACATACATATATTTTATTATATTTCTCTACTTTTAAAGCTTGTTTTCAGCATAGTATCAGCTTGCTGAAGCCAGACAAATTCAGCATCAATACATTCTTGAAACAAAAGAATGAAAGTGACAATCTGGCTTCAATCTTTTTTGTTTTTAAAGCACTTCCAGCTATAATTTGCCTTTAACACCCATGTCAATTTAAATACTTAGAGGTTTTCATTAGGGTAAAAAAATGATAGAAAGGAAAAAAGGTAAAATAACGCAAAGAAAACACCAAATATACAACAGTCATGAAAATAATCATTAGCTGCAACCCAACTCCACCACAGCCGTCTCACCGTGTCCTGATGCAGGAAGCCTCCACCGCGTTGATTAAGAGGCTGCGGAAGCCGCCGCTCTCCAAGAAGTGCAGGGCGTGGATGGTGGCGCCCCCTGGTGAGCACACGTTATCCTTCAGCTGACCCGGGTGCTGCTCCGAGTCCAGCAGCATCTTAGCTGCTCCCTGAGAAGAAAACAGGAACATAAAAAACACACTGCGTGTACAATTTATAGTAGGAACCACTTCTTTCCTCCAGCTTCTGAATAAACAAATGGTTCTTTGAATTTTCAGAAAGGGATTTATTTAGTTCCCATATCCATTCTTCACATTTTACTTAACTGCTTCAGAATTCATTTCACAGATTTACTTTTCTAATCGGTAAACATTTATACTTAATTAGCACATTTAGTTCATGGCTAACTTTAAAAAATATATTTATTTACTTAATATTGATTAGATGTTTCTCTGGAGGGTCCCAATTTTATTGAACTAGTCAGATGTTATCACACCATAGATTTGTCATGTCTTATGAAAATAAAAAGAGCTCCATCTTCATCCATTTTTATCTTCTGAACACACAGCAGAAGAAGAAGCACTTCTATAGAAATAAGCCAACTGACCAGCAGGGCCTGAGCTCCAAGTCTGACAGCGAGTCTCCTGGGTAGACCCATCTTCACTCCTCCGTCTGCAAGAGCATCCAGCGCTGTGAACGCCTGGTTAAGACACACACTTCTGTCAAGTTTCTCCCTCATTCTGCATAAAATGCAGAAAAATACTTTTTAATAACTGCGTTTTAAGACGTACTGCTGTTCAGGCAGCAAGGAGAGAAAAAAAATCTCTCAAACACTTAAATGTATATTTTTTTTAAATAAAAGCACCTGTCAAAAGTCCTAAGCTCTATGCAGACAGCAGATAAAAACCCACCAAAAGATTTATTTTAATGTCCTCAATTTGCTTAAAGCCGAAGGGACGGATGTGGAAATACATGGATGTTAATGCAAGTCATTACCACAGCTGTAGTATCTCATGTTTCCTAACAAAAGCTTTATTTAGAGATGCGTTTATCTGCATCCTCCTCATTTCTACTTCAGTTTAAGTCTGAAAACAGAACGTTTCTGTTATTTCTTTGACTTCCCCCCCTGTGGCAGAATGATTTCACAGCACACATCTTTAACAGAAAATAAAAATAAATAAAACAAGAATCTAGCACCTAATTAGTTGATACTTAATCTAGATTTTATTGCATCACAGGGTTTTAAGATAGACCTACATACATACCTACAGGCTCAAAATTATATGGAGAGTATTTTCGATATTTAGTTACATGTCCTTTTACAAGTTATATTTTTGAGATAATGTTGGCTCATTTTAAGCTGCGTTAATGTTCTGGTTCAAACTGGATTGTGAGAAGCAATAAAACATATTTCTAGTAGAGTTTGAAGTCAGGAGTTTAAATATTAACCTGCTTTATTCATTCCTCCATTAGTTTTGATGCGTTTAGGGTCATTTCACACAGCTGCCCTCCAACTGATGGTTTATGGTTATGCGTATCATGAGGTAGCCTCCTGTCCTCATCCCATCCTCTGTGTGATCTGCTCAGTTCAGCTGGCAGAGTATGATGCTACCACCACCACCATGCTTAAAAACACCTGGTTCAGTTTTCTTGGGCTAAAAAGTCTAATTTTTCTTTTCTAAAATAAACATTTGATCATTGTGACGAATTCAACCTCGGAATCAGCTGAGCAAATAAAAAAAATCAAAAAAATCAACTCCAGGAGACTCGGATAAATACATCATTCTTAGCCTGGTAGGCGTTACTTACATAGGCAGGTCCGCTGCCACTCAGACCAGTGACGGCATCGATCAGATCCTCCTCCACCTCCGTGCAGAAACCCACACTGGCCATCAGCTGCTCCAGTAACTTGCCATCTTCCAGCTTAAATAACCACAAAGATCTGATCAAAAAAATTTATTTTCAGCTTTACTTGCTACAATTTATCACATAATCCAAGGATGCACCTTTCCTCTCTCCTGAAACTATTCTTATAAATAAGTGAATTGTAATTCTATATTCCTCTATTGACCCTTCTTTACCTCTGCATGTGTCCCAGTTGCATACACCGTTGCGCCCTCTCTCACAACCACCGGGGTATTCGTCATACACCTCATGACTTTAGGAGCTGAACGGTACTGAAGTAGCTTCTGTAAAATAACAAAGGAAAGGGCAGAGAAGTCTGTAAAAAAACAGCAAGTTACACTTCACTTTTACCTGTCTGAAAGCTTAATTTAACTAAATTTGATGAAGTTAGGACTCTGTAACTCTGTATTAGATGGAGACTGTGAGCAAGGCTTACCTTCTCTATGGAACTGATGGTAACACCTGCAGCACACGAGACGATGAGATGACGGTCCTCTATGTCCGGCCCAATCTCATCCAGAACAAAGGGGATAATGTGAGGCTTCACAGCCAAAAAGAGCACATCACTCTTATTGACAGCTTCTTTGTTGCTGGTTGTCAGAGCCACCCCCATTTTCTACAGGAAAACATGAAATCTCAAACGTTAAACTAGAGAGGAAAGGAGGTAAACAGGTGTTTTACACAGCCTGCAATTATAAAGTCTTAAACAAGCGCGCACACACACATACACACACTACTCTTTCCCATCTCCAGACACACATAAATCCTCACCCTGAGCCCAGTCACTGTAGGGAGGTCCGTGTCTGGGGAGCTGGCTGTAATGCGGTGTGCAGCAATCACACCTGGGGAGGAAGAAAGTCACCTTAGTCAGCATCAGCTTATTATGATTCGTTGCGTGCGATAAAAGCTTCTCTAGAAACTCGCGTGACATAAATTTCATCATCACCAGGCCTGCAGGTGACAGTGTTCGCTCAAAGTGTTGTAATAAAGCAGACTTAGTGACTAAACTACACATGAGCCTGGATTAATCTTCATTCAGAGAAAAAGAAATACAAGAGACAAGAAAGCAGAACCACATGAACACACGTTTTGAAGAGACACTTTGTGGGAGAATATCAACCCAAATACAGAAATTATGTATTTAATAATTTATTCCAACTAGAACCGAACAAGAAGAGATCAAACCCACATGTCTGATAATATCTGCATTTTCCTAAAACACACCTGAAAGTTGTTGCTGTCCGCATGTTAACGCAGCTCTGACAAAACTAATTTCAAAAGGCAGATGAGGAACAAAAACGATTGCAATCTCTAAATTTTTCCTCTTTAAATCAGAAAATGTATTCAGACTAAATATAAATAAGAGCCATAATTTTGGTTTCGATTACGTTTGTGTTGATTAATTTACTTTTCTTACTCGGTATTGATGTAAGGTGTTTGCTCCTATTTTGCAAAATGTTACTGTTAGGGGAGTAAATCACCAGTTTGATCACGATATACACGATATTATATCAAATTAATGAATAGCAATTCAATGATTGCCAGCATCTCAAATTCAGTCACAATTTCGATACCATTTAAGATCCAATGATTAGCATGAAATGATTTCACAGGCAATTGAACAGTCATTTCCATTCTTATCAAAAAAAACAAAAAAACAACACGAATATCATTTAAAATTTCTATTCCTGAGCTCAGGTGTTTCAATTAATCAATTCAAAACAAAAACAAAAACTAATCTGCTCCTATAATAAAGACAGATTAGTAATAAAGAGAAAAGGACATACCAGGGGAACTCAAAATACAGCCATTTTTTAAAATAAAAGTGTGTTATTGTATCGATTTTTGAATAGTGTTTGCAATTTGGATTGATATCTATCCATACTGACCATAAAATGATTGATACGTCGATGTAGATCAACAAATTGTTACACCCCTAGTTACTGTACAGGAAATCTTGATTCACTTAGCTCCAAGATGCTCTTAATAACCAAGTGCAGGCTTAAGGTTATGTTTCTAAGAATAATATTCTAATATTTTAATACTAGAATAATATTCACACATTGCCTGGCAATTACCTGCCAGGGACTTACTCATCTTCCAGTTGTCATATTAAATATACAGCGTTGTTAGGAAAAGTTAAATACATCATGTGATGCTGCTTCCAGCTATCTGGGGTTAATGGACCTCTTAGACAAGAAACAGCTTAAAAGGAGTTATCAAATAGCTTAAACAGAAGAAAATAGTTAAATGAATGCGTGAATAAATTCATGTTTAGCACATCTCACCTGCAGCAGTGAAACCCTTGACCAGGGCATGAGCCAGCTGGCCTGCTCCAATGAATCCAACACTCATCCTGCCAGGTGATGAGGCGTTTCTGACCTGTTCAAAACAGACAGAAAACTATCATTAAGGTCAGTTTGATAAAAAAAAAAAGAAGGTCAGAACAAATCTAACATGCAAAACGAACTAAACATGTTACCATTAAAATAAAAAGGGAAACATCTCTTCTGACAAGAAGCAGCCTGTTTCAGAATGAGCTCATCTTAAATTCATTTTTATCTTTTGATAGATGGAACATGTGTTGTACAACCCTACTGAAACACCAGTATTTAAACTGCATGTAACTGCTCAGTTTTCCCCCTTTTTAACGCCGTCTATTACACAAGCTAGCTAACTGGACTAGTTGATGCGTTTTTAGGATGACAATAGATATTAGCCGGTGGTCAGCTAGCTTCGTTAGCCCGGTGTTTATAAATGAATGGCATTATACAAACACAGCGATATCTTACCCAAGCTGTTCCAGCAAAAGTTCCTAGCTTGACAAAAAGTTGTCTAACAGACTGACTGGTCAGAATTAAAAAAAACCTGAGAGGGAAAAAAAACACCTCTTGTGTCAACGTGGCTTCCTTTTTACTCTACTCCCATGTGTGCTGTGGCAATGATGGACAGATATCCTGCCCAATCACGTTAGACATAATCCAGAAACTGACCAATGATAGATTAGTTTAACAAATATGGGCGGAGTTTACTGAGCGTCATGTCCAGTTGCATCATTCCTCTAAATTTAAGCATAACGAGGCTACAGAAGAGTAATATAGGTCAAGTATAAGGACAGTGAGTTGGAAAGTAGGTCATGTTTATAGTATAATGTTCAGAAGCAGCAGCTCAGACCGGGCCTGGCTCATCTGAAACAAGTCTCGATCTTAACTATGACAAACAGAGCCATGAGAATGGGCGAATAGGCTGTGTGTAAGTATCTATCTAACCTTGAGACATTACAGTACCACACACATTCATTTTACAAATAATCTTTATTAACAGTGATACAAGAAGATAACATATAAGGGATTGTTTTTCACAGTAAATAAAAATGTAAACAAAAAACAAATAAAAATGTTAAGAATAGAGCAAATATGTAAACAAAAATAAAGAGAGCCACTTAAATAACCACAGAATATGCAAACTAAATAGCTGTCCATCATAAATGCATAAATTATCAATGATGGTGGCATTCCTGGGATTCACTTTAAAATCTATCTAAACCAGGTTTTAAAGACTAGAGAATTTTTCATGTACACAGCCAAGTATCTGTGCCACCATAATGTTTTACGTAAAGCATCTTGAATTGTCTTCAACATGAAATGTGTTTGTGCATATTAAACAATGTGTACATTATATATCTAATATCTTTAATCACGTTTTCCAACCAGCTTCAACATTCTGTTGTTTTAATTTGAATGCATTTATGATGATTCAGTGAATAATGGCATGAAAAGGAATTTAAGTATTTCCTGACGATGCATTTTCCCTTCCACCAGAGCTGAAGTTTAGCTGTTTTCTACTACTGTTGGTCATGATGAGAATTACATGATGACACATCAAACAGTCAATGCACTGTAAATATAGGTTGGAGAACATCAGATGCCATTTATATATTCATGAATGATCCAATGAAATACAACTATTTTAGCACTTTGAATTGTCTTGAACCTGAAAATGTGCTATGCAAATAAACTTGCCTTGCCTTGCCTATTTTACATATATCAGTCTATTTGTTGTAATATAATAGAAGCTTGGTCTTATTTTACATGGAAACTGGGCAAACCGTTCTAGCATAAAGATGTTCAGTATTGATGAAAAGCCTTCAAATTTCAATATGAATAAGCAAAACATTTCATATCACCCCCAACTAGCTGTGAAATTCAAAATTTAAATGAGGGATTGTTATTCTGGCAGGAAACTGCAGAAGTGTGCTTTTTTTTATCCCTTCAGATTTAAAGGAATTTGAAGTAAAGTTGAATCGGATGTTGTATGCACTAATGAGCCGTGGAATATGAATATAGTTTAGCTGCCAATCCCTTGTTAGTTCACCCATGCATACTCTCAGAATTAGTATTAAACTTGGCCTGTAACTGTCAGTTTGATGCAAAAATCTCTCCTGTGCACATTTTAATAGGATTTGACCCTCTTCTTGTCCAACTGCCTGTCTCTTTCTGTGATGCTTCTCATGCCATACCATGCCATGCCAGGCTAAATTTACACTCCGCAGAGGAAGTGGTATGTCCCCCTTGAGGGACTATATTCAGTTTATTTTCTCAGTGGAATTCAGACTGAGGGATTGCGTATGCTCCTGTCTATATATATATAAAGCAGAATGCAAGGCCTGGGGTTGAGCTCTGAAAGCACCAGCTGTTTGGATCCATGATCTCTTCAGTCAGCTGGTTTGTGATATAATATTATAAGTATAAGAAAAAAAGCATATAAATGAACCCGTATCAATCAATTCAGTTTCGTGACAGCTTTATATCCATGATGTTATAAACACAGGCAGTATTTAGGCTTGGGTTGCAGAGAACAGATACACAGTTTATCTGTTCCTGAATATGAGGAAATAACACAACAATGGAGGTCCTCCGGCTTGTCAGCTCAGGCTTGAATCTGTGGTCCAAAGTAAGCCAATAATACATACAAATATTGCACCATGGGAAGCATAGGATTCAGGCTCTCTTTCTCTATATCACATGCAAAATATGAGACAATCTTTGCAGCTGTTTCAGTCCTTCTGCTTCATGTGGCCCAAAACCATAAAAGTGCCCAACACAGTTCATACCCCAATGGTCTCCTCTTCCATGTGTGTATTGGTTTAACCTGTCACAGCTTGTAATTGGCTGGACAACCCAAATCCAGGCCCAGGTATAATAAACTTTTATTAAAGCAAAACCATAATAAATCATGCAAAGCAAATCCAATAACGTAAAATCAGAAGAGGCACAAAACTGACCAAAATTCAACCAGATATTAATGCATATGGGAAATTAAGGAGGAACACGAAGGAATTGAAAGGATATGGCAAAGAAAAAAGAAAACCAAGATTAATATATAGGCTACTTTGATTTGTAATCTGCTTGAAAAAGTGTTATAAAAATAAAGATTAACTGATATATGCATGTATAAGAGGATGAAATTGACGATGGACACTCAAAAGAAAACAGTGATACTCTGGTCATGGCTTTGGAGGACAGTATGAGGATCATCTCAGTTGTGAATTCCTAAATAGTACAAAATGAAATATCGTCCATGCTGAGTCACACCTAATGAGCATTTATACCAAAAGGAGTGAATCTTTATTCCTCCTCATTTTATTCCTTATTCCTCCTCCCCCCTATTTTATTTACAAAATTTCCATTGTATGTCTACAGGACAATTATTTTGCCAGACATCCAGATCTATTAGAAAAAATGGCGAGAGATTGAAAGTCATGATGGAAATCCTCATACAAGCAACAGGTCATAGATGGATGTCACACTTTAAATGGCATTTACATGACAGCTTGGTTCAGATTTACTTCTTGTAGGAAGCCAGGAAAGGAAAGCTGGAACACACTTTGATCTACTTAGACTAAAGATTCAGACTCAGAAAAATTTCACTCAACATTTGGCAAAACAAGAGCCAAGAGCTCCGGGGGGGGGGGAATTACTCACCATCAGCCATTCCCTGTCCCTCCTCGTGTCCCCAGTGGGAAAATCAGGAGAGGACAGCTAAGATAGACACCTGTCACAGCTCATTTCCGTCAGAGTTCACACTGCTATGTTTAAGACAGAGACCAGCCGGGAAAGAGAATGAAAATAAGAGCTAAACGTGGAGCAGCTGCTAAACGGTGGTCTGCAGAGCTGAAGACTGCTCTGTCCGACACTTGGGCCGGTTTTTCCTCATATTTCACTTCGAATTCTGGAAATATCGGCTGCTTTCAAAGATCTTGTCATGTGAAATAAAGCTGGAGGATCAGATCTCTACTAAAGTGATCTTTTACCGCTAAAACCATCAACATTTTCAAAATACTTCCCATTTGCTCTCATATTAGTCACTTGTATTCACTTCTAGATAGGCAGAATCTGCAAAAACAGCATCTCCTGAAATCCCACATTTCTGCAGTCTTAGACAGATTTGGATACAAGAGCAGCCAGCTGGTGCTGGATTAGCTGCTGAGCACTGAGACAGTTTTGCAGGGTTTATACTGTGCTTCATTTATTGCCACAGATGTCACAGGAAGCATCAATGACCCTAAGGAGGAGAGATTCACTGAGATGAACAATGCAGAAAGGAAGGAGGGAGAGGAGGCTACTGGTATGATGTGATATAAAAATGTGTGGAAACCAATGACTGTAAAATGAATGGACAGACCATCCGGGAGGTTTGTGAAGAGCTGAAAAGAAGCTCATTGGGAGGTT
>JBBBVU010000004.1:27326274-27353028 GCA_037177055.1 Atherinosoma microstoma
ACACTTGCTCTTTATGTACAAGATGAATAAAGACATTAAAATCAGCCTCATCAGTAAAGGTCTCAAGTATCGCTGTAGCATCAACCATACCAGCACTTAGTGCAATATAACACGTATGGAGCTGGAGATATGACACATATACAATGATCATACATGGAGAATATTTCTGGTTTTATTAAAGTATTTATCAAACCTTCAGCAAAACAAAAAATAAAAAAACACTTCTACTGTTTTTATCCTTTTAACATTCTACATCTATATAAATCTAAAATCAAAGTGCTTCGGATTCTTCAAGTAAACTTGAACAAAAAGTCAAGTTTAGATGCAACACAGAGATGAACCACCACTGTTAATGTTTGCAGAGATACCAAGTTGTTGATTTTGGGGAGAAAAAAAAAGTATTTTCTTTTTGAATTTTTTTTCCATAAAAATTCGATATTGTGGTTTTGAATATCGATACTACCACTGTTCACTGTTTGTGTATATAACAAATTGTTGATTTTGGGGAAAAAAAAACAAAAAAAACCCCTAGTGCTTTTGTATATCGATACAATATCGTCGTCACGCAAAATACATTCCGGTAAATCGATATTTTCTTACGCCCCTCATAAAAACTCATCGACTCAGGCTGCGTTTACAGTTCAACAGCCTTCAGTTAACGTTACATTAACCTCTCAAACCTTTTCTGATGGATAGTTTTACTGCTCAAACATGACATGATGCCTTTTTGTTGTTAGTGTGCAACACTCAGTAGAAGAATCAGTACTCATATTCATATACATGGTCTTGTTTCCTTCGTTCAGTTTTTATGCTCCTCACATGTGGATCAAACTCCCAGAAGGTCTGCTGAAACTCTCAGCAGGTTTACATCAGGGTTAAAAACATTTCTATTTGCTGCCTTTTATCAAAACACCTGATAATTAACTTTTATTTCTTGCATTTTATCCTATCTTCTTTAAGGGTTTCCTTTTTTTCTTGTTTTATTCAATTTATTTTAAAAGTTTGTTTTTGATACTTTTTAATGCTTCTTCTGCTATAATGCTTCTGTTTTACGTAAAGCACCTTGAATTGTCCTGTACATGAAATGTGCTATATAAATAAACTCGCCTTGCCTATTTTCACAGTTCCAGGGTTATTTATGTCTCAAACTGCAGCTATCCTGCTAAAGGACAGCTGGAAGTTAAAAGCTAGCAAGATGTTTTTTTCTCTGTGCTTCTAAATTCTCTATTCAGGTTCAAAACAAACGTTCAAAAGCATACCTGTAATGTAGTTTACAGATAAAACCCTCCCAACTCCAGTTCGAGGTCCTGAAGCCTTTAACTTTTTTCTATATTATTTTATGTTGGCATTGAAAGATAAAATATAAAAACGTAAACACTTCTAAGGAGTGGTGTGATTTTACATACTAACAGCGTTGTGAAATGAACACATCATTAGGGATGCACCGATGGCAGTTTTCTGGCCGATCACCGATCTTTAAGAAGCTTGACCTGCCGATTCCGATTTTGGCTGGTTCCACATTCTTTTTTTCTTTTTTTTTAATAACCGACTACATTCAGCTTCAGTGTTCCAATTTTATTTTTATTAAAAAACAATTAACAATATTTATGAAAGCATACAAACTATTTATAATCATGATAATCATAACATCTGGATTATTTCTCTGACAATAACTGTAGCAAGAAAAGCTATGATCGTGACATCTTTAATCAGCAGTGAGACAATGCAGCCTGTAGGACTGAGGAGAGTTTACTCTCCACTACAACTGTCCTTTCTCTGTCTTTTGTGTAGCTGGTTGCTAAATTGGGACACAGCAGCCTAATTGCTATCATCACAGGCCTGTGAGCAGGAAACAATGTGTTACAGAGGAACAACGGGCATTCCTGCTATCCTGCTCCCCCTGGATAAGACGGGCCGACAGGATGGGACCTGTGTGTGTGTGTGTGTGAGAGAGAGAGTGAGAGTGTGTAAAAAAAAACAAAAAAAACAAGGAATGGTGAGAAAGAGAGAAAAAGAAAGAAGCTGAACAGATCCTGATGGAAGACAGAGGGGCAGACGGACGAGGGAGGGGACGCCTGGTATCAAAGGGTTTCTGGGTTGGGAAACATTCCTTTCCTGACATGACACAAAGTGATTAAAGTGTGCGTCTGCGTGTGTGTACACATGTGTGAGAAGAAGACATATATGTGTGTGCATTCATGTCTATGTGACATGACCCAAAAAAAAAAGAAAAAAAAAAGATTAAAGATTCCTCGTGTGTTAAAGATTGATGTATAGACAGGGAAACGGAGCCAGACTGTGTGGGTGTGTGTGTGTGTGACATGACACCAAAGGGGATTAAAGATTTTGTTTTTGTGCACTTTAACGCTTTTAAGTCGCTAATGGATAGAGACATGGGGGTGAGGGGAGGGGGTGAGGCACAAAGGAGGGCCGGAGAGAGGGAGCGTCTGGGCGCTGGAGTCGGACGGAGAAGGAAAGAGGAAAGTTTGGGGATGGGGTACAGCAGAGGGACGAGGATGGAAAAATCAGATTAAAAAAAAAAAGTGACAAAAAGATGAAGAACAAAGAGAAACGGGCAACTTACATCAGAACACCACCGAGGGGGGGGATACACATCGATGCTGACACATTTCAAAGTGTGCTTTTGAGGATTGTTATCTTTTGTACCAGTCCCTCCGAGGGCCGAATCTTCATCATCATCATCAACATGATAAAACTTCAGACTACTTTCTCACCCTCCCTGCGCTCCTCCACTTTTTCAGGTTGAGTGAAAAGTGTCAAATAAGAAAACAGGAGAGGCCAACGTTGAAAAACAATCTGACTAAAAGTTCAAGTATGGAGAGACCAATCACATGACTTAATTTCAATAATATAAATTCACACTTGACTGCTTCATCGTTCGAATTGCTCCAAACTTAAAGCATGGAGGCTGCCCACGGCTCCATGTGTGTGTCAAGATCAAAGCCAGGCCTGTATTAACCCCATGTGCCAGTCTGGGAAAAATCAAGCCCAGCTGGGGTCAAGGACAGTGGAGGAGGAGGGGGGGGGGCAAGTGTGAGTAGAAGTGAGAAAAAAAAAGGGGGCGGAGGGGGGTGGAAATTGGGATGGGAATGTGGTGGGGCTTTGAAGAGGAGACACGGACCAGACGATACATGTGTGTATGTAAAGTTGTTGTTTTGGTGAAGTTTGACTCTAAAGTGGTTTGTTTGAGACAAATCGAGGATTTTCTGATTAAAATTCCAATGAAGATGCTGTACACGGTCAGTGTGAGGAGTTTTACCTGGAAGAGTGTGGCTGAAGAGTCATCCAGAACAGTTCTTGGAGGGGTGATGACTACAAGTTTTAAAGAAAAAGGCAGAAATTACAACCTGGGAATACGATCCTTACAAAAACATTCTGCCCAGCATAAGAAATTTATTATTATTGTTTACCCTATTTTCATATAAAGCAATGTTCCTTTTCACGGATTTCCAGCTGTTATTTGTTACCACATACAGGGAAAGGCTGAAACACATTTCTTTCTGAGAATTTTAAACCATTAAAAACAACTTCATCTAAATATCTTCAAAAACATGTTGATGGTTCACAGACTAGTAACAGGGCAAATGGCATCTCTTTCATTTCCTCTCCTTCCTCCCAACGCCTGTTCTGGCAGTACGTAACTTGGTTGAGTGGATACAATCTCTGTGGAGAAGTCTGTTGTGAAGCATCATGACACAAAGCTCTGCAGATTACTGCCGCTGAGGACACACAGCCTCGGGGCAGGGGATCGGTGGGACAAGTTACAGGATCAGCAGAAAACCGTTTCCAGACTAAACTTGTGTTATAAAGAGACAGCTGTTACTAAGCTACATTAAAGGTGGCATATTATGGAATAATCACTTGTTTTCTGCATTTCTGTACATTTGGTTTTCTGAAGTCACTACAAACTGAAAAACAAACAAAACAACCCAGAATTTCTTTTGGTTTTGCTTTGTTTTACATCCAGTGAGCCATTAACATTTGCAGGATAAAGTTGTGCAATAGCACACGGTTTCCCTCCTCCCTCTGTATTTTTGTCTAACTTTAACTTCAAATGATGCTGCAATTGTTGTGCCTCAAAAGTACGAGGCTGAAACTTTTGCTCTCACTTTCAGCTTTACCGTTTACATCCAAATCCTTAATTACAGGATTCACTGAATAAATAAATGAGCCAATAATGTTTTATCAGTAATTGATCGACGTTTTATACACCAGCAAATAAATATGACTTCTAATTTGCATTCTTTTATTTTTTAGCAACTGGAAATGGCAAGTTTCGAATTTGTCTATGGAAGAAAGTATCATCAGTACAGCACAGACAGACAAACAGACAGACAGACAGATTACAAGCCAAATAAGCAACACTTTTTTAATGTTAGCCGCTAAAACCTTAAAACACAGAAGAGAGGCTCGCTGGAGAGTTTATGAAGCTCATATGTGATTTTGTTTTACATCCATGTGAGCTGATTTGTGAGGAAAGAACTGCAACACGAGTCGTCAGCGGTGTTTTTAACCACCTAACAGTGTATGTTTTAGCAACTTGGATGAGTTCAACACATGAATCCCAATGATATTATGTCTATAAGAGGGTCCAGTAGCCTACAAGCTGTCTATTGTCCACCTGCAGATGCGAACAAAACAAATATTTAAGAATAAAATTGACTTATTTGAGTTTTTTACTGAATAATCTCTCTTTTTGTAATAATATGCTCCAAGGATCATTAAGCACCATAAACCTAAAAGAAGCGAACCCTGAGGTTGACAGGGATGGAGTGAAGTTGTGGGTCACTCTGCACTCTTAAAATGACCTGCATGAATAGAGGGATAAAGTAATGAAAGAACAAGGAGTAGTTGAATGGTCTCTCTGTGTTATTTTGACCAAAGCATGTCACAGACATTTCAATAAGACCGCAGGAAATTGTGTCAGCTTGTGGGGGGAAAAAAAGAGCACATCTCCTTTAAGTAACATGTTGCTGTGTGAAGGCCACACCTACAGCCACACAGCTGGAAAGTCGGTAACCCAAGCACCAATATTTTCCTGTCTTTTCAGTTTTACACAACACACCATTTTTGTTTACGTTTATTTAGTGTAGTTAAGATGCATTCATACTATTTGTAAGTGTGTACACACCTAGTTATCTTTTGTAAGTTCAGCTTATTGAATTTTTCGGATTTGCTGTTAACGGGGGAAACAGTGAGGACAAGTATTCTGGAAAAGCCACATGTACCAAACACAGCCCCGTTAGGGGGTTAGATCAGTAGTTCCTTTTATTAAAATTTTCTTTTGATTCATGAGTTGTTTAATTATTACTTTTGATGTTGGATTATTTGTTTCCTGTCTTGTGTTTGACTGGTGTGATCAGCCAGTACTTAAGTTAACCATTGTTTCCTGTTGGTTTGGTCAGTTTGATTTCTTTTGTGTCAAGTCAGTTTCGTTTGAAGTGACTCTTTTTGTTTCGTGACTATTATGACTTTGATTTGCTTTGGTTAATTTGACCTCTTTTAAGGGCCCCATTCTTTTGTAGTTTTTGTATAACTTTGCGCATCTTTAGAGTAAATAAACCCAACATTTTTTTCTGAAATCCCCCATGTCCTCATATGTACCAGTCCCTCACACCGTGGAAAATAAAATCTTAATTTATCGAAAGAAAGCTAACAACAATGGTGTGTATACCTCAACATAAAAATGTCAATGTCTGAATAACTTGTCATGTGTTTGGTGTTGTCTTGATCTAATGATGTCTTAATGTGAACAGTATGATTAACAGCTCTGTTTAAATAAGTTGTTATTAAACCAGAGTGGCTGATTCACAGTTCAGACACCTGTTTTGGCTTTTTTGTGGTTAATCATCTTGTGAGAAAACAACATGTTGTGCAATAAATACTTATTGAAGAGTTGTACTCATGTATTCAAAAGTTTAGAGAAAGTCCTAAAGTGCATTTTAGGTACATTCTGACATGATACAAAAAGATAAATATCCCCAACTGTTTGTGAGTAGGGTATATTAAAATCATTTCAAAATCTTGTTGAATTTCAAGTAATTCCAAATTTATTGAAACTTGGGCTAGTTTCCATACTTCTGATTAGCATTTCTTTGTTTTGTTTGTTTTCCATTATTTAATAAATCAGTCAAGATCAAAAGAAAAATACAAAAAAGACTAGAACAGAATTGGAACAGGGGAATTGGTATTTGCAAGGCATGTAGCGTTGACAGCCTATCCTCCTAAAAACCTCTGGCTTATTTATGTTTGTTTTTCCAGATTTTACCACTTAAATAAATTCGCTTCAGTGTGATCGTGACGGACAGATATGATGGATTGGCAGGAGATTATATGACACTTACACAGATAGAAACTTAGCTGTGGATCCTCCAAGTGACTCCTCACAAAGTGTCTCACAGCACCAACTGGACACAAGAGACAAAGAAAATCAGCTGAAACGTGAACAAACTGTCAGTCACTGTGTGGGACTGTAATTCATGTTTCAGGAGGAATTTCCCTCCAGTTTGTTTTTCTGCTGCCTGCTGTTCTGCTGTTGGGCTGAGATGCATCTAATCCCTGGAATTACAGACCAGTCTCATTCTTTCTGTCTCTATCACTCTGGTGTGGCTACAGTCATAAATGTGGTGAGGGAGCCACAAGTAGATTTCACATTGCAGCCATACCTGTGGCTAGCCAGGTTAAATGAATACTCTCCACACTGTGTGCACACACAAAAACACACACACCTGTTTCGAGGGGCCTGAAGAAGCCCTGTAGAACATGCCTGTCTGGAAACTGGACCCTCAGGACCACCTGGAAAAAGAAGAATGACACTTGGTTGTGAACATTTTAAAGAAATGAATGATTTTAATGACAGGAAGGTGATTATTTGTTTGGAACTTGTACTTACTTTGGGATATCTCTCCATCTTCTCCTTCATCTGTGATTCTCTCAGAGATTTAGTCATAAGTGGAGCCTCTTCTAATGACTTCCTAAAGGAGAGAGGTACATAAAAACAAACTAAACATTATTGTTTTTATTTTACAGCTTATTTCCTCATAACTTAAACATCAGAGAAAAAGGTGAGCAGGGTCTTTTCTTCTACCCTCATTCATGTGTGGCCATGTATGCGCGTGTGCATGTCAGAGGAGGAGACAAATTGCTGCGGTCGCCTTAATTTCACCCTTGGTAATTGCAGTGATTGGCATGGAAGCCGTGTTGCAATGAGACAGCGTGCTAAGTTGATGTAGACAGAGATTAATGGTTGTGCGCAGTGAGGTCTCAACCTGATGGTGTTTGGTCGATGACTGGAAGGTCTACACGAAACAGAATCCCTAATTGCTCCCAGTATGCCATATCTGGGAGCCTTTGTTGTGTGCGCACTCTTATAAAAGAGAACATGTTTGCAAACACACACAAAGTCTCCGCAGCTGTGGTCTGCTGTGGCCACATCCAGAGAGCGCAAAATAAACTTAAAGCATCTGTTTTGAAGATGGGCTCATAAATAAATAAAAACTTAAACTCATAATAAACAGAAAACAGATGCAGTGATGCTCAGCATTCTCCCCGTCTATGGCTTCTCATCATTGCTATGGTATTTAACAATTAAAGGTTATACATCGACAAAACACCACAGGACCACATGCCAAACTAACTAATTATCAGGACCACAGGTCTGATCCAGACATGTTTCTGCTGAAACAAGGTATTCTAACTAAATATCTCACACAGTCCTCACAAGCCACTCAACCAGTTCAGTTCACTTCCTCCTACCCACCTCTCACTTTTCAATTGGGCAAAGCGCTTCCGCACATCATCCACTGTCACTTCAAAGAACTCATCAGGGAGATCCTCATGGTTCTTAGAGAGATGCATCGAGTCCAGGTGGTAGATAAGAGGCTCCCTCTCAACCGGCTGCACACAGAAGCAAAGTGAATTAAAGTGATGTGCGTCCACACAGTTTTCATTCGTAGTAGCTGTAAAATGATGATTATACTACAACAAGAGATGTTAACAGGATTAATTAACATTAATTAACTCAATGAAGTTGGGAAACCCACACCAAGATGACCAAAAATAAATGAGTTTACCTCTAAATACTCCTCATGATCCATATACGGGTCTTGCGAATTGCCACTGCCTTTATTCTGACAGAAAAGTAAAAAGTTATACAAACGATTCAAATCAGGCAAAGAGTAAACTTTCAATTAAGAGCAAAAAATAAACAAAAATAAAGAAACTGCCGCAGATGGGTAAAAAGCTGAGGCCGATTTCTTAATTGGGACCCACCTTAGTGCTAGAACCGAGGGTTGATTTGGCTTTCTTTGCTTTGGGTGATTCCACTGTGGCACTGTGAGCAGACAAAGACGAGGAAGATGAAGAAAGTGACCATCCACCTGTTCCTCCCCCTTCACCTCCAAGCCGCCGACCACCACCAGAAAAAGGAATGAATGGAGCTGAGGAAGCAGAGGAGGGGTGACTGTGAAGCTTTGATGGCCCTGCTTCCTGTTCATCCTCGACTGGAGTTTGACTTCCTGTGGGAGGGCCTTTAGGCCGAACTGCATCCTGGGGGTCTGGAACATCTTCCTGTTTAGCAGGAATGGTGGTTGTAGCCATGGCAGCGGTTGATCCAGGCAGGGTTTCCATTGGCTGATGGAGACTTGAACTCTTAACTGGCACAGTTTTTGTTGACATCTCTGGAAACGGTGGAGCACGATCCGACTGAGGTGGTGGACCAGGCATGGTTTCCTTGGCAACAGGTTTGATTGGCATAGCAGCAGCTTCATCTTCCTCTCCTGGTGTTTTGTCCTTCTTAAGTAGAAACCTTAAAAAGAAGTTGGAACAATTACTTTACATTAGTTATGAGTCATAGTACTATTTAAATTCAATTTGGAGACTAAAATAAACAGTAATTTAAACTGTAAAAACCCCACAGAAACATTTTAAAAAAACAACACAAGCAGCCTACCTGACAATAGCACTTCCTCCTGTAAGACCCAGAGACTTCAGCGTGGTTTTCTTTAGTGCTTCTTCCCCACAAATCTACACGCAAGGACAAACAGCTGTGTTGCCATAAAATTCACTTTCATCTCTCGAGAAAGGGAGAGTTAAAGGAAGATTGCATACCTCGTCTCGCATGTAAACACACACAGGAGTGGCTCCTGATTCAGACAGCTCTGACCCACTGCAGAGAGTTGGTGGTGACAAGAAGGAAAACAGGGATTTAAATGATTTCAGTTTTAAAGGTAACCAAAAAAACAACAAAACATAAGTGGCTATCACTTGTTCAGAGGAATCTGCTCTGCGAAGTTCATACAGTAGAATCTCATGCAACGCAGTGGCACAGTGTCTGCATGTGTAAACCATGTGGGCACGATGTCGGGTAAAAACTAATTGAACCATAAATGTTTTACTGTTGTTCCTTTCAATTCTGAAAATCAAAGCCTTTCCCTCTGCTCCTCAGCATTCTCTGAGTTTTTTTTTTTTTTTTTTACATCGGTGTGGAGCTAACGCTAGGTTCGTGGAAGCATAACTTCCCTGGAAAAGGATCAGGACATGCAGTGATGTCATTTAATAGAGATTACATGAAGGCTGGATGATTGCAGGAGCACCTGGGACCGCACAGCTGGAACTACTGAGTAACAGCTGCTTGTGAGTGAATGGGTGGTGGTGATGTGTGGGAAAGCTTAAGCTCCAACAGAGGAGAGGATACTTTGGCCTGATTTCACTTTTACACAATGAATACTTTCAATATATGAAAAATATGTTAAAAAAAAAATCATTTTACATCACTTTTGGCATTACATTAACCGCCTCCAGTACCAGGGTGTATTACAAATATTTTGCTTATTTTTAGCTAATATTTAGTGTCAGTTTTACTGTCGCAATATTGACAATTTGTACAGTTGACTTCACCAATATGGACAGAAACTTAAATAATATGGTAAATGGACTGTACTTGTAGCACTTTTCTAGTCATGTTGACCACTCAAAGCAATATAATCCATCTTAGTTTTTTATTTTGAGTAACAACTACATTTTTATCTGTTAAACAAGTCAATGTACAAACCATAATACCAGATATATGCTGAAAGCAGTATGCATAGCCTGGACTGCTCCCTTTTGTTTCCAGTTGCACAAACTATTTTAAAGACTGGATTCTTCATTATGGATTATGGGTATTGTAATATTTAGAACAATCTTTATTGGAAACATTCAAGAACCTCATATTTTCTTTTCCTTTGTGAAAAAATATTGAACATTTGTTGTAAGAAACAACTGAAAGAGGATGAAAACAAACGTCGGAACCTGCAGCTCTTCCCACATCTTTCTAGGATCATTGTCCCAACAGACTTTACATCCCAACTCTAAGGATGACTTAAACAAATTTGCCGAGTTTCATTTCAACATAAATCATAAAACTATACTTTTTGACATGTTTCATCAACAGATGTTGACTTTTCAAGTTGATTCAATTTAACTTAAAATCACGTTGAACCACATTTATAAATTTCAAAAGTCATGAACTACATGCAAATATTGAATTATTTTGCCATAACTCTGAGATCATAGGTTGATTTCACCTCAATATTAAAAAGAGCTTTTTTTCCCCCCTTGCTGGTTCTTCTATCCTGTAAAAACAAAACAAAAACACCTGTTTTCTTTAGATAAATTGAATCGCATCCAACTTGACAAAACGAGTTTGTTTTCGTAAAATCCTGGGAAAACCACGAAGGACTTCTTTTTCTAAAGATCAACACCATGACTGCTGGAGAGGATCCATGGCTGACACAAGTCAAGACACAAATGTGTGGCGTTCTTTACTGCAGTTAACAGTTAAGAGCAGAAAATATCTTGTTGAGAAGCTGAGCAACTCCCAGTTCTCAGCTTCAGCCAGCAGCTGTTCAAATAAAACCGAACAGCAGATGAAACTGCAAAAGACATCAGGACATCCCTGTTTGTGAGCTGAGATTCTCTGTTTGAATCAAGAGCAAGAATCATCAAGATGCAATCTATGCATGCAGGCATGACGCTCCTGATGCCTGATAGCCATAAGAAGACACCCCTTGGTCCCCAAAATTGGAAAAAGTTAACTTGCTCTCACAAGAACTTAAGCTTTGTTATCTCAAGATAAGGACATAATTAATTTTACGTCTCAAGATGATGAAAAAAATACAGCTTCATTAAAACTAATTCAAACTAGACAGATCTTAAATCTCTATTTAAACCTCAGTTTAAAACTGAACTGCAACTGTTAAGTGACAAGGAAATGTTAAAGTTTGAAAGATAAGCAAAAATAATCTTTTTTTTCATAAAAATAACCAGTTTTCTTTCAACTAATAAAACAATTCCTCAGAGCTCTTTCTGGTTTATAGAGGAATGTAGTTACAGTAATTGGCACGCTTTGTTACTAAAAGAGAATTTAGATCGGTTTGAATCAAGAATCAATACAGAATTGAATAGTGAATCAGATTGAATCGTGAGTTGTTGTCAGATTCACATCCCTACCTACTTGTTATTTTACAATCCCTGGCCAAAAAAAGAAAAAGGTCACAGACTAATATTTCGTTGGACCGCCTTCAGTTTTTTTTTCCTCTCTTTTTTTTTTTGGCCCACTACCCGCACCCCCTTCTTCGGAGGATCAAACCACATGACCTTCTTCCATCACTCTGGAACAGGGTCAATCTGGACTCATCAGACCACATGACCTTCTTCCATCGCTCCAGTCCAATCTTTATGCTCTCTAGCAAACTGAAGCCTTTTTCTTCAGTTAGCCACACTGATTAGTGGTTTTCTTCTGGTTACACAGCTGCTTGAGTTCCTTTCACATTGTTCATGTGGAAATGTTCTTACTTTCACTATTAAACAGCCCTGAGCTCTACTGTTTTTCTTCAATTTGATTTCGCCAAACATTTACGTGATAGTCGATCACAATCATTTGGGATTTTTTTTTCCTGACCTCATTTCTTCCTGGAAGACGATGGTTCCCCATTATCCTTCCAGTTTTTAATAATGTGTTGGACAGTTCAGCCCCAGTTTTAGTCGTTTCTGCTTCTCCTTACATGTTTTCTCTGCTTGATGGCAATAATCTGACCCTTCTGGAACAGACCAACACATGATGTGCCTTTGCACATGGTTATTTAAGAAATGAGAAGCTGCTCAATGCATCAGTTGGGGTTATATAACTTGTTGCAACTGAAAGATAATCGCCCATGCAGGAATTATCTAAAAGGAGACGCCGCCCCTATCCGCTTAGTAAAATCCAGGTGATGACTTTTCTTGTCTGTTTTATGACCACTTGTGGAGGTTTAAATTTTAGAAATTTCTTCCACTTTGAGGTAAAGAAACTTCAAAGTCAACTTCTCTAAATCCAGTTGTTCACTGAATATCAGTCTGCCTGTTAAATCCAAACACTTCCTGTAGATCAAATGTTTACGCATCTCCCAAAAAAGAATTAAATAATGAATTTAATATCATTAATAATAAATATAAATGCTGCACACACACACACACACACACACACACACACACACACACACACACACACACACACACACACACACACACACACAAATCCTTCATGAGCGTACAAACTCAACACAAACCTGATCTGGGGAAAATGTGCGATCAGTTCCCACAAACTCTGTCCACATGAGAAGGAATCCTGGAGCCGAGAGCCATCCTCCATCTGGAGCGCAATCCGCACCTGGTGGAACCACAAAAAAATCACACAAGTGGAGTTTGAAATTACGTCAGAAACCACAGACTCTCCAACCAAACAAACAAACATGATCTAGCAATAACTAGCCGTCATAAATCATCAGCGTCAGTCCTTTGACAGCTACAACAAAGTGTTCTGGGTGTCTAAGCTACAGTGTGTGCATGTGTGTATTATCAGAGGTTGAGAGATTAATTTAAGGGGGTCAGTTTGTCTATTTACTATGAAAGCTAAAGAAAAATATGCAACAAATGAAACCAGATGGATTTAAATCATAAAGTTCAAAGAGAAAACAAATAAAATACTGAAGAGCACGCATTAACACTGAAACTGACGTATTAAACACTTTGAAGTACCCCACTGATTTTTCTTTTTTAAGTTTTACTTTCAGAGCACTACAGATGGTAAAAAATAACATTATATACACCTTGACCTCAAGCATTTCATGTTGTCTAAATTTCTAAACGAACGTTTCCTTGAATGCCAAAAAGGAAACTCACTGTGTGAAGTACCGGTATCTCCCCAGGTGGCCATTAGAAAGTTCTGGCTCTTTAGTCTCTTGCCATTTTTCAGCCAAATAAACTCTTTGATAATCAATCTTGATTAAGCCGCACATGTGGGCCTACCTCAGTCTGAAAATGAGTAACACCAGGCAACAGTGTGAGTCTGTTGTTCTCGCTCCATGAGTCATACTATGACTTGTTTATGTTTATTCAACAATAGTGTTGTCCAACACAGAGAGCCCGCTACACGTCGGCACACCAGAGGAGATGAAAAGAGGGGGCCTTAGCTGTCAATGGTGCAACATGAAACACTCACACACCAGGCAGACTGAGGTGTGTGTGTGTCTGTGTGTGTGTCTCAAGGGCATCTGTATGTGTGAGTTTATAAAATCTGTGAGGGATCAACAGTCAACCATCCATCAAATGAACAAAACGGCAGATCAAACCCAGCCGTGATTTTATTGCTTAGATTATGATGCCATGATGTCATAGGAAAGTACAGCTCAGCTACAACAAAGTGGGTTTTTTTGGATACAATTCAGAGAAAGAGCACAGATTGGGAATTCACACATTTCCAGTCCGGATTATAAAAACGCACACACACAAAGACTCAGCGGACCAAAATATGAAAAGGACTAAATACTAAATAAAAACACATTAATATGGGTCGGACAAATAACTAATACCCTGATATATGAAAGAATACTTTCTGATGCAGAAGTTTTCATTTCCTTGGTCAACTCTGACCTTTAAATTAGTTTTTTTTTTAAAGATTTGAGGTAACTTCAGTTTTCTAAGAACCGTAACTAACTGGATGCAAACTTTATATTTAGAGTTTTTGTTTCAGTGAGAATTTTCATAACGACACATTTACTATAAAGAACTTTTACATTATCTAAACTTCCCCAAGTGGGAGGACCTTTTTCCTTCTTCAATCATTCAAACTTTAGAATTATCATCCTCCTGGTCACTGGACAGAGTTGCATACAAATATAATCCAAATGAAAAGATAAAAGGGAACTTACATGGCACCTTTTTTCTTTTTTTAGTTTCTGAAAGTTTTACAACAATGGTTATGTTATGCAGCATGTCACTAAATGGTTCAGTTTCTCTGCACATCCTGTTTATATGCTTTAATATATGTTGAATAATTGATTGATTCCTAAATTGTAGAATAAAAAACTTTTCTTTTAAGGAGTCCCTTTTCCTCATCAGTAATACAAAACCACTCAAAAAAAGTCAAATGATTGTAACAGGATCAGATAAAACCAGGGAAAGCAGGTGTTAAACCACAGTTGAGTGTCATATTCTGATCAAATTAAAAGAAAATATAACAGTAAAGTGATTTTCCATGCCAATGTTGCTTCTTGTATTGGCTTTCACATGAAGTATCGGTACCATTCAAAGCACTTTTTTTATGTTAGACAGCACTTTCAGATATGTTAACCAAAGCATACAGTTGATTTCTGTCAATGTTTATCAAACCATGGAGTATATTAGGAAAATAATAATAATAATTTTAGCTATTGAAGGCATAACTATCTGGAAATCACTCATTGATGTAATAAAGAAATAAAAAAATCATTGTGTGAATGACAGAGGATACAATTTGTAGTTATGTGTACACATGGCCTGTAGTTTGAAACTTAACCTCCTCAAGGTGCATTCATATACATGGATTAGATCATGCATTTACAGCAACATGGTAGCCAATAATTTCAATTTCTTGACCATGAAAGGCATAAAGTAAATTGTATCCTTTTATACGTTTGCTGTATAGAGTAGCTTTCAAAACATAACAGTGGGATTATAGTGACCTCAGGAAGGAAAGAAACTTCCTGTGGAGGAAAGTGGGCAAATTGTTGCAATTGTGTGTGACCCTACTGAAGACAAACATGTCATAATAATCCAAATGTAAAAACTATTCTACCAACAACTCAGACTTGAAATCAGGCTATCTAATGCTATGAGAAAATCTGACCAGTAGATAATTACCCCTAATATCTCAGTCCTGACCATCACTGTTTCTCTCTTTACTACTTTGTCAAAATTACAATTTAAAATTCCTGTCTGTATTCATCTCTTGTCACTCAAATAAATATTTGAACTTTGTCTGAACCAACCTGGCTGTCAGCTGCACCTTGTTTTTTCGAACTTGTCACCATTTCCAGTTTAGCATTGTTGGGAAGGTTTGCAAACCTCCATGGCAACGTCAAGTCGAGAACAGTCCTCTGAAACCTGTCAGGAGGATAATGACAAAAAGAGAAGAACCATTCAATTTAACAAAATATGCCTCCTTTACAGTTATTCCATTATCAAAATTAAGAAAGAAAAGCGCTAACATACTAAACAAAGCAAATATGAATAGACAGCATAAGACTTATCATTCAATTGTGAACTCTTTTAATAACAATAGTAAAAAAAGAAAATAGGAATCTCATATTCTTTCTATACTAGTAATATCAGACATCAAATAGCAATAAGTTCCCCTTGATTAAATTAATTGGTGTAGGTATATTAGAAAAGGTGTGGCCACATTAATCTCAGCATAAACATATTGAAAAAATATGGACCTGTACTTTTAAATCATACACAAACCACTTGACCAGTGACTGCAATTTATCCACCAAACAAAACATTTCCTTGCATTTCGCTTTTGCTAGCCAACATATGGTTGGACTGATACGCTTAAACATTATTGTTTCCATTGTTCATACTACGAATGTTCCCACATTAACTTGTCCTATGTGCTGTGTGATCTGAAGTAAATAAAAGCTAAAAACCCAAAATAGCCTTTAAAAAAATAACTCACTTCAAACCGTGGTCGTCTGGGCTGAATCCATGTTTTTTGCAGACGTCTTCCAGCACCTGAAGACGGTAAATAAAATCAGTATTTTAGTAAATGAAACTACGCCACATAAGTATCAAGTTACTTTGATTTCCAACCCACGAAGAGAGAAAATGATCTGTCACTGGCTAACTAGTGTTAGCCAGACATGCTAACTCAGAAGACAGTGTGGCGCTGTGTTGGGAAAGACATTGAATGAAACAAACCGCAAATGTAAGAAAACATTAAATGTTCCACAAAGACACTTTACCTGCAATAAAGGTGTGTTTGAAGACACTTTAACTGTTTGCCTTCGCCCATTTGGAGTAAGAACCGTTACTGCTGAGCCACTGGCTGCCATTGTGTTTAGTGACGTCACTGTGTTTGTTTGAATAAACTTTATTGACTGTTCACGGTATAAACACAATTTTAAATAGTCAACCAAAATTATTTGCGATATTTATGCTTTCGTGTACTTCACAGAAATAAAAGTTACTTTTTTTTTTTTTTTTAAAGAAGGAAAAAAACAAACAAACCATGCAGGTTTTGTTTTTGTGTTTGAAATTATCTATAAAAGCTGGAACAATATAATAACATGAAAATTAATTCAAGATGTCCTGTAAATGTACAATGTGAAAAAACATAACTGCATTGAAATATTGACAAATAAATATTAGGCTCATATAGTTCAGGTGCTCTGCACTATCAGCCCTTTGTCATTAAGGATATTTTGACACTGTAAATAAACAAAACTAAAAGCACTGAGAGAGCACAGACCTCCACCAAGCTATTGTAAAAAAAAAAAAATTCCAATGATCAAGGTGGGCATTGTTGTAGAGATAGATGCTCTAATGGTTAAAAAAAAAAAAAAAAAAAAGATCACTATTTCGTCAGTAGTAAAGAATCCTTTTGAAAAATTCCTGGATTCAACCGGTGATTTGAATCTCCCCCAAAATCAAGTCACTCGTTCCTTATTCCATTTTTGACATTTCCTGAAAACGTAATTAAAATCCATCCTTAACTCTGACTTATGTTGCCAACAGACAGACAGACAGACAGGCAGGCAGACAGGCAGGCAGACCAAATCCTGCTGAATACATGACCTCCACCTTGGCAGTGGTAATAATACATGTATAACTGCCAGTTTCAGGACTGTAGTGTGATTACTGGATCTCTGATATGAATTGGTGGGATTTTTCAGTCAAACCTGAGTCACTGAAATTATATCAATTGCACCCTTGGGTATTCCTGCTGTAAAAATTCTAAATAACTGCTGTGAAAAGCCTGTGTCTACACTATTGACTGTAAATATACGTCTACACCCACAGGTCACTCGGGGTCTTTTAATGCAGTACAATTACATACATTGCGTGTATATACAAGATAGAACATGAGATTTTCAAGTGAATGGGAAGTACATATCAAAACCAAATGAGGTCTTTTACACATGTCTGCCATTACATATTTCCTGTTTTATTGTCATAGATCAAACAGGTGTTTTTTGTCATCTGCTTGTGTAATCCTACACATGTACATTTCCAAGATCAATGTTTATATGAAAATGTCTACATATACTGCAAGTATTGAGTATTGAACGTTTTTTTGTTTGTTTGTTTTTTTTATAATGACAATAATTTTGTGAATGTTTTTCATGTCCCTGTGGTTAAGAAGGCTGAAAATGAGCTTTTTGTTTTATTTAAATTATTTAAATGTGTCCCCTCATCAGCATGAAATGAGATCCTCCACAATATGCACACACAGTCTGAAGATCATTATTTTTCTTGTGGGCTTTATCAAATTTAAAAAAACATGATAAATAACAACAAGGTGACTTAAAATCATTTGCAGTGGTTCTCTCAGGAGAAGAAGATTGATCCTGTCAGCAATCTGGCAACAAAACAGTAAATTTGTTTCCCATATGGATGAAATCATGTATGTACCATATGCAGTCTGACAGATGACCTGAACAGATACTTAAGAATCAAGGCTGTTTTCTCTCAGCAAGGATCAAACTGGATCAAATGTGGAATCAGAGTGAGCAGACAACATGACACGTGGCACCAACAGATGGAGAGGTGTGAAATTGGGGCTGACTGAGCACCTCAGCAACATTCAGACACAAAGTCAATGAGAGAGAGAAATGGAATTCTGTGGGAAACTAGCACCATCTGAATAAACAAACAAATAACCAGTTTCCTTCCTCACACAGCAGGACATAAACTTCAAAAAAACTGTTTGGATGGAGCAAAAACCAGCAAAAGCATCTGGCTTTCCTTTCTCGTTAAACACCTAGCAAAGTAGAAAAACAAAACATTTAATGCTTGTATGCTGCTGAATCTAAGAGGTCAGACAAGGATGGATCTGAGAGAAAAGATGCAGGAAGTCAAGAAGTTTTTATGATTTTCTCAATCAGCCAACAACACATTGGGTTGCTCTGCTGTACGTACAGCCGTGTGAAAAAATAAACACCCTTCTTGAGTTTTAGGATAAAGTGAAAGCCATCTGTATCTTAACAAGTGTCAATACAACTTCAGGTAAAAAAAACAATATAATTTATGACATTGTCATTATTTATTCAACAAAAACAAGAAGCCAAAATGAAGAAGCAGTGCTTTAAAGACAAAGTATACCTTTTCTGCTTCCATGGACAATAAGATGGTAAGTAGCAGCCAGTTACTGCTAATTAAGACTCATTTAAATAAATGATTATCGGGAAGTGTGACCACCTCTATAAATGCAGAAGTTTTAGCAGTTAACTGCTCTGCAGTGTTCAGTTGTGTTATAATCTTAGAGAAGCAACTATTGATGCTGCTCATCAATCTGGGAAGGCTTATGTGGCCGATTCCAAACTATTTGGAGTCCATCATTCTACAGAAAGATTATTCACAAGGAAAAGATAAGAAAAAAAGCAACATCTCAACTCTACAGGCCTCAGATAGTACGCAATATGTTAAAGGTGCAGTGTGTGACAAAATCAAAAGTCAGTGTCAGAAAAATGTAATAAATTATTAAAATATGCTTCTGTTATGTAATCACTTTAATCAAATAATTGTTATATTTTTGTTCTGAGCTATTCATATCTAACCTACTTCCTGTGGGTCCAGATACATGACAGCCATATTTGTGCCACCATTTTTACTACGGTGTCTCTGAATGGACAAACAGCCCCCTGTGTGAACCGAGAACCCTCTGAGCTTTAAATCTGCAGTAACAGCTTGAGATATAGGCATAGTTTAAGATAGGTAACAGATTAAAAAGACCATAGAAAAAGACGGTATATGTCCACAATTTTACCTGTAATGCAGTCATCGTTGCACCTGAAGCTACTGGATCCAGTCATAGATTAAAACATGTTCATGTATGAAAGAATTTTGGCCACTGATGGCCACCGTCTATTAAAAAATGTGCTTGGCATTTGAAGTAGTTTTCTATGCCCAACTTTACTAGAGGTAAGTAAATCTTTAAGTTTAGGACAGAACAATTAGGAAAAGACCGGGAAGTCTTGCCAGGAGAAAGCCTCTTTTTTTCTAAAAAGAACATGGCAGCCAGCACTGTTTAGGAGAAAACACACCATATCAGCACGAAACACCTCACACCAGCTGTCAAGTAGGTGGACAGTTGGTGAGGTTTGATGATTTGGGCTTGTTTTGCAGCCACAGGACCTCTAGGGAGGCCATCAGTCCAACAGCTAAAGTTTGCCTGAAACCGGATTATGCAAAACAACAATTGTCCCAAAATGCAGCAGCAAATTTACAGAATGGTGAGGAAAAAACAAGTATTGCAAAGACACTTGATTTTCAGACCTCAACTTGATTGGAATGATGTGGTGCGATAAACAAATGCCTGTAAAAGTGAATGAATTTAAGGAACATTGTAAAGAAGAGTGAAATAAAACAGCATGAGAGAAAGACACTTCAAGTTACTGGAGCTACAGATCATCCTTTAAACCAGTGGTTCCCAACTTGGCGTCCCCTGAGGAACATAAGGGGTCCCCCAAGGCTTTAACATTCAATGGCATTGTGATTAATGCCCACACATTGTACCTATTTTTTTTAAAAACAAGTAAGGCTATGTAATTTAACTTTGGCTTTATCTAAGGACAGGACTAAGCCAGAATCCAGTATTTATGGTGAGAACCTCACTTTTGAAAGCATATAAAACCAGAATGGTTTCAGCATGGGTGGGGCAGAGGATCCCCGGTTTTTGGTATTTGTGGGAAGGGGGTCCTCAGGGAAAATAGGTTGGGAAGCACTGATTCAAACTACTGAATCATGGGGATAATCTTAATTTTTCACCATGCAGCTGCATTTTGGTAAAGTTTTTATTAATAGATATTGATATGTCATTGTTCCTCTGAGATTGAGGAGTTATCATCTTCATCATCATGAGATGAAATAAGAAGTTAGGACAAAGAACAAAGATTTAAATACATTAATCTGATCGTGTTATGGAACTACAAGTCTTTCAAAAAATAGATTGTGTTTGAGTTTGTTTGTTTTCCTTCATACAAGATGAACAGAGTGCTCCAAACAAAGTTGCTTGTTGCTTATTTGCTTTGATTTTACCTGTAAAGTAAAGCCTTTTAATATATGGATAAAGTTCAGGCAGGCATTCAGTCAGAGGATGGCTACAACACAAAAAACTTGAAACGTTTTTATCATAGGCTCTTGTGATGAGTTCTTGATGTATGAATGTAAGGTGAATGAGTGGTTGACTGAGATCTCATATTCCTTGTATCTGCACATACCACAGTCATGATTTAAAGCCTGGCAGTGACCTTATCCCCTGTAGTGAGATAAGATTATCCACACTAACAAAGAGAAAATGCAGGTTTCCTTTTTCAGCACATAAAAAACGCCTGAAAACATGTGCATCAGCTTGGAGCATGGTGTGACCCTCCGTAGCAGAACAGCCAGTCCACCCCTCGCACTATGCGCAAAAGTAGCACTTCAAAGGCTGTGTGGTCATATGATGACACACATCAAAGGGATCGTGTGTATGAGTGAACCGACTGAGTGGGCGTGCCAGGCATACGCGCTCTCGGGGGTGAGACCGACGCCCCACGAAGAGCATCGGCCAACGGTAACAACGATTGGCCCGCAGGAGTGAGAGGCACGAGTGGGCAGGGAGGGGGAGGAGGTGAGGACTTCAAATAAATCCTGTCTTTATCCAAAGCTCATGAGAACCTCAACCAAGAGGCAACAGGTCAATGACGCCGAGCTAAACGTCTTTCCGATGCCTTTTACGCGCGAGGTGACGCGCATTCTGGATAACCTGTTTGCGATTTAGTGATATGAACGGAAACTGCCGGGGCATTTGGACTGAATGTGAGACCAGACGCCTATCTCTCTAGGCACTATGGAGATCCGTAACCTGCGTCTTTTTAGCCCATTGTGCGTGAGCGATTGCTTCCAGAGAGTCTTTCAGAGGACTTTCCATCTCTCCATCTACTTTTAAGACATGCTGCGTTTTACTCAGACCTTTTGCACGCACGTTTTCCAGTAACAAATAGAAATGCGGAGCCGTTGTGAGGTGAGAAGCTCGGCCGGACTATCCGCACTGCGCTCCTGCCTGCTGCTGCTTTTCATCCACATGAGCGCACCAGTTGAAGCGAGGAGAGTGCGCGGTGGTAGGGCGCAAACTCGGCGGGTGCAGCAGCAGCAACAGCAGCAGGCTCCGGCGTACAGGGAGCGAGTGGACGGACCAGAAAGTTTCCCGCTAGACTTTACAGCGGTGGAGAGCAACATGGACAACTTCATGGTGCAGATTAAAAACTTGGCGCAATCGCTGTATCCGTGCTCTGCGCAAAAGCTGGACCAAGATATGAAGCTGCATTTCTTGAAGAATACATCTGTGACTTGCAATGACGGGTCACCTGCAGGGTAAGTGCCCTCTTGAAGCTTGGTGAACAGTTTGTCAATAACCTGAAAAAATGTGAGCGCAAAATCATATTATTTATTAGTTTATGAGGAATCCGGGTTTGGCAGTGAGAGAACAGATACAGCTGCGCTCCGATGAACAAAACATCCAATCTGCCCCTCATTCCCGTGTCACTCCGGATGGGACCAAAATGGATCAAAGGACCAGATCAGACAGAGCGCAGAACAGAGAGACCACGTGCTCTGCCAACAGAGATTTTTATACCCGTTTGAACTAATCTTTTAGATATAAAACTAGATCACTAAGACAGGCAATCGAAGTTGTAAAGCTCATGAAATCGCAAGTGAAGTGGATGACATAAAACAATCATGGACGCTGCGTCTCACTTGTTGAACAGTTGTCCAGAATCCATCACGGGAAGCCAACTCTGTTTCATAGTAAGCCTTGTCTTTTAGTCTTAAGCAAATGATCCGTTTGCAAGATTTTCTGCATCTATGAGGAATAAACCACAATGTTTTGCTGCCACTGAGCGCATTAATTACCGTGAAGTATCTCATCAGCCAAGAAATTTTATTCAAATTTCAAGTAAAGGAAGCTTCGATCTGAAGTGCTGGGCCAAGTTCACAGATATACCAACAAAGTACTTGCATTTTAGTTGAATTTTGCCTACAATATAACTGAAAGACATAATTGGACCCTTTCCAAACCCTATAACTGATTGAGAGGAGTCACTTCCTAATCTGTCCATCTCAGAGTGAAAGTGTGTGCTGTCTCTTCATATGCAGGGATAAAAACAAAACGTGATCGGAGCTCTAAAAGTTTTTAGGCTCCAGCTGAGATGCTTCATGGAGTAATCAGAGCCAAATCTTTCATGTCAGGATCAAAGGTTGCATCCCGGATGTGGAGCTTTAATTTGAAATGCATATCAGCATGCATGGGCCCAAATTGTTTCACAGTGATTTCTGGTGGTGTTCTCCTGCAGGTACTACATCAAGGAGTCTAAAGGCAGTAGGAGGTGGCTGCTGTTTTTGGAAGGTGAGGATGAATGCATGAATGAAACTGCAGAGAGTTCACTGACTGCAGCTCTGTGAAGTCTGTTAACAAGTTTGTGCATTTGTTCTGCAGGTGGATGGTACTGTTTCAACAGACAGACCTGTGGCAGCAGGTATGAGACAATGAGAAGACTAATGAGCTCCACCAAGTGGCCGCAAACCAGGAAAGGTACTCCCTCTAGTCTACACTGTGTCTCAGTCTCCATGCACTCTGTCTTATGCATCAAAGTATTACCCAGTTTGTGCAGAATACACATGCATCCAGAACTTTTGCTATCCTAAGTAGGGGGGGGGAGGGGGCGGGGCAGTTCTTCTGAATGATGAGATTCATAGAAGTGTTTGTGTTTCCTCTTCAGCTGAGCTTGCATTAATCTTTAAAAGTCCAACTCTCAGGGAACTCCTTGTTTGTTTATGACCCTCCCTCCACCACTTCACCTACAACTGACACTGGTGGCCAGTGCAGCAGCCGCAGACCTCTTCAGCGCCTTCATATATTTGCTGACCGAAGCAGAAAAAGTTAATGACTTCTGTACCGCAGCGGAAACACATTGACAAACACACAGCAAGGTTCATGGAATCCAACATTAAGCCTTGTGATGTGTCTCACCTTTGCTGAAGCGTTATGAGTGAGAAAACGACCAACATGTCGTAGCTCAGCTCCTTTTTCTCATCCATCTGCTCTGTTTTCACAGGAACTGGAATTATGTCTCCACAGCCAGAGGAAAACCCTCACTGGTGGAACGCCAACATGGTGTAAGAACTTGCACGGTTTCTTAACAGTTCATTCATTCAGATGTTTTACTTTTTTCTCCTCCGGTTTTCTCTGTATTATTATGGCTGCAAATAATCTAGAAAATTGACATCTTTGCAAATAACTTGATTTTTCAATGAGCTATTTTTTTTTCCAGTTATTGCAACTCTTTTTGAAACCTTTGCCTTTGTGTTTACATGCAGCTGCATTCGCAATAAAGAAGCTCTTATCAAACCCTTGTGTTACATCATTATCTGATTGTCATCAGAAAATGGAATGAATCTGAAATGGAGACTGAAACATGGCAAATAAGAAAATGTATTCACCAGCCAACTATCTGAGAAAATATTTGGCTGGACCGTGATTTCCGTTATGGTGTCATTCGATTTCAGATGGATTTTGTGCATTTGCTCCTAACGGCATGGTGATCTCTTCCTCCTGTAGGTTTATCCCTTACTGCTCAAGTGATGTATGGAGTGGAGCCACCCCGAAGACCGACCACAGTAAGAAACAGTAAATCAGATTAGTCATTGTGTGAGTGTCTGGCTTATACACAGGATATATTTAATTAATTACTTTCTGAATTTCTGTCATGATTTTGTCCATTTGCAGCTTTTTGAAGAGTCATATAATATCTATTTTTCATTAGTCTACATACAATTGTCAACAATAACTAAACCAAAACAAGATTGTAGGTGCCAAGGCACAGATCTGGGTAAGGATATCGTAATTCCTTTGTGCAAATAACACATCAGAAGGAGAACCACTGGACTTTATTGGCAAGACAGAAGTCTTTCCTCACAGAAAGTCACACAAAATACCTCTGAGAAATTGCTAAGAAAAAAAAAAAGAAAGAAAAAGAGCTCCTTAATGATTCAATCCACAGGAAGGAAAATGCTTCAATATGATTAAACTATTTGGCCACAAATATGTGAAGGTAGAAAAGCAGGCAGTGAGCGCCACCTCTATCCTTTTAGTCTGGCATGGTGATGGTAGCATCATCCTGTGGGGGGGGGGGGGGGGGGTTCTCTGACAGAAGCAACGATTTATAGTGGAGGGAAAGAGGGATGTAGAAAAGTAAAGGACAAAAAGAGAAAACCTTTTTCAGAGTGCTCAAGTTCTTAGACTGCACCGAAGGGTTACAGTACAAACCCAGCAGGCAGCTCAATCCTCTGCTCCTCCACGTCTCGAAGAGAGGAAAAGGCGCTACGTATAGAGTTAATGTGCACAATGACGTGTTGTCTGTCTGTGAATGAATAACTCCTCCAATTTATATGTTCAGCTTGCTTCCTAAAGCAGTTTTTAGCTCCTGCTTCAGGTCTCATACGAAGTTTTCAGTAAACAATTTAACAGTGTGCCACGTGGTTCAGTGTCAATATTTATATTCTCAGGTGATTATGCGTTCATGGGCTCTCTGATCATCAAGGAAGTGGTGAATGAGCTGCTGACAAAAGGTCTGCAGAGCGCCAAGGTTCTGCTTCTGGCAGGCAGCAGGTCAGTTTAGAAAAAGTGTGTTTTACCCATTTCAGTAGTCCTGTTGCTCCCTCTGATCACACTCTTCCTATCACCAGTGCGGGCGGCACAGGTGTCCTGCTGAATGTGGACCACGTTGCAGAACAGCTGGAGTCCCAGGGCTACGGGGAGGTACAGGTCAGGGGCCTGGCAGACTCTGGATGGTTCCTTGACAACAAACAGTACAAATTCACAGACTGCCTGGATACCATCAGCTGCGCCCCCACTGAGGCCATCAAGAGGGGCATCAGGTAGGACAAAGAATATTAACTGAGAGATGAATAGTAAAAAGGATATGGGAGAGATTTTGAAAATGATGATGCTCTGCAGGTACTGGGGAGGACTGGTTCCAGAAAGCTGCAGACAGGCTAATGTGGGAGAGGAGTGGAACTGTTTCTTTGGATATAAAGTCTACCCAACATTAAAAAGTGAGCTTCACGATTCAAAACATGATAAGTGGCGTCGTCAGAAAATGTTGATCTGTGGGCGATCCTGTCCACCCTGCAGGCCCAGTGTTTGTGGTGCAGTGGCTGTTTGATGAAGCCCAGCTGACGGTTGATAACATCCACCTGACCGGACAGCCTGTCCACGAGGGCCAGTGGAGATACATCCAGAACCTGGGGCAGGAGCTGAGGAGCACGCTCCGTGACGTACCGTAAGATTAGAAACCACTCACAAGTACAACCCAAATAAAATGATATAAAAACTTTCATAGTCAACCACATGCTGGTGTTTTGATTGACAGGTCGATGTTTGCTCCAGCTTGTCTCTCCCATGAACTCATTACCAGAACGTAAGTAAACTTTTTTTTTTAGATATATATCTAAGTATATTTGCTTTTTCAAGCTCTAACTATGTGTTTTAATTAATGAGCAATAACTTCATGATTTAGTGACAGACTTTTAAAAAATTATTTGATATATTTATTAATATATATAAATAAAAATATACTTTCAGTTTACATTTTCTGTTATTGTTTAACCATAAACTCACTCTACTCTGTTCTTATTAAAGTGATACAAGAGGTGATGTTCTAAAAAAATGAAAGATGAAACCAAATATGTCTCCTGACAAGTATCCAAACTGTCCTGAGTAAGATGCTCCTTCCCTGTGATGGACATGAGCACTTAAGTTAGTTACAAGAGAGAGAGAGAGATAGAGATAGATACTTTTATTGATCCCAAGGGAAATTGTAACGACTCAGCAGCAGCATGAAAACAAAGAAAGCACTGCGTGATAAAAACATGCAATAAAATATATAATTGAAATTAAGACTCTTGCCTTAGTCCGGTTGTAAAAGTCTTAACCGGACTACTCACTGTGGTGCCCCTCTAGCCCCGCCTAGTGTGCTGTTAAAACAGTGATGGCCCTGGGTAGGAAGGAGTTCCTGAGTCTGTTGGTAGAGCAGCTCAGAGACAGCAGCCTGCTGCAGAAAGAGCTCCTCTGTGCCGTGATGGTGGCATGCAGAGGGTGGGTGACATCATCCATGATGTTCAGCAGTTTGTCCA
>JBBBVU010000004.1:27353128-27371820 GCA_037177055.1 Atherinosoma microstoma
CCACAGACTCCAGCTCCATCCCCACCACAGAGCCAGCACACCTGATCACTCTGTCCAGTCTGTTGGTGTCTCTCTTCATGGTGCTTCCTCCCCAGCTCACCACACCGTGGCAACCACAGACTGGTGGAAGATCTGCAGCAGTTTTCTGTAGGGGTTAAAGGCTGCCAGCCTCCTCAGGAAATACAGCAATTCGTCCTGCATCTATAGTTCTGCTGTTAATGGAATATAATTCCCATGGCATCAAATGTGGACAACCACAACCTCACTTCAGTTTGACTGAAATCTTCAAAACCCAGCTTGTCTGGAGAATGTGTTTGATTTTTAATCAAGCCCCAAGTTTATTTCTTTAGTTAGAAACAATAGAATCAGACCAGTGTTATCCTAAAAGTAGCCCCATGTACATTTCTGACCTTAAAAGTATGTTTCTGACTCGTTTTGATGGTACACGGACATTTATTATATACGTTCCTGAAGCCACCGTTGCCCAGCAGCGTCCCAAAGGCAGAGAAAACAAGAGTCACATGCTAGCAACTGGATATCAACATACAGACCGTTTTGAATGCGCACCGTGGCTAATTAAGCAAAGAAATGCAAGAGGACATTATCGGAGGAAGAAAGGAAAAGAAAGAGGGAAAAGGACAGAACGAGAGATAAGACAAGAGTCAACACCGAACTGGCTTTTAATGACTGGAGAGATCTCAGAGTAGAGGTAGGATGCAACATGGATGCTGAATCTGCCAAAGTTCAGTAGTGCAGCTTTCTACTTCAAAATAAAACACATCTAACAAATAGAATAAAAAATGCTCTATTTTTCCCCATTAGGTCTTTTTTTTTTTTTAATCCACCCATCTGTTTTCTATACGCTCTGTTCCAACAGGAAACGGTTACACTTAATAGTTCAGTGTAACCGTTTCCTGTTTGTTTTTATTTATACAGTGTATTTAATGCACACAATATAAAAACCTTTGAAGGTGAAAGTTGGAGATGAATCACACAAATCTTGAAAACAGCTGCTGAATATCTTCAAAGTTCTTCATCATGTGCATTCTTCATCCCTCTAGATACTGGATGGACATTCAGGTGAAAGGCACCTCCCTGCCCAGAGCCCTCCACTGCTGGGACCGCAGTCTCCAAGGCAACCTCCACATCAACAGCAGCCATGGCAACCACAGCCACCAAAAACACAAGATGGCTCCCATGAGAGGATGTCCCCAGCATCTGATTGACAGCTGCCCGTGGCCACACTGCAACCCTTCCTGCCCGACCATCAGAGACCAGCTGACGGGACAAGAGATGAGCGTGATCCAGTTCCTGAAGCACCTGGGCTTTGACGTGCAGAAGATGGCTCAGCAGCAGGGGATGGACCCCAGAAAGCTGCTGGGCATGCTCAATAACGGAAGCTGAAAGAACTGCTGCTGTATTGTGTAGAGGCCAGCCCGCAGAGGAAGAACTCAGAGACATGTGCTTACATTTACAGACAGAAACTGAGTAACTCAAACGGTAACAAGCGCCTCAGCAACTTTGAATTCACAGCTGAGTCAAACATAATAAAACCAGAACGTTTGAGATGTTTGACTGTAAAACATCAAAATAAGATGTACAGACATGTTTATGCTCTAACAAGCTGGATACCATGAGTCCTGTATATAAACGGTGATATGTGCAGGTAAGAGCATCATGATAGTTGTCAACAGCAGTTATTTGGGTTTTGATGGGAAAACTGAAAACATGTTCTGGTTTTGATGTGGTTTTTTCCCAGCAGGACCTTATTTTTGTGGGATTTTGGTGCTCTTGTCTGTCAACTCTAAACAAAAAAAAAAACATATTTAGAGACCAATCTATGGTGCTGGTGTCTCTATCCACTACCAAATATGCTGCTTCTCATCTTCTCTTGGAAATAATAATTTAATGGGTAATATTTACTAATAAAATGATTCAGATGTTTGCTTTGTTTTTCAAACTGTGGTTAAATGCTTTATTTATTCTTAACTGGGAGTATCTAATATACTAGCATATTTAACTATCATCTGATTGTTAACCACCAAGAGACAACCATAAATTTGACTTTTTTTTTTAAAAATTGCATAGTGTAAAAATAACCCCAAACTTGTAGAGCGTTGTGTCCATGTTGTGTTTGAGGTTGCCAATATTTTCTTGTACTGTAGTCCCCCACCTTATACAAGCAATGATAAATAAAATACACACAGATTTAATAAAACATAATTTACTTATAAAACTGTGATAAACATCACACACACAAAAAAAAAACATTTACAGTAAAAAATACTGCAAACTTCACCTATGATAAACTTGCTAATAAAACATGGTGTTTGTATTGAAACATAAAAACTGTTTGTTCACAGCTGGTAAGAAAGTGCTTCTTCAGGAGAAAGTTAAAGATTTTTGTCACACTGCTCGTTATATTACATACAAATCTATGTAGATGCCTCTAAAGAAGGTTCTTAAAACTGAACTTCAGATCCATTCCTATCTCAGCACACAATTCTCTCTATTCTTGTTTTTCTTAAGCAGACACTGCCATCTATTAATAATTATGTACAGCTAATGGCCTCTCAATGTCACCAGCATCGTCACTGACTTCACTCTGAGTTCAGACATTTTCATCTATAAAAAGTATCGACAAGTACTCCAGTTATTTACATCCAATAAGGATATTATTCCAGTTATGTTTCCACAGGTTGAAGATTATGCAGAAGCTCAAAGAACTGAGGTCATTTTTCTTTTGAAAACTCGGCTGCCTTAACACGCAGATTCCTAAAGAAGAAAGAAAAGTGGAAGTAAGCAACAGCCATGATGTATATTTCACAATAAAACGGTTTAGAAACAGCTGTGTGGTTGTAAGGGTGAGAGAAGAGCATCCGGGACCAACCTGACGGGTCAGTCTTTTGGCGGGGGTTCGTTTTCGCTCGTGGATTTGCTGAAGCCGAGTGATCAAGAACTTTTTATCTTCACCCTCCTGAGCAGAGAGAACAAAAAAAGCTGAGTCATGCTAATCAAAAAGCAAAAAACATCAGCAGAGAAGGTATGAATCCTTTAAGTTTGACTGTTTTTATAATCAGCTAGATTGAAAACAAAGTTGTGCTGGTAGAATTGATGATGTCGTACATTTTTTATCTGTTCCTGCAGTAAACTGATGATCTTCCTTTGACCGTCGACCACCTGACTATGGAAGTAGATGACTATCCTGAAAAGAAAATACAGACAGGTTAATACATTCAGTCTAGTTTCTTGCTTTATAACAGATCAAACTCGGACAGATCTGCACTAACCCTGCATCAGCTTGCTGTAGCAGTGTGCATGAGTGAATGTGTGTACTCACAGAAAGATGCCGGCTCCTACAAACAGGAAGAGAGGGTGTTCCACTAGATAAGTGTGCAGCCTGGCCAGCAGGGACAGCCTGGGATTATCCCGCTCCAGTTCTTTCATCCATTCTTTCCCAGCCTGGAACATCGTTTCCAGTCCACGGAATGGGCCGCAGGTTGAAGATGGCTTGACACTGAGGACAGAAAATATGTTTTTGACTGTATGTAGAAGAAAACATGTAACAGACAGGTTCAAAACTTGGAATGAGCCAACAGCTACAGCTCACTGTGGATCATTGGTCACACAAGTATGTGAGATGAAACGTAAATAAAACGATTTGCCTCTGTGTTAACTCTTTAATGCCTAATTTATCTTACGTGACACGTGCATTTTCAACAACCTCTGCGCTACGAACATTATTCAAACATCTCCTTAACCCTATTTGTATAAAATTCCACCTTCTAGATGTCTTCTGCCCCCGATGACTTTATCCAAGTTCTCCTTAATGATTCTGTAAGTTGTTAGTCATTATTTTTAAAAAATGGTTGGATTTTATTCAAAGATTCAGTTAAAAGTTAAAATGCTAAAATACATTTTTCTTTCCATTTTATATTTCAGGCTTCATGGGAACAAGTGTCTTCAGTTTAATGTGGTTTTAGTTTTCAAGATTCACTAAAAACTTTTGAGATGTTTCAGTAGAAATCAAAACAACCCAGAAACCATGCAGAATGCTGTATGACACCATTCATTTATATCTACTTCATATAAATCCAGGCATGCAGACTCAACCTCAATGCAAGGAGAAAAATGTTTCCTCTAAATGCTTGAATTTAAATGTCATCCCTTAATTTTTGGGATTTTTACTAAGTCACTAGAGTTAAGACTAAACACAAGGGCTGGGACGAAATGCTTTCCTCCAGATTTGATTCTTTTACAGTTTTTTGGGTGCTGATTCGATTTAAATTGCGATTCTTGCAATTTTTTGATATTGCCAATTTTTGTGATTTTTAGTTTGCTTTCTTTTTTTTTAACCCCAGAACATGTGAAAAAACTGAATCAGGAACCATATTTCCCCCAAAAAAGTTTTTAAGATTTATTCAGCAAGAATATATTTGAACCAGCTGAAAATGAAGCATTTAAATTTGGCGAACACAGCAGCCAGACCGTAATTCTGCTGATATAATGCCTGACAAGACAAGTAAAAAAAAAAAGAAAAAGAAAAAAAAGTAAAAGAAAAAGAGAAGAAAAACTTTGGAAAAACAAAATTCTATTCTTTTTTATATTTAAATTAGGAAAACATAACCGCAGCCAGACCATAATTCTGCTTTCTATAATGCCTGACAAGTAAAAAAAAATTTTTTTTTTAAAAAAAATTAAGAAAATAAGAAAAATAAAAAAACCCAATTTCTTTTTTTTTTTGCAAAAAAAATCAATTTAAAAATTGTCAGACAAAAAAAATCACGATATTTATGTGAATCAATTTTTTTCTCCCACCCCTACTAAACACAGTTTAGTTGAAGGTGTTTACTAGTTACAATCTCAGAAAACCAGTTTAAGCAAACAGCTGCAGCCTTAAACTACTGTGAGATAATCAGAGGTACAGAAGTTACTTAACCATTGGTCGATCAGATTACGCAACACACTCAACATAAAACATGGCTACATCAACTGGGCATGTGTGAGATTACCTCCACATGGTGTACGTGACACACACAGAGGCACCGAGGAAGGAGGGGAAGCAGAGGAGGGAGATGAAGATGGTGGTCATCTGGCTTACTCTGTATGGTCTCCTGGGGGACTGACAGTTCATCATCACACTGCTCTGTAAGGAGAATAAACACAGGTTGGGGTCAGGGGTCATCATTTCCCAGTATGAGGTTTGAAACTGCATGGACTGAATGTTAATACTTTAGTAAAGAATGAACATTTAGCTCCAGATAACAAAAATACAGGATAACATATAAGATATGACATGCTGCACAGTTTATACAACACAGTGTCTTCCTACAGCACTGGCAGGAATGAAAACAAACCCAGATACGTTTCTCAAGTGGTTTAACAGTTTGAATGTTTCATAAGATTAAATAACATCAAGTTTGATTGTATCTACCAGCTTAATGTAGAAGAGCAGCAAGAGTTTGAGTATTTGCACTGCAGGTAGGATTGGAC
The DNA here is from genome assembly GCA_037177055.1 of Atherinosoma microstoma. Taxonomy (NCBI): domain Eukaryota; kingdom Metazoa; phylum Chordata; class Actinopteri; order Atheriniformes; family Atherinidae; genus Atherinosoma; species Atherinosoma microstoma. The sequence continues at coordinate 27,358,622 of JBBBVU010000004.1, forward strand.
TGAAGAGAACACCCAACCTGGTAAAAAAAAAAGAAAGAAAAAATGTTATCATCACCAAAAACAGACACATATATCCACCTTCACTAAGCAAGACTGTTAATGTGTACCAGGCTAAGGTCTGGCCATAGATGAGGTCCAGGACATTTTTGGCGATATCAAACTCTGGTTTCCTCCTTCTCTTCAGCACTCTCTCAGAAAATATCCTGCAAACAGCAGAGGGAGAAACTAGATGACTTCATGTGGTAAAGCTACGGCAAAGGCAAAGGAGACGGTTATTTTCATTTGTTCACTTGTATAACTAAAACTTTTTAGCTGGGTTTCCATCCAAATATTCGAAATTAGAACAAAACATCTGTTTACTTCTATTTATATTCTTTATTTCTTTTATTTCATGGTATTTAGGAATATTTAAATCAAGCAGTTATTATGTGGAAACTGTAAAAGGTTGAATGGAAATGCAGTAATTGATGGAAAGACTGACCTCCAAAGCAGCTCTCCAAACAAACTATATAGCAGAGTAAAGATGAAGTCCACGAGTAGGAAGCGATAAAGCTCCTCACCAACGAAACTCTCCCAGCACTGAGACACAAATCAGACAAGAGGTTAGGGTCAGCCATCAAGTCATTGCTATTGTAAAGCCTCATCACTGACATTACCTGCAAACCAATGCTCTCATATTCCCCAGCCACCCGATCCAGCCAGTGGTAGCAGAGGACTGCAAGCACGCTCATTTTCAGAAACAAGTTCCTGTAAAAAAACAAGGGCAGCGACAAACATGTGATCACCCCGACCCATCTTAAACACTGACATCATCTCTGAGCTTGAAAAGAACAAGGGCTCGGCTCGTACCGGCTGAGAGCAACGTATGTGCGCACAGAGGGAGACTCGTAGTCCTCCATCCAGGCTGTGAGGTTGAACAGGCCAGGCAACAGCAAGTTGATGAGGGAAACCAGCACAGGCAGCGCCAACAGCTTGGCTTCCTTTAATACAGGATCCTGGGGTGCACTACGAGTTTGTTTCAGGTCCTGTTGAGGTAAGAGTAAGAACCAGGGACTGGTAAGTTCCTTCTTTTATGACTAGATTATTCAAACTGGATACTGTGTGTTGCTATAATGTAAAACCGAACTGAATCTATTGCCACAAGAAAGCAAGACTTTCTTCATACTACCACTAAGGGTCAGCAGTAAAGTAAAGATCCTCCCTGTAACCACACTGCTTCTGAGCATGTTGTGATTTGGTAAGCTAGTACCACTTGCATAAAGCATGCAGGTTAGCATGACGGCAAGCATTAAGCCTCACCTGGTGCATGTGATCAGAGAAGAAGAAGATGGCTATCACACAGGCAGTGATGCCCGCCATGCAGATTGTCCATGCCAAGCCGTGAACCGTGAGTCTCCACAGCTTCTGGCAAGCCGTGTTTTTGACACGCTTATGATTCACTTCTGCCAACAGCTCCTAGAAAAGGTTGAGGTGGTGGAAACATAACACGAGGCAGAAAAAAAAAGGAGCAAAGTGATCATGTGGGAGGGAAAAAGGAGGAAAAGAATGTGTCAGATCATCACATTTGTGTCTGCCAGTGAGGTGACAGAAGAAAACAAAACGAAGGAAGAGAGTGTGAACGAGCGCGTTTGGAAGTACCTTGAGTTGGGTGCAGATATTTTCAGACATCAGTTTTACAGAACTTTTCTTTAGGACCTTGAAGTCCCAGGAGCAGAAGGCTTTTACGGCCAAGATGCTGTGAGATTTGTCAACTCTGAAGCTCTGACCGAATGACTTAGACATGCTGTCGAGAGGATAAGGTGTTGTATTATGCAATAGATTTTCTGAAAAACCGGTCACGTCTGGTTTTGGTTTCATCGTTTCTCTTGACAAAAAAACCTACCTGTACACAAGTATGATGCATGTGATGAAAAAGGCCATTCCTATTGTGAAGAAGTATGCAAGTGGCATGTTGTAGGAAAGGTGCTTTGACGTGCACTTCAGGTTGGTTGAATTGGAGACGGAGGTGTTCTGCCCTCCAACTTCATCCCTGCAGCTCCTATTCAGTGTGTAGTTGGAGTAGTACCCGTAATACATCAATGTGTTAGAGAAATAGCCCTGAGAAAGAAACAAGTGGTACAGACAATATATTTTAGTTCTACTTTTGTTTAGTGTTCATTAACTCACAATAACACTGTGTTAAAATCTTTGTTAAGAGAGACACGCAAAATTAGCATTGAGACAATGTTAGCTTCACAGACCACTTTGTCATATCACGATTAGTTCACAACCTTTAAAAAGATAAAGATTATTGGACCCTCTTACATTTAAAAACCTTCTTAAGATAGGTTTAAAGACACGACATAAAATAAATAGTAATCTAAACCTTCCCCTTTTGAAAAGCTCAGAATCCTGAATACACACATATTCAGACGTGAATAATAAATAAAAAAGCTAAGTTGAACAGCTGGCTCGTCACAAGACAACAGTCCTCTAGTTTAACTTTTACAGAACATGTCTGCATTGTGAAGTTTAAACATAACACTGAGTGAAAATTGTTTTAAAAAAGCAACATGTGGCAGCAAGTATGTCGAAGGATCTAGAGGCCAAGCTGCAAAAAGCCTGCTTCAAAGCAGCGTTTTTTATCCTGGTCCTCTGGACCTACGGCTCTGCATGTTTTAAATGTTTCCCAACTCCAACACACCTGATTCTGATAAATTGAACTCTCATCAAGTTCTTTGCTTGCTTTTTAAAGAAGCACTACTAACTTTTGGCAGATTTTCTCAGTGAGGCGCCCCCTAACGACGGCTCATCAGGCATCCATCTTGCATCCGACCTGTACCCAGCAGTAAAAGTTAGCCTGATGTTGACTCGTCTCATCTCTCGCCCTGTACCTTTTCTCTCTCAGCAGGACTTTGAGACAGCAATTCACGCTTTCATTACATCACAGCTGAAATATTGTAATGCACTGTATTCAGGCGTCTCTCAGAAGTCTTTGTCCCGTCTGTAGCTGGTGTAAAATGCTGCAGTCCGTCTGCTGACGGGAACACGAAGGCGAGAGCACATTTTACCTGTTTTAGCCACACTGCACTGGTTGCCTGTTCTTTTTAGGGTTCATTTTAAAATCCTCTTATTTGTTTTTAAGTCTTTAAATGACCTCTCTGAGCTGCTACACACATACTCCCCCTCCCGGTCTCTCTGGTCAGCTGCTCCTGGAGGAAGCTCAGAGGGGATAGGGCCTTTTCTGTGCCAGGGCCAGAGCTGTGGAACTCTTTGCCACTGCAGGTCAGAAAGGCTTCCTCACTGTCCACCTTTAAATCCCTTCTGAAGACCCACCTCTGTTCATTGGCCTTTCACCCAGTATGAGTTGCTTTTATTGTTTTTTTGTTTATATTGTTTTATTTGCATTGTTTTTCGGTTTTATTGTGTTGACGTTTTACTATTTCTTTAAGTCTGCTTTTTTCTTTTTTTAATCAGAGATGTCTTTTAATGTTTTTCATTCTTTTATGTTCAGCACTTTGTTCAGTGGTTGCTGTTGTAAAGTGCTTTATAAATAAAGTTGGCTTGGCGCCCTTTTTTCTTCTCGTGTTTCTTAGAAGAATCAACCGTGGTGCACATTCAAAACTGCATGCATGTTGATATCCAGTTGCTGGCATATCAACTGGATATCAGTGCAGTGCGTAAAGCGAAACTTGGCTGTAAAGCAGGGGTGTCAAACTCCGGTCCTCGAGGGCCAGAATCCTGCAGGTTTTCAATGCATCTCTGCTCCAACACACCTGACTCAATGAGTAATTGTGCAGAGCTTCATAGGCTGTTGTATCCTTTTAATTTGAGTCAGGTGTGTTGAAGAAGGAAACATTGAAATCCAGCTGGACAGCGGCCCTCAAAGACCAGGCTTTGACACCTGTGCTGTAAAGTGATGCAGCGTCCCAGAAGAAAACGTTGTGAAGTGCAGTTATTCAGCCTTGGGATGCTGCACTAGGAATGTAAATAATAAATAATATGCAAGTATATTCTGGGTAACTGTAGAAATATAAATGGCACAATGTGGAAACACAAGGAGGAGCTCTTGTGACAACTGTATATACACTGTCAGGCAAAAAAAAAATTGTAATTCTGTTGGACCGCCTTTAGCTTTAATCACTGCATCTATTGGTATAATTCTAATATATTTATGCAATGTCACAACAACATGAAGTCTTCTCCAGTGCATCCAGAAGTTTCTCCGTGGGTTTAAACCCTATTTGTGACAAACCACTTCCAGCCTTTATTTCTTTCATTTCTTTTTATCACATTTATTTCATATATGCATTTGCTTTTATTCACTCATATTTATGTTTTTTTTAATAATACTAGTTTATTTTCCATCTTTATTTATCTTTTATCAATCTATTTAATTGTATTTTATTACTCTGTTTTACATATATCCCCTCTGCATGTATTCCATTTTGTATATAATTGTAATATATTCAGGCGTAAAGAGGGAAATGTCTGGACTCTGTAGTAGCCAATCCAGGAACACTATGCCCTCTGTCACAGTTTGCACTTAATGGATTATGTTATTGTCTTCTTGGAATTTCCTGTTAACTGTTTTTTAATTGCTCCAGAGTTCGATCTTTTTGTTCCTCAACAAATTAAAGGTTTTCTTTTTCTGTTTGTTGTGGCTGTTTTGTTTTTCTTCAATCAGCCTCACAGATAGGTGGTTTTGTTAACGTTACCCTTGATGCAGACCAATAATGGGACTTTTCTGAAACAGGACAACAAATAATTCTGCCCAAAAGATGCTCACAAGGTCACACACTGGACCTTTAAATACAGCTGTATCACTGGAAACTCAACAACAACGGCTTGACTCTGAACACATAAATGATGTGATGAGTGTTTCCTCAAACCTGGAGCCACATTGCATTGAGGTGTTGCGACAACATAACAGCACACAGCTTACCGCTCCGGTGAGGAGCTCCAGCCCCAGAAAGGAACGAGGTGTTACAAGCAGCTCTGGAGGATGCATCGCCTGAGGCAACACCAAGAAGGCCCCCGTGACCAAGAATAGGAAGACATTGAAGAAGAGAAGTTTCTTGAGGAACAAGAAGTATGACAGGACTCCGCTGCCGAAACGCCCGCTGACTCTCTTGAGCGTCACCTGCCACAGCTGGAGGGAGAGCAGGAAGGACAACCAGCTGTACCAACTCTGTCTCACAGCCTGGGAAGAGATAACATCGAAGATCAGGCAGAGAAAGGTTTTATTTCTTTAAAAAAACAAAAAAAACACTAAAAGCAAAGAACATATGTTTGCGGTTTTATGAGTCAGAAGTCTTAAATGCTTGGGCAGCAGAGCGGTCGTATTAGCTTGATAACAACACCTACAGGAAACACTGACACGCAATGAGAGCCTTATTATGTGTATATCTTTTATCATTTGAAAAAACTGATTAGGATTGGCTAAATATTCACAGCACACATCACGCTCTCGGAACACCTTAAGTAAACAACTATGTCAGAAGAACAGGGACACTAATGGGGACATTCAGTCTGCCACTGCAGACAGCATGGTTACACTGACCATAATATTAATACGCTCCATTACATCAAAGCTAATGTGAAACAGGTTTGGGGTCTGTTTAAACAAGTCTATTGATTTTGTAGTGAATTCTTTTTTGTTTTTGTTTTCCATTCATCAAAGTACCAAAGTCATTTCATTGCATACGAATGGAGCTGAAAGCTAATACACCACTAGCATTTTAGTTTCAGTATATCTGCAGACTGTAAACACACATCATACAAACATCAACGCTCCTCTAAAGCTTCTTTTTTTAGCTACACTTTCTGCTCCAGTGGTAAAAAACACAGAAAAACATCCCGTCTGCTCATTGACGTCTCAAAAATTCATTCTAGGCGGTTGTGTTTTTATGATAACACACTTCAGTGATGCTGAGAAGCATAACCACACTATAATGTACTGTGATAGACGTAGAGGGGGTGTTGAAGGGTGGAGTTGACAGGAGGGGGGCTCATGGCCAACCAACCAAACACTGGCAAGAGGAAATGTTCTATTTCCAGAGATGGTGATAAGCTGACGTTCAGTCTTAGTAATTACACACACTATGCCGCATTTTACAGTTTTGTTATGGATAAAAACGTATAAACAACGACTACCTACACAACTTTTATGTGATTTGTTTGTTCAAACATTTACAAAAGTTCCGATTGTAACTGTGCAATATTACGGAAGAGTATTAGGGCCACTGAAGGAAAAAATATATAATTCTGAGAAAAAAGTCAGAATTCTGATTTTAAAGTCAGAATTCTGAGTTTTTCTCAGAATTTTGTCTTTTTTCTCAAAATTTTCTTTAAAAAAAAAAATAAAATCTTACCCAATTTTCTTTTCTTTTAGTTTCCGGAAAAAAAGTCAGATTTCGGAGATTAAAATCAGAATTTAAAATCAGAATTTCTCAGAATTCTGATGAAAAAAAAGTCGGACTTTAATCTCAGAATTGTGTTTTTTTTTCCATACAAAAAATCCTCCCTAAAATTCTTTTGTAATTTGTTTTGGGACTTTTTTTTGGGAAAAAGCCAATAAGAGTTGATCTTGTTCTTACATGTTCTTGCACTTTGAGACATATTGACCATTATTCACAGTGCCTTAAAATATGACAAATACAACACAAAGTAGAAGTTAAATATGTTGGATGTAGTTAAAGCGACTTACTATGATGATGTAATATTTGAGTTGATGGCAACAGGAAAGCTTTCCGCCATAATCGGTTTGTTTTTCCTTTTGTATTGCTAATCTCCTATATTGGTAAACAAGAAGGAAAATTCAGACAGATAAACTAAATTAATCCAAACAGGAGGGATGACAGAAAGAAAAATATCTACCTGAGTTCCCGCTTCTCAGCCACATTCAGAGGCATCTCTCGGAGCATCCTCATCCTGTCACTTGCCGACAGGTTCTGCAGGTTGTTCACCAATCGTTCCTTCTTACTCACTGCAACACACCCAACAATGATGTTTACTTCAGGAACTCAGATTTGTTTTCATTTCTTGTGATAAGACATCAAATCAATATCACGATTAATTGAATATGTTACCTTGATTACAATAAATCAGCGATTATTTTAGTATTGGTTTATTTTTAGCCCTCGTAGCTAGCCAAACGTTTTCGCAGCAAATATTTTCACAATAGAAGAGCAGATATTGATTTCAAAATAAGTGAAAGGAAATACACAGTTTAACAATATATGGTCATTTAATGATTTTTGAAAAAAAATATATTGAAGAAAAATAATTGAAATCACTGACATGAGCAAGATTACATCGATTATTGGTTCTGAATGTCGGTATCGATTAATTGCCCAGTCCTAGTCTAAACAGTCTAATCAGGGCCGATCTGGCTCCTTACTTTCTGTGTCTTCTCCGTCTGTAGAGTCTGCCACCATCCCGTAGCCTCGTATGCTCGGTCTGGCTGAGCGAGAGAAGTCTCTGATAGCCGGTCTGCTTTGCCTGCGTCTCCGAAGTTGCATGGTCCTGTTGTAGTACTGAGAGATGATGGCTCCCCTGCTGCGCCCTGGCAGAAAAAACACATCAAACCCAATTAAATCCTAACAGACTTTATTGGTTATCGCTGAACATCATTTAATAAGCTTTCCTTTGATTCATCCATCCATTCATTCCTGCTTATTCCAGTACAGGGTTGCAGAGGGACTAGAGCCTATCGAGGCAAGAGGCAGGGTACAGTCTGGACAGCTTGCCAATATCCTTTGACTCAGATCGTGTCAATTCATTTTAATTTGGTTCATACACTTTTATTTATCTATAACCTATATAGTTTCAATTTCCCTTGGGATCAGTAAAGTATCTATCTATCTATCTATCTATCTATCTATCTATCTATCTATCTATCTATCTATAACCAGATAAAATCCATCAAGTGTGCCCTGGCCAAGAAGTCAGCAACACATGTCAACATAATATAATAAACAGCTAAATTGTTTGATGCATACATATTTACAACTTGCAGACAAGAGTAAAAAGTAAAAACAGTTAAAAACATGAGCACCACCCACTTCTTCAAACTTCAAGGATGTTTAAAGAAGCAAAATGGTAGAAAACAGCCATTGTAATTACAACTTGTATACAAGAAAACTCTGCAAATACTGCTAAAGAGACAACCATTTTTAAATGAAAACAAGTTACAACATGAACCATTCCTGCCATGTAGTTTCTGAATCTTAAAACAAAAACAATAAATAAAACATGTACCAAGTCAATCATCACTTTAACAAACATGCTGAAGCACCTGATCTGCCACAGACAGGAAGATGACAGACTGCTTCCTCATGACACCACTTAGTTGCAACATGCCTGCCCTTTTTTTTCTTTAAATGATCATCATGTGCATAAAAAGGGACATGCCGCTATATGCATTTTCATTTTCAGTGCACTAAGCTATGCCAACAGACTACGTCCCTTTACTTAAGTGTGGTACTACTTTCAGCTAGTGTACATGCAGCATTGGTATGTTTTCAGAGTTAGAGAAGATTTCTCAGAAACATGAAGAGCCTTGTTCACCTGGCAAAGCAGCACAGCACATTTCATTTATGTTAAAGTACCTGATTGGAAAAACTGACTGTAGTTTTACAATAAAGGTTTGGTATACTACCCTCTAAAAATAAGCTGAAAGGTTTATTTTCAACAATTAGCAGCTTTCATCCTTGTAGCTAACAATATCTGAACAATGTCTTCTCATTTTCAAGAACTTCATGTCATATGATATTGGAAATATCTGTAAAAACCCTCAAACAAACTCTTTGGCCAGGAATGCACTCATTTAGACTCAAATGATCTTTAAATAAGCTGTGACTATAGGTTTATTTCACAAATACTCACCAATAGTGCGACTGGGCATGGAAGAAAGTATCTGCAAGGTGGCTGAAGACCAGCGTTCAGCAACGAGGGGATCAACTGGTCTTTCATTGCCTTCAAATTCATCGTCACTTCGTTCCCTATTACGCCTCCTGAATTTGTGTTGAGGGCTTGACAAGTAGGCCACATTATCTGTTGAAAAATACACAACATGTAAAAATATCTCCACTGCTGAACAGTTCTGGAAAAAGAAAATGAAACATTGCAACATTTTATTCAGTACTGTGACATTTCATGAAAGACCAGTTGTGCTACATGTAGCTCAGCTCGGACACAACTATAGCATCATGAAACATGCATCTTCACTCATTTTGATGTGGAAAATAGAAAATCCCCAAATTCCATGTGATATTGATGGATCCACATGTTGCTCTTAATCACATAAATTAATGTACATTCACTGGCCACTTTATTAGGGACACGTATTCAATTGCTTTTTAACACAATATCTAAATCAGCCAATCACAGGACAGCAAGTCGATGCCTTTAGGCATGTAGACATGGCCAAGATGAATTTCTGAAGTTCAAACGGAGCATCAGAGCGAGGAAGAAAGGGGATTTAGGTGACTTAGAATGTGGCATGGTTGATGGCGCAATAAGGCCTGGTCAGAGTATTTCAGAAATTCCTGGGATTTTCACACACAACCATCTCTAGGGTTTACAGAGAATAATCCAAAAAAGAGAAAATATCCAGTGAATGGCAGTTGTCTGGACTACAAAGCCTCGTTGATGTGAGAGATCGGGTAAACAAGTTGAAACAGGAAAACAGGAAAATAAGGCTACAACTAGGACAGGATCACCAGAACTGGACAATAGAAGATGGAAAAATGCTGCCTGGTCTGATGAGTCTCAATTTCAGCTCCACATTCTGATGCTAGGCACAGAATTTGGTGTAAACATCATGAAAGCATGAATCCATCCCGTCTTGGATCATCAGTTCAAGCTGACACCACAGCCTACCTGAGTATTGACCATATCCAGTCCTTTATGAGCACAGTGTAACACCTTCTTAGCATAATCATGTCACAAAGCTCAAATCATCTCCAACTAGTTTCTTAGGTAAAAGCTAAGCTCAAACAAGTGATTGTATGCAAGAGAAATGCTGAATTAGCCATTAGAGACCACCTCAGTGAGAAAATCTGCCAAAGTTCAGTAGAGGGGCTTGAAGGCAGTTCAGCTCTACAACCCCAAAACACTGGGACTTATTACCTGCCGCCACCCGACTTGCCCCATTTCTGGACACTTTCAAGAAACTCCTCAAAACACCTTCTGTTCATCGCTGCTTACAATATCCACCATTTCCTTGGACTTTGTCTGTGTTTTGTCTGTGTTTTTTGTAACCCCACCCTGTAAAGTGGCCTTGGGTGTTTAGAAAAGCTGCTTTCCAAACCAAAGTCATCATCATTATTATGAAGGCAAAAGGGGGTCCAACCATGTACTTGCAAGGTGTACCTAAAAAAAAGTGGCCAGTGAGCATATTGACATATTATTTCTATGTCTGTGTTTTACTGTACAGTGTCCTGGAGTGACCTGAAAGGCGTTTTTAAATAAAATGTATTATTTTATTATTATTATATTAACTGGCTTTTATAGAGATCAACTTAATTTCTTTATATGCAAAGACCGTGTTTACTCAAACCGCATACCTTGACCCTCCTCGTCCAGCTCTTGCTGAAGCTGCTGCAGCTCAAAAGCCTCATGCAATCCTCCATTCTGACTCTGTTCCGCGATCAGCTGGTGGAACAAGTCCTGAACTCCCTCCTCGTCTGCTGGGCTCCTAATAGAGGGGCACATGAGCAAGAGGATAGATTAAAAGGCAGGAAAGAGGCAAGTACAGGCTAGATCTAAATCTATGTTTCACCACATAGAGTTCTCTAAGAACCAGTGGAAACTGACTACACTGTAGATAAAACACAGCAACTTTCTGGGTCAATGACCAGTATTCCCATAGGGAGAAACTGAGACCCAGATGGCTGGTTGTACTACTCTTTTCACTATCTAGATGTACTGTAGATCAAAGCCAACAAGACTCACTATTCTATCTTGTTTCAGCAAAAGGGTACAAATATAAAATGGAGAGAGACAGCAAGTCCAGTTCCGTTTGATTACCAAGCAGATAGCACAGGAGGCAAAACAAACACAGATTCAAGTACTGGTTCAACTAAACGTGAACCCATTCTGTGAAGACAATGAGCTGGAGATTAGCAGCTGGTCACATGGTGCAAAAACAAAAACATACATGAATGCTCTGGGACAAAGAGCGTTATATATTCTGCCTTCCCATTTAATCCTTCCCACTCCCACAGCCTCCATGTTAAGTTATGTACAGTAACCTGACAGCTTACATGAAAAACAAACATTAGAAATAACAAAAGGATGAAAAAAAAGAAATAATATAATAAGACTTACTCTAGACCAGCTTCCATGAGGGGGTGGTTGAGGTCAAAGTTAACATTCTGAGCCATTCTTCCTGTTCCTCTATGTCAAACTGTCCAGCTGTCGGCCTCACTGTTGACCAATCACAGAGGGATCACACCCTCATCAGCACAGCCCTGTCTTCCGCTCCCACCATGGTGTTTATTCCTCTACCTGAAGGAGGTGGGGGAAAGGCAGGAGAGGTGGGGCAATGACTGTGTTAGAAGTAAGGAAAAAAATGCCAACACACTCCCCTGGAATTTGAACACTCATGTTACGGCTTGTCCTGAACTGTTTTCAGACTACATATCTAGGAAACAAATACTGAAATGTGAATATGTGACAACGGACTGGGATTTTTACAGTCTTGGGTCAGATTTACAATTTACATTCATTTGTAATCCAAGTCTTGATAAGATATGCAAACGTTTAAGTATAAGGAATGCACTGTTCATTTACAGATTTGGTCATTATCCTACTCCATTTATTTGGCTTTACAATATGCAAGAGGGGACAATGACTCATGAAAGATTTCGTCACTTTGCCCAGATTTATGAGAGCTCTATTGTTGCAGGCTCTGCGGTCAGAGTCAGATGGCTCGCAGTGTCACCAGTGTAGGGACAGGATGATGCATTGTCAGACCAGAGTTTTGGTCTGACAATGCGAGAGAGCACATGTTGTGTTTATGTCAGTTTTAAGGAAAGCTTGTTTATGTACATCAACTTCATTTAAAGTTTTACCAAAGATCCAGAAAGGAAATCTACTGATGCTTAAATGCATAATCCCAGGTGAATTCATGAATCCAGATCATCTTTAGAGACTAATAAAACCTTTTTAAAAGTTATTTTGAACAATCCTCTAGATACTGGGACCAGAGACACAAGAATTTCACTGCCAGTGATTGCTTCATGTAACTACTGAGTATGTGACAATAAAGTCTTTGAATCTTTGAATCTTGAATAACGCACAACAGCTATAAAACCTGGTCCTTGGACATTGAACTGGACAATAAAAAAGGATTACATGTAGATAAAAAAAATCTTACAGTCAGGAAGTGCAAGACATCATCTAACTTAAAATATGAGGCAACGTTTAGCATACCGTTACCTGTATTGGGAGGAAACAATATGAAAAAGTTTACTCAGATTACTTTTTAAGTTTCAAGGTTGATGACGTGCATATGCTATCAACCAAATTTCTCAACTTTAAGGGACATTCCCCATACTGTTTATATTCTGTTAACACTCTTTAATATCATTGGGTTTATGCAATTATCATAGGTAATGAAATTAATGTAAAAGTCTCCATAACGAATACTTTGGGTTTTTAGTAAGACTTTTGTGTCAGGGTGCTATGCTATTTCTGAGATATTTATGTCACTGGATTAACCAAGAAACAACAATTAAATCTCTGTCTATTTTAAGGTTGAACAGTTAATTTTTTCATTTTTGGAAAATTAAATCATAAACTATAAATAAGCCATTCTCAAACAAATTGCTTCTTTGGAATGATTTAAAATAGCTAAAACAATAATAAAAGTGAGCATCTTAATATAAACATTCACTCATTGCACAATACAGAGCAGCTTCTCAAATATGGAAAACTGGTCAAACAACACAGCAGATGATGACAGCATCTGTCTCTGTGACGTTCCCTGCCGTCAGATCCACTTCCTGTTTACATACACCAACAATGGTGGTAGTAGCGCCAAACACTAAGGGTGACTGAACTCTGAGGACACATTAATGCATATATACACATTAATCATCCTTATTTATGAGGAACACAGTTTTCAAGTCTATTTTTTTTTTGTGTGTGTGTGTGTGTGGGGGGGGGGGGGGGGGGGGGACTCCTTCTCTTTTTCTTGAACCCCCCCCCTC
>JBBBVU010000004.1:27371915-27383630 GCA_037177055.1 Atherinosoma microstoma
CCCCCCCCCCCCCCCCCCCCCCCCCCCCTCCCCCTCCCCCCCCCCCCCCCCCCCCCCCCCCCCCCCCCCCCCCCCCCTATACTTCATGCGGAAACATCCGATCAGCATGAGGGCCTGTTTAAGGTTTAATATTTCTGGCAACAGCCGCTGCTGAGATCTGCTATGTGATTCTACAGACTTCCAGTAATTTAACAAGTCTAGGCTCACCATTACAAAGACCTAGATGCATGCATGAGTTTGTGTCACAACTAAACTACAGCTTCAAAAACCAAGAAAAAACTGTTTTGGTAGTACCTACAGATGGGACATCTGGTAAAATAGACCAGTGGTTCCCAAACTGAGGGAGGTCATTTCAGGGGGTCGTCAGATAATTTTTGAAAAATATATAACCAACATTTATCGAATGATTTTGGGTTTTTTTTTATCATGGCTGTCAAAATTTAACCATTAATACACAAGTAAATCTAAATTTAGCACCTTAATCTTTTTAAACACATTAATGCATAAATACACATTAATCATCCTTTTCTGTGAGGAAGGCCGTTTTCAAGCCTATACTTAGAGGATCCTGCAGAATGACCCATCTGATATACAATTGATCATTGTCGTCGCGGGAAGGGGGTGTTATTTTGGGGGTCTTGGCTCAAAAAGTTTGCGAAACACTGAAATAGACTCTTGGTTTGGTCTTAAAGGCACCACCTGATGGGACCTTTCTTTAATCAGTTCTAAGATTTTTGGACGTGGCCACAAAGTGTCTGCTTACTATTCCATTACAGCCCCAGGTTACAAATATACTATCCCTTAAGGTGATTTTGGGAAAGTGCCATTCACAGAGGCAAACTGGGATAGAATATTGAGTAATTGGAAAAAATGTTGGGTCAATATCACTCTCACATCAAGTATTAACATACCTCGCTCATAGAAGCTCCTGAGAGGCACAAACAGGTCTGACATTTTATTTAACTATTTATTTTCTTATACGGTATGTAGTAGGTTGTTCTTTTGCATTGTCCAAGTTGATCTCATGGTTTCCTCACTCTGTTATCTCTTATTATGCTCATAGTCTAAACCGGGGAGCCCAAGTCCAGTCCTCGAGAGCTGACCATACTGCAACTTTTACATACACCCTTCTCTAACACACCTGAATCCAATGAATGGCTCACTACCAAGCCACTGCAGAGCTGGATGAAGGATTCAGGTGTGTTGGAAAAGGGATGCATCTAAAAGTTGCAGGATAGTAGCTCTCCAGGACTGGACTTGGGCATCCTTAGTCTAAACCAGGGGTGAAGTGTGCTGTAATTGTAAAGAATAGGGAGGGGTGTAAAGTAATCTGTCCATTCTGACATTTTCTCAGCAACTGAAAAGCAATCAGTTCCCACAGTGCAGAAAGAAAAGGTCAATAGAGACAGCAGGGAAGGACAAAGCTTCAGTATTCATGTCAAAGTACAGTATAGTATGGGCTACTGATCACCATTCTGTAATACATTTTGATCTTGTTGTTTATCTATTAAAAACAATAAAATGTTCATCATAATTTTAATGAGAGTGCCCTGTGTAATGTATACCACCTGGATTAACTAAATGCACCAAGTACATAAGTTAATACATGGCAAAATACACAGGAAAAATACTGTAAGACAAGACAGAGATTTTTATGATTTTGGCCCTGAAAGAATATGATCCATGCAGTATATTTGAAGCAGGGTGCAGCCCTGAAAAATCCCTCAATATGCTGACCCAATGGCTCAGAAATGTTCCTCTACCACTATCAACCCAAATTACTTTTTTGGGGATTGCTCTTTCCAGGCCCTGTTACAACAATCTACAGCACACATATGTTTTCTGTTTCCCTCTCTCAAACATACTTTTCTCATTACACAATGCTTCCAGCATCAAGTTACACTTTCCTCATGTGTTCATTTTCTACTGCATATATCATTCTGATCCTTTTGGTGCAACTTAAATGTTTGTAGTTTATAACCTCCAAGGCAGAGAATAAAACACAAAATGGGGCTTATGCATAATTTCTTACACTGAATGGAGAATTTAGTCGTACTGGAATTTTTTATTTTTTTACTTACATTTATGTTATTAAAAAGATTAAGAAATCCTTAGTGACTACATCCAGGAAAGGATGTTGTGGGAGTGGGACCAAACTCAAAAAACAGCTTGCCACAGGGTTAAAGTTGAGTTGCTCAACTGCCAAATACAATATTCTGGAAATAATGTGGGAGGAGAAGAATTCAGATTAGTTCAAAGTGAGTTTAAGTTGGGTTCATCAGAAAGAAGAAAAAACAAACTAGAGGGGGGAAAAAAAGTATGAATTACAGTCAGATCTCCATTAACAGTTAAAAAAAAAAATCCAGAAGAGCAGCTCAATAACAAGGACTCAATAACCTATAAATCAAAAAATTCATCATCACAAAAATGGGTGGATATTTTCTGGCTGAAACAAAGTCAGCCATCCGTATATTTAAGGGTGAAGTGTGCTGCAATTGTAAAGAAGAGGGAGGGGTGTAAAATCTGTCCTTTCTGACATTCTCTCAGCAACTGGATGGCAATCAGTTCCCACAGTGCAGAAAGAAAAAGGTCAATAGAGACAGCAGCTGGGAAGGACAAAGCTTCAGTCAACATGGCAACAGGGAAAACTGCATTTCAATAAGCTGATGTCTAGCATCACGGTTTGTTTCGTGAGTTTTACTGGGAGGGAAATGTAGGACGGATCATGGAGATCTGAAGTTGTGTGTTTGAGAAATGTTAAGTTTAGACAAGAAAGGGAGGCAGAGAAAATGATAAGAGGGAATATCTGCACGAGATGCTGCCTCTATGACAGCCAGCCAGGCTTACAAGCAGTTACATTGCTACAGCATTCACACTGAGCACCTCTAATTCAGAACAATGGACACAAAATTATTGGTTTCCTTATGGCTACTTCGTAGATAATGTATACACAGATGTGGTAATATTTATAATAAATCTCATGTCTAAATGTTAAAGGAGGGCACTCCTGCCTCCTGCAATAACAGTAACCTGCCACTTTACAGCACACCAGGAAAGTTCACTCACCCGATAGTGAAATCTATGTATAAATCTAATACATAACACGACCCTATCTTATAAATACAAAAGGGAAAACTCACAGAGTTTCTGCCCTTTAAACATCGACTTCTTTCCGGCACTTTTTTCTTTTTTGTGTTATTGTCAACTAGCTAAAACGGCATCTAACGATCAACAAAAAGCTGCACGCGAACCTGTTAGGAAGTTTCATTAAACTGACCAAACTATCTCGAAGTTTATCAGAAATATAAAAGTCTTAAAAATGCAAGAGTGTTCAAACGAAGCGCAACAACAGTTAAACTTGTAAAAGGGTCATTTTCTTACCCGCTCGACAACTCGACAAACCCGTTGAGTCAGATTGTTCACTTGCCAGTCAGTCAAAATACTGACTGCACGCGCAACAGAAACAACGGGGATAAACCATTGCCGGGTTTACTTCTAAACATTTATGATTAAAGTAAAAGGTTAAACATTTCAGTCCATGGGAAAATCCACAGCTAATTTATTATGTGTAGCAGTTTACAAATGCCTCAACCTGTTAATATGAACTCCCTATAATATCGATGCACCGTGAAAGCAACCACCCGCAAAGTAGGCGCACTTGGTTCAGTCCTTCAGAAACAAACTATCACACAGAGACTTTATACGACTTCTGGGTGGTAAATATACACATTGAAACGCGAAACAATACTGAATTTATAAATGCTGAAAGGATACTAAGTGCTCAGTCAACCTTTTTTCCTCTTGAGTCCCCCTCTTACACCTCCTGTCTCTTAAAAATTACCACAAATTGCCATTACGAACAGAAAGAACTCCATTAATTCAATCGATAAAAGCATTACACAAAATATAAGAGGGTGATAAAAAAAAGAACTTCAACTAAATAGTAGAAAACCACAACAATAATAAATCATACAAAAAATAAGAATGAAATTACTTTCATATATCATAAATCTATAACAAATATTCAAATCAAATTGTAAATGGAAGTTAAATGGCACCTAATTTTTTTGTACGAGCATTTATTAACAACTAAGTGCATTGTCTGTATTCCTACAAAGATTCTTTTTTAAAAACCCATAATGTGGATGTTTGTCTTACCAATTCTGACAATCATTTGCATCAACATGTTTACTATAACCTTTTTAATATATATATATATATATTCTCATAGTTACATTTCCCATTCTATTTATTTAATTTACAAGGTCCCTCAATTTTGAGTTAGTTAAATCAATACTTTGAATCATTTGTAATTCATGTATTAAAAAAAACGAATACCTTTCTTAATTTCTCTGATATTCCCTGTTACCTAATAGAAAGTCTCAAAAGTAATCTTTAAGGCTACCTAATGTGTCCAAATAGTACAGGTTGGAAAGTTGTTTGGTCAAAATGGGGAAAAAGACATACAGTAGGAAGTACTGCTCAGTTAGAGCATGCTTGTACTGAATAATCTTTTCCTTAATTCTATCTTCAGTATCATAGGACTTTTGTGTGGCTTCATTTCAATGTAAATGAAAATAAGGTAAGATGTTAAAGTTTCAATAGAGTTGAAACCAATCGTGACGAAATAAAGCATAAGAAAGGATGCCCACACTGAAGTTTCCTTGTAAACTGTATTAACTGGAAGTTATGTGGTGCAGTGAGTGGGTGTTAATAACCTTCTTGCTAAATCATCCTATGCATTCAGTTCAAACATTGGTTTACAGTTGATGAAACACTTCCCAGAATAGGCAGTAAAATCCTGTCACATGACTGTTTATATTCACTGTTGAAATGCCATTAATGGCTCCTTTCCTAAGTGCCTTATAATGAGAAAGAGAGGAAGAATTTATTGTTTGTGACCTCACAATTCTTAAACTAATGTAAGACCATTTCACTTTAAACTGTATTTTAGCTTCACATTTTTGCACATCTCACAAGCGTTAGATTTCACATAAACAGCAGAAAATATACATGAAATCCTCATAAAACATTAAATGCCATTAGAGTCTCCAGAAGTATTCTGCACCCAAATGCAACTGCTCTCATCTAATTATTTCCTTGAAAAAGCCCTCTGATGTTTATCAGTCCAGCGTGTCTGTGTGTGCATTTTCGTATGCTGGTACAAGTGCAACAAACACTCATCTGCATCCTGTCATGTGATTTCCTGAGATATGTCAAATTCAGCCTCAATGTGGACAGAAGTAACCTCAGCTCCACCTGCCATGCTGATAGAGTTTGAGGGAAGATATGAACTTGAGCCACTCAGAGGTCTTTGCTGCAGCGTGACGCCTCTTGTGAACTGTGAAGTAGGATACGCTGGTACGGACTGAGGAAGTTACTTTTTTACTTTGCAGAACTTTAAACTGCAACTTGGGGTGAGATGCAGTGTCGATAAAGAGAGGTTTTTTTTTTTTCATAAAAGAGGAAGTTCAGATGAAAATGGAGGACAAGAAAAATGTGAACTTCATGAGACTCTTATCAGGTAATAGGAAACAAAACAGATTCTTCCATCTTTGTGTGTATTAGAGGAACCGCTTGCCTGTGTCCGCCTGTAGTTTCTATTATTCGTAAGGGACTACATTATTCCTTGTTTGTTATAATCCTGTACCACAAACTGCTTCATGAAACAAAGAGTCCCGGTAGCTTCCTCTCCGTTAAGCTGGTGATGTGTGTCTATGTAGACATGTATGCATAATTTTGAGTCATGGAGTCAAGATATTGGAATTTATTTGATATAGATAATTCTTTGCATACAGAAGCAAGATAAAAATGTTCACATAACATCGCATGTCCAAAGAAATTGGACATTAGATATAAAACAAGCTAAACCGACATATAAATAGCGGAATTGACTAAAGACACAGCCCGTGGTGCTTGTTTAACATTTTCCAGAACATTCTGCTGGAAAAACACTTCAGATCTCAAATAGTTTACTAACAGCTTTTACTGAAACCTCTCTACAAACATGTACTGTAGCAATCAATGCATAACAGGAAAATATGTGTTATTTTCACCGCAGAGGAAAGCATTGGGTCGACCCTGTCTTCAGACTCCTGTGAGTATTATCAGACAGAGATATTTGACCTGCTGCCCAGCATCCAAGCTTCCCGGCCTGAGCAGAACAGACGTGGTCCTTTGGAAGCCGCTGAGGCCTATCAGGGTGGTCCAGAACCTGGGGAAGGCATCAGCCATGGCCACCTGTCCAGAGGAGCCAGAGACAAGTCATCTATGGAGCCACTCAGAAACCTGGCCATGTGTATACAGGCGAAGAGAGGTGCCAGGTGGGCAACGTCATCACATACATACTCTACTGAAGCTAAAGATTAGTTCGATTTTAAGGAGTAAAAAGCCTGTCCTATTACACACAACAGGCAACCATGTACATTGTAAATATTGTATCTATACTTATATGATTTATTATGTCTTTTTAGTTGATATCCTGTATGTTTTTAGTGTTAAATGGGTGTGCACAGCCTCAGAAGCATATACAACTGCATATCACTGCCATCTTGGATTTGCAAACAACTAGAAACTTGAAAGAGTTTTATTAAACCCCATCTGTTCACAAAAACATTGATTTCATGTGTAAAATATGAAATAAAAACAGAATGCAATCATTTGCTAACCCCTTAAACTCTATAAAATTGATTTGTGGTTATGTTTCTGGAAAATATGTTCTCTTTTCAAATTTATTGCCAATATGTTTTTTGTTTTTTTTAAGGTTTAGCACTGTTCTCTGTAAGGATTATCAGTGCAATAACAAATCATCAGTAGGATAAAACTAACCCGTCTCAGATGGTTATTTCTGGTTTTTAACAGTGTGTTTGGAAGCTGAAAACACAAACAACTGTGTAAAATGTCTGAGATATCTAATGTGTTTGGCATTTCAGTTGCTCAACAGTTCAGGATCTCCAGGATTTCTTAATAGTGAGGCCGAGACCAGGAGATGACTCAGTCGTAGATATCAGAGCAAATGCAGAGTAACAGTCCAAATTGAAGGCGGAGGTTATTTAAACAAAGAAACCGCATCAACAGGGAATAAGCAAACATGGGTACTCTAACTGCAGTGGCTGGGATTACGTAGACGACATTATCACATAACAAGACAAGCTGTGCCTCGCCAGAAACATCATAAAAGATCAGCTTCTTCAGAGACTGAAGCTGAACTCTTGGATATTAAATGTACACTATATGTATGTTTATGAGAAGATTACAGTCATGAATCACTGGTTTCACAGTTGTCCCTATAGATAAGAATTTTTTCAGAGTAGATGATGTTTAATTTTTATATAGTCTTATCCATTCCTGAAGGTCAAGTCTTAAATCTGACTTGACTTCAAGTCCCCACACACAGCCAGTCCAGCGTTAAGTTTTTGTTGGATTGGATTTATTTAGTCTTTGATGGTTTAATGTACTGATCCGGTGTGTTTGATTAAAAAGGAATGAATTGAATCGTATTCTTATACTGCCGACTAGGGAAAGGAGGAGGATGCAAATCAGCAATATTGGCTTTTGGGAATCTTGGAGGCGGAGCCAGAGCATCAACAGGAAGAGGACGTGGGATCAGATGGGACAGATGCTATCCACCCTGTTGCCATGGCAACACATGCTCCACAAAATTGAAGGTAAGGCAGGCCAAGTACAAGTTTACTATATATAATTCTGTATAGTTGTATGTAGCAAGAGAACTGGCGTCTGACCTTTGAGCAATCTTTTCCAGGCCGGTTTGGAGTTGGCGTGAAGGCCTATTTTGTTTTCCTCAGATACCTGATTTGCTTGAACCTGCTTCACTGTGTTCTCATCTGGGGTTTCATTATGGGGCCCACAACATTCTATGGCAGGGGCAACCGCAACGGTGAGTCAGCCAGTTGTGGATCAAACACAACTTCATTTAGATTCCTGGAGATAATTCTCCTCTGTGACTTCCAACAGAAACGCTGGGATTTGGAGGAAACGACTCGGTTCTAGATTTCTTCCTGGGAACGGTAAGAGCTTTTATACTTCTACATGTTTACTTTTTACTTTTCATATGATCAGTATTTCACTCTGTTATCTACAGGGCTTTCTGGATCGATCTCCTGCCTTCTTTGGGTTTTACAGTCGTGGTTCTCTAAATTTGCCCTGCTTGAATACACCCATCTTGTACCTTGCTGGAATCATCATCATCATCCTCCTCAGTCTCATTATGGTCGTGCGCAGGTTAGTGACCCACAGCAAAGCTGCAAAAATCTAACTATAGTCAATTTCCAGAGGTGGAATAAGTACTGAAAAATTGTAATTAAGTAAAAGTATCTTTACTTTGCTTAAATTCTACTCAAGTAAGAGTAAAAGTACCCATCTAAAAATCTACTTGAGTCAAAGTAAAAAAGTAATTTAAAATGTAATTTAAGTAAAAGTTATTGAGTTACTTTTATTATTGATATCATGACGGCATATTTTGCTTAACGAGGAGGGTTTTAATTAAACAATGAATATAATGATTGGGATGCACAGAGAAAAACACATGATGTTATGCTGAACATCACCGAAGTAGATCGGCTGTGGAGATTGACGATCCGTGGCGTTGCTATGACGACGTTCAGGCTTTTTTTTCTTTCCTTTCATAATTTTTTTACTCAGTAATTGGGGAGGTTTCCAATGTAGTGAAGTAAAATTACTTGGGTCAAAATGTACTCAAGTAAAAGTAAAATTACTTATTTCAAAAACTACTTACAAAATTACAAATTACTCACAAAAACTACTCAATTACAGCAACTGGAGTAAATGTAATTAGTTACTTTCCACCTCTGTCAGTTTCCTTACATGTGCTCCCGTCTCACAGAACAATCGTTGGCTACAAACACACGTGGATGCTTGGAAAGCGTTACAGTATGAATGTCTGCTTTAAGATCTTCTGTGGCTGGGACTTCACCATCCATGATCCTGCAGCTGCAGCTCTCAAGCAGAGCTTCCTCAGAAATGACCTCAAGGTGAATGAACAGACTCTCTACACACCCTTCAAACATAAAGGGCTGAGGGCTGGACCAAACATTAGAGGTATACTCTAATAACACAGTCTTTAATCAACACGTTAGTTCCTTCACAAACTTAATTTTAGCCGTGTGACCAATAAACACAGAGTAAAATGACGTTCGAGCATTTACAGTTCCTGCTACATAAGTATCTACCCATTCATTAGCAACTTTGATCCCCAAAAAGCTGGGATTTTGCAATAAATGAATAAATTTGATGTCTGCAAAACATTTTTAAATGAATCATGAAGACAGAACTGATGAAACGCTAAATTTAGGTAAGAAAATGCCTGGTGGACCATCTGATATCTAATTAGTTTCAATGGAAACAAGTTTTTCATTTAATTTGGAAATCAATACTACAGAAAGCATAGGAAAATCTCTTATCCTCCTTTTAAAAGCTATTGTAACTAAATACAGTTCTACTGCAGTGGGTTCCAACCTGGGGTCCCTGAACCCCCCCCCCAAGGTGGGAGCTTTGACTGTTCAGAGCAGGTGGGATTAAACATAAAGCCACCTCAACTAAGACACAAGATGAGGTGTATCCTTTTTTATGTAATCATTTGTATGTTTCATTCACATGGAACCAGTGTTTTAGGAGCATGGAAACACTTTTGAAACCAGCTCCCAAAGTAAATAAATGGAGTCTTCAAAATCTGCTATACAATAATATTTTAAAACATATCCATAGTCAAAAATTTAAAAAAAAAAGCTACTTAGGCCACACTTCGTACATCCAATCCATTTTGGTCCATGTACTGTGTGGTTTATGACATCAGTGAGCAAGTTCAATTCAGTTCAATTCAGCTTTATTTGTATAGCGGCAATTCACGACAATGTCATCTCAGGGCGCTTCACAGACAATCATCAGTTTGTTGTTATCAGTCAGTTTTCATATAAGACAATTCATAACAACTCCTAGCTAAAGAAACCACCAGACTGCATTGTATCTTGTCTTCAATCCAATCCCCATCCTGAGCATGCTTGAGGCAACAGTGGAAAGGAAAACTCCCTTTTAACAGGAAGGAAAAACCTCCAGCAAAAGCTCAGGGAGGGCAGCCGTCTGCCTCGACCTGTTGGAGTTAAAGTAACCCTCACCCTCTAGGTGCTGGCTGTAAAACAGAGCAGATCCCCATAGACTCCCATGTTAAAAAGGCCAAATTAAACATGTTTACAGCCTGGTACAAAAAAAAAAAAAAAATCATTTTAGTTTTAATAGGTCAAGTTGACCTTTGTGACAACTGTGTGCTGTGTGTGGGGGGGGGAAACATTTCTACCTTATGTTTAGATGTTATTTAATCTTAAAATTCTTTATAATTAGGGGCGTGTCAGATATCCAGCAAAACGAGGCACAGAGTAGCACAACCTTGGTTTTAAATCGGCTAACAGCGCGCCTTAGCTTTAGCCCACCTACCTCCGTTAGCTGGTTAGCTCTCATTAGCTCAGCGCCTCCTCGTCGCCCATTTTTGGGTTTTCTGGGAGTCACGAGACTCGTTACGTTGCCAAGATGGCGACGGTGGGAACCTCCCATTGAGCTTCTTTTCAGCTCTTCAGAAACCTACGGGTCACGTGGTTTCACAGTTTTTGTCCATTTCTTATACAATTAATGTACGGAACTAATGTACTACTTGTTACGACCCAACTCTGCTAGGGTAAAAGAGGCGCAACAAAGAAAACTGCGGACAGGTTTTATGGTGGAAATTACCATGATTTATTTTATTAAGTGGTGATGAAACAAATTAAAACAAATGGTGGTATAAACAAGTGTTGGGGTTCACAAAACGGCTAGCTATCTAAAAACTCAAAACTAGCAAAAGAGGAAACCAAACACAAGTGAAGCAAAACACTGGCCTGCTAAGCTAAGACAAACAGAAAGAGAAGCAGCTCCCATAACTAAGCTCTGAAAACAAAATTCGTAAGTTATAAAATAAACAAACCTATCTAGCTAACACCCTAACTTTACCTAAACCTAACTGAAACACAACAGAAAGAGAAGCCATAAGGGCTTTAAATATTTACTCAAACAGGAAAAATCAAGACCGTTTACACTCAACGAAAACACAAAGCCCAACAGTTTTAACACAGTAGGCTCCTATTCTAATTCTTTCAAAATACCACCAACTAAGACACACGGTCACCGATCTCCAGGCCAAGGACAAACTGTCTGTGCCAACAGTTGCCAACCAGTCCACAGCTGCAGCAGGTTTATATCTCCAAGGGTGTGGCTGCAACAGTGCTGATAGGTCAGGCAATTATCCAATCAGCTGACAGGAGGCAAAGGTGTGGTGGGGAGCCAATCCTCAGCAGACAGGAAACGAGTGTGATGAACAGTGCCAATCCCCGGTATGTGATGGTATGCAGGTGTTTACATGCAAGATGAGAAAAATGGTTAGATGAAATGACAGGCAGCCGTAACAGTACTGCATCTGTAAATTTAAAACAAGTTCCTACCAAGCAGAAAAACGATTATAAAGAAAACCTACTAACACCTCCACCCTCACTGGGCCTGAGTTGTTTTAAAATGGGTTCATGTGAAATGGAAAAATGTCCCATGGTTGGACAAATCAAAGTGGAGAAAAATCGCCTAAACCAGGGGTGTCAAACTCAAATACACAGTGAGCCAAAATTTAAAACTCGGACAAAGTTGCAGGCCAACATTGAT
>JBBBVU010000004.1:27394833-27414262 GCA_037177055.1 Atherinosoma microstoma
CTTCAGATAAATGTACAACAGGCAAAAATGTTATATATATATATATATATATATATATATATAATCTATATATATCTTTGGAATGATGCAGATAATGTGAACATTATCTATGCAAAGGTCAACTCTGTTTGAGAGAAGCAGAACCAAATTAAAGAGGTTTTAGTTCAGACAGCTTCAGGCACGTTGGCAAAGTTTGGCACCATCTGGTCTTGAAAAGGTTAAGAAAATGTATAAATCATAATAACAAAATTTACTAAGCACAAAAGGATCAGCTATGTTGTCTTAAGTGTGTTTAAAATTAATTTAGCTGTTTTTTAAGATGATAAATCAATCAGATATAAACAAAAACAATCTCATGACCTTGCCTCTCTCTGTCTTTCAGACCATAGAGATCGCAGTATGATACAAGAGGATCCGACACCTTTTTATTATCTAATTCAACAATAAATGATTTGTAGTTTTTCTTAAGTTGCCAAATTATTAAACACTCTTATAATAATATTCCAGCATAAACAGTGAGAATTTACATTAAACAACTACTGTATATAGTCTTGTTCTTTTTATTTTGCAAATAAAGGTTTTTGAAACAATATTTTGTCTATTTTTTATCAATTTAGTAAAATAAGCTTGAATATACCTTCATCTTCACTGTCTAACTTGTTTTGGTTTAATGCTCAATTGGAAACATGACAGTTAAGGCAAGCGCCAACTTAGGTGACGTTATAGAGAGGGAGGCGTTGTGCTGCAACGCTATCAGCTGCTTACACATGTTTTGTGTGTGTGTGTGTGTGAGTGTGTAATCTTTCAACCATCTAATTCAAACTGTCAGAGTTCCTCACCCCAGTACCACACTGTCCAAAGTTGATCGCTGAATTAAAAACTTAGGCTACATTTTTTTTCTCTGACAATGTTTTCCTGCCTCTTTGTGATCATTCTGGGTAAGTAAACCAACACCAACTACTTTATGTACTTTTGACTTGCGATCTAAAGCTGCCATAAACTTTTTAACACTTTGTTTGTGTAGGGATGTGCTTCTGCATCAAGGAGAGCAGTAAGTCAGTTTCATTGTGTTGCTGATGATTCTTTCGATTGAGAGATTTTACAGTTTTAACTTAATCTTTCAACAGGTCCGTTATTTCTGGAGCGTCCAATACTTTCTGGCCCCTCAGAGGCTTTGGTTAAAAAAGTTGTAGACTTTCAATGTGAAATTCCAAACCCGAAGAATCAATCTATCCTGCTGCAGTTTTTCAAGTACGTACATTTAGTTTACAAACTATGCTAAAATACCTTAAAGGGATAACCGTGTAACTTTTGACCCAAATATCAGTGAGTAATAATGGATGATTTTTGGGGTCAATATACAGTGTTTGACGCTTGCCAGCGCTTCGAGGGGGCTGCCCTCTTCAGAAACCAGACATTGTAACTTTGCAGGAGCGGATCCGTCTCTCGTGGGATCATGTGATCTGCAGCGCTTTGCTTTACGGCTCCTCCTCTATAAACACAGAGGGCTCTGCTTTGTACTACTTTTTCCTCCTCTTCCATCGAAAGTTTGTCATGGCTGAATGAAGTAAGAAGGTGGAAACGTTGTTTGAGGAGGCTAGAAAGAGAAAGACTGTTTTTATTTTGCAACAGTGTCATGTGGCCTGTAAGAAGTTACAGGTTTAGCTCCCCTAGTGGCCAAAAGTTACACAGTATCTCTTTAAGAAATCATGGAAAATTACTCTAACTGACAACCTTTTCTAGGAGGGGTGAGCGTGACGACATGTTGGGTGAATACACCCTTCTGAAAGGAGAGGAGGTTGCAGTGATTCCCAAAATAATCAAACGTGTTCATGAGGGCTACCTGGAGTGTGTCGCCAGAGTACAGAACAACTCTGAAATAATTCCCACAGTCAGCAACACATATTTCATGAAGGTCATTGGTGAGTCCCATAACCCAAACATGTCACGCATTCATATAATTTTAGACTTAAAATTAAAAAACACATTTCTTACAGGGTTTTTAAAAAAGGCCTAATGTTTGAAGCAGAGATAAATCACTAGCATGACTTAACACAAGTAAAATAATAAACACCCAAGGCAATGTGGTCAAATCCAAAGAATAGATAAAACAACAAAGGAATGCAATAATCAACCACAA
Source organism: Atherinosoma microstoma (assembly GCA_037177055.1). Classification (NCBI taxonomy): domain Eukaryota; kingdom Metazoa; phylum Chordata; class Actinopteri; order Atheriniformes; family Atherinidae; genus Atherinosoma; species Atherinosoma microstoma. Next base: position 27,396,974 of record JBBBVU010000004.1, read on the forward strand.
ATATACAAATTCATACATATGTCTGATATTTTGTCTGTTTTATGTTTTTTGTTTGTTTTGTTAGCCATAGTCTTTAGTTTTTGTTTCATCTGTGGTTATTTTAAAGGGCTTAGATGGTATGGTATGGTATGGTACGGTACGGAATGGTACGGTATGGTATGGTATTGAAAATCACTAACCTTGTTTTTGGCATCAGAAACTTTAAAGCAGGCATTCCCTTCCCTGCCAGTTAGTTTATTATTTATCAATGTAATAATTTACTTCAACAAGTTAAAGCTGTTCCTGTTCTCCAGAGCCTGTGAAAGAGGCAGCCATCGTCTTCTCAGGTCAAACGGAGCTCTATGAAGGACATAAACTGGAACTACAGTGTAAGCTTAAAGCTGGAAATCATGTGATCTACAAGTGGCTGCTCAATGATCAGATCATCTCTCCCACTCCTTTCCACGTGCTTGCAGATGACCGTCTTGTGATCAGTAGGTCAGTACAAAATCTGCTGAAACAGTCCAGCAGCCACTACAAGGTGGTCACCAAGGTGTCGTGAGTGCAAATGAAAAGATGGTACTAGTGGTTTGCTCAGGGAGCGGAAACAAATGGGGGCTTGTCCGGGATTATCTGTCCATTCATATCTGTGGTTTGGATTCCCCTGGTAATTGTTTCCTTACCAATTGGGTTGTATTTGTTGCACAACTATAAAAAGAGTATCACATACTTGGTAGGGACTGTTTTTCCCAGTGAGAATCAGCATCTAAATGAATGGATACTGGACATTGCATCAATTTGCCATCTATCTATTATTTACTTTGTTAGTTTGACAAACCATTAGAAATAATTTCATTCTCAGCATTATAGCCAAACTTATATAAAGAATTTTGACCCAAACATGCCCTATGTATGTAGTTTCTAATACCTTTATTAGCCTCGGGGGCATAGACTCACCTATACATTCATGACCCAATCTTCTTTGGGTTTTTGGGATTCTCCTGGCCCCACAATGCTTGTTGTAACCCATATAAAAAACAACTGATAGAATTTGTATCAGGTAGCCTTATGTGTTTTATATGTTATTGTGAGTTTTATTGGTTTACTTTCTCTGTGAAGCACTTTGTGATGAGTGCATGAAAGGTGCTGTACACGTTACTTACTTACAAAACATGCCATAACTAAAGATAGTGTTTTATTATTCTTAAGCTGATAACAACCACATTCTGTAAGTGTAATTAATTCTATATTGATATATATATATTGCAGCTCATTGCATCCAGCTCTGGTATATCTTAAGGTCATGAACTCACTGATCTTACGCTGTCTAAGAAATAAATCAGGTAATAAAAGATAATCTTTTATTTCTTCCCTTAGTGTCACTTCAATGGACAATGGTTCATACGTATGTGAGGCTACCAACATCTTCAACAACACAAAGGTTTTCACTACAAAAAGCCCTGAAGTTGTAATCAAAGTCAAAGGTCTGGTTCTGTGATGAATTTTTGGTTTGGTTTGTACAGACTTTCTGAATACAGCAGAGCAGAATAACATCATTCCACTTCCTCTTCCCTCAGATTTGGTGTCAACACCAGGCATTACATTCACTGTATTAAAGGAAGATAACCAAAATTATTTTGCCATAGTCACGTGCCAATCAACGAGAGGAACTCTGCCTATCAGTTTTTCACTCTATAACAACACAGAACTGGTCAGCAATTTGACAACTGAAGAGAGACAAGCATCATTTAAGCTTCCAGTGGTCATGAACCAGCCCCTTGTACATCTCCAGTGCCAGGCAAACAATGGAGACAAGACAGCATACAGTTGGTTGTTGCCCTTGGAAGTTGGTATGTAAAAACTCTTTGGGTGTGTAATGTTTTTAATGATAGTCCATTTGCATTCATATCCATTTCGATTCTATATTGTGTCCAATAGTCCCGGTTGCTGCGCCTGTGATAATAGATTACACCTATGACATGGCAGAAAACTATGCTGTGGTTGGCTTGAGGCTCTACTGTAAGGCAGCAAAAGGATCTCATCTACAGTTCCAGTGGTATCACAACAACATCCCTCTGAATGACCAAGGAAGCTTCTACCATGTGTACAACCAGCTGCCAAAAGAATCCATACTTCTGTTGTCTGTGGGGAGTAGCAGCGCCGGGAAGTACCACTGTGAAGTGTCGGACAGCTTCGACAACACCACCTCCATAAGCAGCACAAGGCTATATTTTGATGAAGAAGGTACAGCTGATCCGGTGCTGCTTGATGTTTGAGTAGAACATCCAGGTTATAGATGATTGCTGGTTTAATGTCTTTCATCTTCCTCTAGTGCTGAACCGCCTCCCTGACGTTGTGGTAGCGGTTGTCTTCGGATGCTTCACAGTCCTCATTCTTCTGGTGTCCTTTTGTTGTCTGATGGGAGTGATGTTCAGTGAGTTCACAACCTGTTTTTAAACCTGTTGCTTCTCCTTCGCACTTCTTACAATGAAATTAAATTACTTTGTTTATTCCTCTTTCAGGGCGGAGGCAGTATAAAGAAAAGTCTCTGTGAGTTGAAAAAATGACCACAGTAACTCAGTTTCTTGCTTCTTTTTGTGAAGATAACTGTGCCACGTCATCCTTCCAAAGCTTGTCTTTTAACCAGTGGTGTGGCTCAGACAATTTGGGGGACAGGTGCTCAGTGAGAAATAAGGGCACCTTGTCCACCTTGTGGAACCGCTGGCTGTCTTATAAAAGTAGTGGAGATTTAAAAATAAAACAACATTAAAACAGTAAGACTAACACCAGACTGTATCTGCAATGGCCTAACTTCAAAACCCTAAAATACTGAGTTCTGCAGACAAATTTTAATTACAGCCAGATTTTTGATTTTCTTTCTACACATCTCCCTTTATCTAAATTTCTTTCCTCATTCAGCTGGACTTTGTTCAGACAGTAGCTCAAGTAAACTAAAGTAAACACACAGCCAATGCATGGATGATATGTCATCATAAAGATAGCGATTATTAGCCTCATTCATTATGATAGGAGGTCTGGCTCTTTTAAAAGATTCTGCTCTCTAAGAAGAGCCGGCTCTTCCAGCTCCATGATGGTTCTCATTATTATTCAGATCTTTTTTTTTAACCTAAAATAGCTTCATAATGTTGAGTTTGTGTGTTGGCAATAATAATAATAATACATTTTATTTGACAGTGCCTTTCTAGACACCCAAGGACACTTTACAATGGTACAATACGCTTCTTTTTTTTAAAACTTATTTTTATGCATTTTTTGTTACAAAAAAGAGTTATGGCTGTCGATGACCATGTCAACACAGGCCACATACAGCACAGCATACACTATTTTTTTAATAATAACTTTGATAAGGGCACTTGCTTGCTCCAAGGGGCAAAGTGCAAGTTCTCTGGCACCATCTAGTGTCTGTGCATGCCACTGCTTTTAACTGTCCCTGATGAAGAACATGTTGAAGGCTTTTCACCCACTGATTAACACAATGGTTGATGAAAAGTGACAAAGTACAACAATCTTTTTCATGATTTCCTTTATGATGAAAGCTAATTTCTTGTTTTAAACTCCAAAGCAGGGACAAAATTCTGCAAGCAGAATACAAAAAGCAACATAAATGATCTTAGTAAGGTGTTGGGCTACTATTTGCTGCCAGAACATTTTCAATTGCACCTCTGCATAAATTCTGCAAGTCTCTGAAACGTTACTGAAAGAATAGCTTAACTTATGTCCAAAAAGATATTCCCTAATTTTGTAAAATGATGACAATGGTAGAAATTACTGTCCAACATGGGAGTCTAAAATCTAAAAAGAGAGTATTCACTTTTGGGGCTTGCAAGAAAAATGTCCCCAATAACATCATTGTAGCAGATCAGGTGTTTATGTTTTTCATTTGATTTATTATCTCATCTTCATCTTTGATGCATGTTGGCTCTTTTCAAATAGCATGAAAACTGAGGTGGGGTTATAAATGCTATGCTAGGTGGGTGCACAAATTTAACCCAAACATTTTTTGTTAAAATCAAAGTTGTTGTTGTTGTTTTGGTTGTTTCAGTTACTTGCACTCATATAATCTGATATTAATCATTTTTCTGTAAAAAGAAGTAAGCATGCATTGCCTTTATGTTATTCCAATTTGATTGCCCCATTCCCCCTAGAAATTTCTAAAAATCAAATGATCTGAATCAGACTTTAAATGTTTAAACTGAATGTGTATATTTCCTCAGCGTTACCTATAAGCTGCAGTTGTGGTGACTAGTTGTAGTTACATTTGAGGGCAGCTGTCAGCAGTGTGATACAGGAAGTTGTGGTTGGAGTTAAATTGAGGTTTGTGTCATTAAAGGGCTGTCTCCGCCTGTGAGTTTCAGGACTCAACTCTCACTTTGCTACATATTTTATAAATCAACAATAATCCTGTTTCCCTGATTTGTCTTGCATTCATTCTACAGTGGAACTATAAGAAAGTGCACAGCTGCATCTTTTGTTCGTTTTATTGCTTCTTGTGCTTGCAAAATGACAAAGTCCAAAGTCTACACCAGAGGGCGCTTTCCCTCCCACAGAAAACATGCTTTTAGATTATGTACATGAACAACTTTGTATAGTGACCTTTTGTCTTCCCTCTTTGCCTACATCGCTATGAAACATGCTTGCCTGGTTATTTATGATAAAACAGTACAGATTGGGCCTATCAGGATAGGAAGCCTTAACTGAGTGTTACTGAAACGTAGTATTTTAGATAGAGACTGAGTAGAGCTGCCACTTAGCTTTCTGCACACATCTTAAGAAATGAAAACCTGTGATCTGTGTTGTTTTTTTAATCAACTCAACCTGTTTCAAGACAGCTGTAGGTGATACTTTGCTGCTATCCTTGCAGGTTGAACCTGGAGATGGAGAAGGTTGTGGAAGAGAATGAGCTGGTTTGTCAAAATCCCTGTATTTCATCCATTGCCAGGAACCACTTGTATTTCACTATATCTTATCATCAAAGTCTAAATGTCTTCTCCTGCAGGACTTGTCAGACTATGATGAGGATCCTGATGTGGTAAAAACAGCCAAAGAGGATGAATATGATCAGGTAAGATCAGATTAAGATATTACATCATCCAGTTAGTCTTAAACAAACATTCAAACCTTCCTTTTTTATATCCTATTCAGACATCTGACGTCTCTGTGGATGAATGGCCGCAAATTGAGCAGGAGAAGAAGACGCTGGAGGATGAACCAGTTTCAGAAACCTTTTAAATCACCTTGTGCTTCAATAAAAACTTGTTCGAAATGCTGTCCTCTTTCTTTTCTTCTCAGTGTTAACATTTGTTTGATTATTCTACTGCAAACGCAGTGATAGGTTGAATAATAAGAGCTACATGCACAGACGGGCTGAGCAGCGCAGCTCCGCCCCTTTACGCGCAGCTCCTGTCCTCTGGGACTGCTTGGGTCGTCCTAAGTGAGAGACAGCGCTGCAGGAGACGGCTGTAGCTTTTAGTTTAGTCTCAGTTTGAGCTGAGAAGGCTGTGCCGTCAGTTCGGTTGTAATCAAACGGAAAAGCTCCGGGGGATCAGCTGAAGAGGAGACATGGAGGAAACAGGAGGCGCAAGTGCATACGGGGCTGCGCTCGCAGGAGGAGGCTTCGATTTCTACAAGTTCGTCCGAAAGCCGCAAACTATTGTGCGGGTGCTCAGCTGGGTGAGTGCGCGGGTTGTTAAGAGTTCACATCCTGATCTGAGAACAGGTGGCCTGGAGCTGTAGAGTGCCTGAGTGGAGGATGTTTATTTATTTATTTATTTTTGTTGGCCAGAACAAGTCGCTGCTTTATGCGGCGTCTCCACCAGCAGGCGTCATGTTTCTTGCAGCTGCTGTATGACAGCAACTCGGTGACAGCGCAGCTCAACACTGCTCCTATCAAAGCACAAAAGACAGAAAACATGTCACAGAGATCCTCACTTCCGGGAGCTCAGCACCGGCTATACGTTTCTATGAATTGTTACATCTGAGCTTACTTTATCCTAATGTCATCCTCTAGGATAGTTTAGGGACATGAGCAGAACTTAAGGAGACAGGTGGTGTATAAAAAGGGGAACTTAAGTACAAGGGGAAAGTTCAAGGAAGTTATATCGCCGTGATCACCTGTTGCTAGGCAAAAAATCTTTGGATACTTAAAATTGCAAAGTCCAAAATCTGTCCGTGAGATTGTTTATTCACTGAAATATTGTTCAAACACAGATAAAACTATCACCTCACAGCCACTTGGATTTGTTTATCGCATCTGTAATGGAGGGTCTTCTAGTTAATGCTCATGAACGGTTGTCCAAAAGACCAAACATTCATCTTAATCTGTAAAGTGTTGGATATTCAAGGTGGAAGACGACTTGACGAGGACAGAATTTGCCCTTGGTTGGATCTGTTGTTTACATGCATGTGTTTAGGAAACGGTGAGTGTGTGTGTGTGTGTGTGAGAGAGAGATTATGTGTGTGTCAGTGGTAAACATCAGCTATGGGCAGGCAGGTAAGGTGATACCTCTCCACCCCCCCTGCTGACCCTTTCTGTTACTCTTGGTCAATGTGTGCTACTGATCTCACCCTAAATCATACACACTCACTCACACACACTCACAGCAGCTGTTTTCAACTCATCTCAGATTCCTTCTGGCTAGATCTACGTGTATATTTGGTGGTTTTAATGCACCTCTGGCACAAGAGAGGTTTGTTGTCTCTATAAACACAACAGGTTCTTCATTGCTTTTGGATAAAGAAAAAAATCTTCATGAAGCGGCTTTTTGTTTCTGGAAATGAAGTGAAAGTGGATCACTTCATTTGATCTACTCATGAATGAGCCATTTCTAAGGTTATTCAATTGTTTATTGACAATCAGGACCTGCTATATGGGAATTTTAAAAATATTTATCATATCCTCTTTTTCTGTCCCGTCATGTTCTGAAACTTCTTTCTTCCCCTCTGGAAGTCCCTAACTCACCCATCAAAGTTCACTTCCAGCTTGCTTCATTTTCTGTGCTGCTGGTTTCATCCCACCTCTCTCTTCCCACCCCGTTAAACAGGCCCTCTCTGTCCTCCTCCCAGATCTCATTATGAGTGTTGTGAGGGAGCTGGTGGCATCTCTGGAATCACATGGCAGGCAGCTGCACTCAGAAGTAGGTCACATGGGGTGGTGGGTAATCAGAGCAGATAGCAGCCGACCACGACCACGGGACACTCGGAGGGACCAGACGAGGCAGCGGGGGGTGTTTTTATAGGGTCAGCAGTGAGAGAAGAGACGGTTTGTGACGTTATCCTGGCTGGCCGGCTTGTTATGGTGGATACAGGTTCTTGTGACTGAGATTTTAGAGCATCTGTTGGCTGAGTTTCATTCATTGCATCATCAGTGAAGATGTCCCTGAAGACAGTAATTATAAAATAAAAAATCACGTTATATTATTTTCTGACATCAAACTACTAGTAGATTTTCACACAGTGATCTAATGAACACAAATGGCTGCCTGGAGGTTGAATTAGTCAGGAAAAAAAATCTTTTGGCTCTCGTCGTTGAAACGAGTTGGCTGTGAAAAGTATGCAAATTGTAGTTGATGCATAAACTTGAAAAGTCTCTTTTCCTGCCAAGCCACTGAACGTTTTCTCTGTTTCAGGTGTTTGCCATTGTGGTGTTTTCCTGCATCACAACAGAGGGATACATCAACCCTCCACACAGCGCTGATGCAAAGTGCATCTTTAACCAGAATGACTCTGCGTGCCAGTATGCTGTTGGCATCGGGGTGATTGCCTTCCTGGCGTGCGTGGCCTTCCTGGTGTTGGACGTTTACGTGCCGTTTATGAGCAACGCTCAGGAAAGGAAGTTTGCTGTCGTGTCTGACCTGGGATTCTCAGGTGAGAGGTGGCTTTTGTGCTTTATAAGATCTGTAGAATTGCAACAGCTTGTGTTCAAGCTTTTTTCATGACATTGTTTTGATTTTTGTAGCCTGCAGCTTATTGTTGTGGTTCACTTAAAGGCCTTGGAACAACTTCCTTCCATTTGCTGATCCAGCAATTTAATTATTTTTAAAGTTTTTTTTTCTTTTGTGTTTGATTCCAGCAAGATGTTTAAGAAAAGTGTGAATACCTGTTTTGTGTCGCCTCTTTTAACAGCGTTTGCGAAGTGAGGAGACCGACAGCTTGGAAGGGAAAATGTCGCCTGATATGCGAAACAGATCCTTTGTCTGATTCCTTTGCTTTATAGTGCTGCAAACGTTTTTATTGGGTGACCAGTGTGGACTACAGGCCACCAGTTTAACACTTTTTATTAGAAAGTCCTGTTTTAATATGTACAGCTTGTGGTTGAGGATTTTTTTCTGTTGAAATAGAAACAGCTTTCTTGAAAACAATTTCATTTGTATGGCACCAAAAAATACACATAAGTGTAAGTTGCACATGACATATGCTAACTGGACCCCAAAATATTACTGATGCTCGTTTTGATATCATATCAGCCACTCCACTCTTCAGCTTGGAGATGTGCTGCACATGGTTTCCTACAAGAAGTAAAAATGAGCTCTTTCTTATAGATATCCATTCATTTGTAACTTCATTCACTCTTCCTTAGTTGAGTTTTATTTGCACCTATGGATATAAAGACAAGACGGGTTTACTAGCTATATTATAATTTTACAAATTGCATTTCTGGAGCTGCCCAGCAGCGTCCTGAGGTTGAGCAAATGCACTATACAACTTTTTCATCCAGGACGCTGCGTGATGTTGCAGATTCAGCAAAAAAACGCAAGAAGACATCATTGAAGGAAGAGAGGAAAAGAGACAGAACAAGAGATAAGACAAGAGTCAAGATAAGACTGTCTTCTACTGGCTGGAGAGAGCTCAGTGTACAGGTAGGATGCAAGATGGATGCTGAACTAGCCGTTGATAGGGGCCGCATCCCTGAGAAAATGCCAAAAGTTCTGGAGTGCGTCTTTAAAGCCCCGCTGCTGAACTTTGGCTAATTCAGCATCCGTTATGCATCCTGTCTCTTCTCAGAGCTCTCTCTCGCCAGTAAAAGCCAGCTTGATGGCACTTTCTGTCTTTCTTTTCCTTGCTTCCTCAAAAGTTTCTCAGTGTCTGGACGCTGCAGGGCAACAACAATAAATGTCAGTGTGCCATCAAAATAAGTCAGAGGCTCAGAGTATGTCTTATGTGTTGACTTTGTGAAGAGTTTCAAAAGTTTTCTCTAAAAAGACTGTTAAATACCCTCTAATTTGCAAATTGTCCAGTATTACTGAAAGCAGCTGTTTTATTGTTGTTATTGTTCTGTTGGGTTTTCTATTTAGAAATTTCCACGAATTAGCCCTCTTACTTGATACTAAGAGAACTTTTAGAGGATAATGTTCCACATATTTTACATCTTTGCCTCAAATTGTCTAAACAGAGCAACAAACACATCATTATTATGTAATCTAAAAAAAAATGTAATTCTTTCCAAACATCTTCCCAAAATTGACATATTTCCAAACATCCCCAGGATATACAGTATGTGTGTGCTTTATGTTTTTAGTTTTCCGTAGGAATAAGTCTGATCATGTTTTCCCAACTGAATTTCCTCCACAGCCTGCAGCGAGTGGTTGCATCTGTGTGTTAAACCATATTTAGATATTTGCTTTTTACGCTCAGTTTCCCACTTGTCCCTGATATATAGAGAATCAGAAATATTTGATTAATCCCAAAGGGAAATTGCTGCATTGCGGTGCTCCTTAAAACTGTGATATAACGAGATAGAAAAAAGAGAAATAAGTGAAATTAGACTACTTTAAAAAAAAAAAAAAAAAAAAGAATACAATGAAATCAAACATAATGAAATAAGAAAAATGAAATTAACAATAGATAAATAATTACAACAGTTATTAGAGGTTGTGGCTCAGACTTCTGGTTCAGTGCAGAGTCATGGAGCTTGATGGCCACAGGAAGGAAGGATTTCCTGTAGTGTTGCGTATCACAGCGAGGTGGAATCAGTCTGTGGCTCAACGTGCTCCTGAGGTTGTCCAACATCTTGTAGAAGGGTGGGAAGGGCTGTCCAGTATAGTTCTTAGCTTGGACGGCATCCACCCTCAGAGTCCAGCTCCACTCCAACAACACGACTGGCCCCACGGATCATTTTATTCAACCTGTTGGTGTCGGCCACCATCAACCTGCTGCCCCAGCATACAACAGTGTAAAGAAGGGCATTGTGTGTTTTGCTGTTACAATCCCTCTACACTTGCAACAGCGTCGAGGTTTTATCTCCTTTTTTTCTCTTTTATTGTTTTTAACTTTAAGTTTTCCTTTGTCTATAATTGTGCTCTTTTCTGTCATATCCCTGTGTGTCCAGTGTTTATATCGACCATCCATGGACCTTTGGGTTGATCATGTTATCCATCTGAAGACTTTGGTCTCCCTCTCCAGATTATATTTCTTAACTACATTCACTGAAGTGCTTTTAAAGGTTTCCCTGAGTCTATGCAGTCATTTCCATATAGAATCACTTTTATTTATAAAGCATGGGTATGCAATACCAGTGCAAAGTTTGGGTCCACCTACCCGTGGTTGTCTTTTCTACAGAAATGGCTCTGGTTGTATGAATCTGAGCCTCCTCAGAAAACCCGGAGCACCGTTGTTATCCTGGACAGACTGCTGCCTGTTTTCCTGACATAACGCTTTATTCATCACTGCACACAGCAGATGATGACTGAGCTGCTGGGTGGAGTGGAAGGTGGGGGGGGATGACCTTGCAGATTCTCATGAAATAAACATTCATCAACTTTGCAAAACACAGTTCACAGTCGGCCATTCTTCAAGGAAACAAAGAATTTGTAGTTTGTGTTCATTTGAGCAGATGGTGGCTGGAGAGGTCTTTTTATTCTGTTGTTTCTGGGAATATTCCCTTTTTTATGCCAGAGTTTGCAGCTAAACTGTTTTATTTTTCCATCCGGTGAGGAAAGAGTGACTGTTTGTGCATCTGTCTCTGTGTTATCCAGGGGCGTGGACCTTCCTGTGGTTTGTGTGTTTCTGCCTGTTGGCCAGTCAGTGGGGTCGCACTCACGAAGTCGGGGGCATCCCACAGGACGCTGCACGCGCCGCCATCGCCTTCTCCTTCTTCTCCATTGCTACATGGGTAAGCAGCTGCAGTCTTCTTTTTTTTATTGGATGTACTTGTATTCTTCACTTTTCTGCAGCAGTGAGTGTTGCCTTTTAATCAGATAATTGACGAGGTTATTGTTAATCGGCAAACATTTACATTTCAGATTTTTCCCCTTTTTTTCTGTATTATTTCTCATATTTAAGAGGTTTTTTTTACTCTTTCATGAGTGTGAGCTGCAAACCCAGACAACACTTGTGCCTCTTAGCTTCACATTCAGATGCTGTGACTTCCTCTTCAACGTGAGTCTCGTCTTTTGCTTTCGCCTTTATCTGATGCACCAGATAATTTGGTTTAGGTACGTTTGGACCGAGTCAGCCTTTTTGTTTCTGTGTGCTGACTGAATGGCTGATTTGTCAAGAGGACAACCCCCAACTGATTGAGGCAGGAAGAGAGAAACTGAAAAGAGAAACAAAGTTAATGAAAACAATGAAGGCCTATGCATGCATGGAGAATAAAGAGAACAGGGTCCTCTCAGCAGCCTCGGCCTATAGCAGCATAACTAAAGTGATGGTTCAGGGTCAGCCAAGGCAGCGCTACCTGAACTTTATCAAAAAGGAAGGTTTTAAGTCTAACCTTGAAGTTAGAGAGGGTGTCTGCCTCCAAAACCCAAACTTAGAGCTGCTTTCACAAGAGAAGGGCCTGACAATTGAAGGCTTTGGATCTTAGTCTAATTTTGGAAACTTTTACTTCCTCAAGTAAACCTGCAGTCTGAGAGCGCCTTCAGGCTGATTCACATGATGTTTTCTTCTAACGGGCATGTTGTTCTCAGACAGGAGTGGCTTTCTCCTCGCAGCCCCCGCTGTTGTTAAACGCACACTCTCCTGACGCTGGACCCATAAACTTGAACAACAGCTAATGTTTATAGCTGATAACAGAAATGTCGACCAATGGGAGAGGGAGGCCTTTAGTCGCTTAGAAGTTACTCTGCGACCTCGCAGATCATTCCTGTGGAGGGTAACAATGGTCCTGAATTTCCTCCATTTGTACAGTGTTACTGGGGATTGTTCAGGCCCAAACTGTTCAGGGGGGGGAGGGGGGGCTTTGTAATGTTTTTCCTTTATTTTTTTCTGAGGTTTTCAGAAATCTCTCTGAAATCTGTTCTGCAAATATCAGATTGATCCTTGTTTTTGGACTTATATTATCTGACATGATAAGCCATCAGTCTAGTGTTGATTTTTGTTAAGGTCTGGCATAAATGAACTGTTGGATCTTGTATTCAGTGTGTTGCTGTTGGGGAAAGAATCTCAGCTGGAGATACCTGAATGACTTAAATGAGATGATTTCAGCCAGATGACTGGTTCATCATCTTACTGAAACATCGAGACTTGTCTTGATGCCTCCTGTAAGCAAGTCGGGTGAACTGAACTGAAGTATGACTGAACTTTCATGGACTGCTAACACACCGGCGCCAGATATCACAGGGTACCCTGAAGTCTGCTAGAGTCCTCGCCTCAACAGTTTGGAGACGATAAGTCGGCACAAAGTGAATCCACAACACACGTGTACAGGTTGGCGTGATCGGGTCAAAGCCATGTTTTATGGTTTGGAGACGGTGGCCCTGAGGGAAAAAAGAGGAGGTAGAACTGGAGGCAGCAGAGACGAGGATGGATAGGATCAGGAATGAATAGATCAGAGGGGGACAGCACATGTTCAAGGTTTTAGAGACAGTCCGAGAGGCCAGACTGAGATGGTTTGTATGGCGCGTATAGAGGAAGGATGCTGAGGTTAGAACTACCAGGCAGGAGGCCTGGAGGAAGAACACAGGGGAGATTTCTGGATGCAGTAAAAGAGGACATGAAGCTAGTCAGTGTAAGAGGAGAGGATGCAGAGAGGAGCGACCCTGGAAGAGAAAATCTGAAAAAAGGAAAAAAGGTTGACGTTTTTAGCTCATCGGGGCAAAATTTCTGTCATGTACTCGTTTTTTTTATCTTGGTTTCATTCACTTTCATGTTGAAATATTCTTGTTACTGAAACAATCAGCAGGAAAATACATGACCTTTTTTTTTTTTTCTTTATGTCATCGTGCAGGGAATCCTGACCTACTTCGCCCTCGGACGTTTCCGCCGCGGCGTCAACGATGTCACCATCCCCAACTACACGGAGCCGCCACCGGATCAGCACACTCCCTACCCTCCGACCTACGCACCCACCTCCTACAACCCCACTACCTACACCCCTACTACGTACACACCCTACCCCGGCAACATGCCTGACGTGCAACAGCAGCCTCCCTTCACCTCAAGCCTCCAGCCACAGGGAGACTACCAGCCGCCCAACTACTGAGACACGAGGTGGTGTGTTCCAGGTCCTCCTGCTGGGGAGACTGACGGTCGTCGCGCTGCGCAGATACACAGCTATATCATATTGATGTGGTTTTACGTTTGTTTTTTTGACACTTTTTCAAAGTGTTTTGAGGACCTGAGCTGTGCAACTTCAAATTAGAGATCAGGAACACCGCCGTTTACATCAAAGGGTCTGTGACCAGATCTGAAGACATCAGTGGAGATTAGAGTTTAAGATTGAGTAATATGACCTTAGACCTGTGAGCAGGAGCAACTTTTTACCTCATATGGGCTGATCCTACCGGGGAGAGGACGTTACGTCACGACAACAACAATCAGAGCGGAAGAGGCCAACGTGTATACAGATTTCTTTTTACACTGTTCAAACCCTGAGGACGTACTCTTGTTCATTATCTGCCACTTTGATGGCCATGTGAGCCTGATTTTCTTTGATCTTTTTTTAATTTTTTCGTGCTTTGTTTTCAGTTAATTATTTTTGAGGATATAGTAAATTAATGTAGTTTATGGGAGTCAACTATTGTGGGGAAAATACGACTTGTGAAGCCAAATTTCCTTCTTCGACAGTTGTTTGTGATGCGTGGACTCTTGAGGAATTATTAAAAGGGGTTTTTCTGGGTTAAGAGAATTATTCTTCTGGTTGTCTTTGAAGAAGAACGCAGTTCCTTTCAGTGTGTCCGAGGCATTAACTGGAGATTCAGCCACATTTGACCTTTAAACTTGCAACTAACTTTGAAATAGACGAGAGGGAGGAGCTACAAGATAACTAAGCACTTATTCAACAGGTTTATCCACCGGACGTGTCCTCCAACATACAAGTCATTTATTAACAGCAGTGTTTATTCCTCCACAGCCTCAAATTTCCTTCAAGTTCTCACGAGACATGTACATTTTTCTCAGCTCTTATGGTTTTTTTTTTTTGCTATTTACTGGTCTCTTAGTCTAAACTGTGCCAAACAACTGGTGGGCATGTAAATACAGCTCTACCTGAAATGGTGGGAATCACACACCTGCTGGTTTGCTTTGCACGGGCGTAAACGGAGTTTAGATTGTCTGGTTTTTTTGGTTCGGTGTGGTTGTTACATGCGAGACTTTAGTATTAGTGGACACGTTTGTCCCTCTGATAAGAACACGTGAAAATGAATGAAGCCAAAACACTTGATTTATTTTCTGCCCTAAAAAGGGAGGAATTTATGTAAAAGGTGTTGTGGAAGGAAAAGTGATCAGTTGACTCAAAGTTAGAATTTCAACAGACCTCAAAGTTGCGCTTGATTTATTTTTGATGGCTTTCATGCTCTGAAAATTAAATTTAAATCTGTACATAAGATATAAAAATTCAGCTTTGCAACTATTTACCTTCAACATGGATTCTCTATTATCTCCTAAAAAATGAGCCTTTACTGTTTGTAGCCTCATCAGCATTTCATATTGACCTTAAGTCTCATCGACTTTGTGATTAGCTGAATATTTAAGTGATTTATTTGATCAACAGTTTAAAAGGTACATGGTTTAAAGTGAAACTAGAATGAATTGTGAATAATTACCTGCAAACGTTTTGCTTGGTTTCTTTTTGTTTAAGCGCCTTCCATTTCTTTCATGTGTTGTCACGGCAACAGAAGCACTATTTGATTTACTTTTGTTGGAATAAAATGATTCGTGGATGTTGTCGAACTTGTTTCTTCACGTTACAGTAAGCACGGCTTTTATTGTCGAGTTGTACAGTTTAATACTTTTCCTATCCAACCTGCCAGCTCATTGCACAGCTCAGGGGGGCATGCCAAGACTTAAACAGGTTATTTTAGTCCTCACTTAGATGTGAAGCGCATTGGATTACATATGACACAGTTGGTGCACCGATTTAAAAAAAAATATATATATTCTTTTATAGAAAGGAAATATCTCAACACCTCTGAATATCATTCTTGGACTGCAGTACAAACAACATGTCCTCATGAATGATAGTTCATTTTGTTCATGAAGAAATAATTTAACGGATTAAATTCCGACAGAATTACACTACAGTTGAAGAAAAGAAAAAACTACAGATATTATCAACCCAGTACCTATGGCAGTGAGGCGTTAGATTCCTTTTATTTTAAGGCTAGTAAGTGCTTTTAAGTATTTAAAACATCACAACAAGCAAAAACATAACTGGGCTGATTAAACCAGATGATTGAGCTGAAATATTAAATCAATTTGAATAAAAAAAATGTCCAAGATATTAAAAAAAACAGACACACTGATGATTGATAAGAGTTCACAACTTATTGCATGTGTTGCATATTATTTCTACAGATCTGGAGAGGGGAGAAGAGTTTCCGGGGAAAACTGGTATCTGCAGGTTTTCCTGCCAGGGCATGTTGCGGTGTTTCATTCCTGAAGAGAAAACTGTTCTCTTTGTCATCCACCAGACATCCGTAACACTTTCTACACACCGCCTGGTATTTGTCAGCTCCGCCGATCACTTCCACCTATAAAACATTCACAAAAGCCAACAAAAAGGTCATCGGTGCGTTTCATAAAACAGTCGCACCTTCTTTTATCCTCAGAATAGAAAATATCTTCATGTAAACAATCCAAACACTAAAAACGACATGAGGATGAGAAGTCAAACATCTGTTAATCTCACTAAGAATAAGATGTGGCAGATGTTTTCCAGTCTGGGTTCAGTTCTGTACAATAATCCTGTTCCAACGCCTGGAGCTTACTGGTTATTCAGGTCTTGATTATCCAATAAGGCCAAATCAAAAAGCCAATCTTCATCTCAGTCCAATTGGCATTTATTCAAACCTTCCGGGGTGTTTTTACAGGATTATTTGGCCTATTTGGACAGCTTTTTACCTTACACGACTTCTATGTTTACCTCCTCACCTCCTTCTCTGCTCCTATCCTCTTGGTGTAGGCAGCTTCTTTGTAACATTGCATGCAGACGGCGTGGAGCTTCACGACACTCTCCGCCAGAGGGACGAGGTTCAGGATGTTTCCGAAAGGCTACAAGAACGCACAGGACAGCAGAAAACATTACTTAACGCAGAATAAATTGTGTTACAATTACATTACAATGACAGAACAGGCATATAAGTGTGTGGAATAATGAGTACATTGAATCTGTGGTGCTGTTCATGCAAATTGTTCACATTTTCCTTAAAAATGCACTCATTGTTTTAGGACATTTTATAAACAACTGGGCCCCGATACCAACACGATACTCACTTTCCTCTGGAAGGTTCCATCCAAAGCGGCTACAATGACCGTCTTGCCTAAATTGGCCATCTCTTCACAAAACTCCACTGTGTCTGGAAACTGAAAAACAAAAAGATTAGTGAGTGATGACGCTACTCATGGAAACACAAAGTCCAGAAAGTTACCTAAATCCAGGTTTCTAATAAAGGTGAAATAACAAAGTATGCCTTGAAAACAAAAAACTTACAAATTGTCCTTCATCAATTCCAATGACGCAGGCTCGCAGCGCCTTAGACCAAACATCTCCCAGACGATTGGCTGGTACAGCTTCCATGGTGTTTCTAAATGAGGACAACATGAAGAGAAAAAGAGCAACGAATTGTTCATTTTCCTGAAAACAAAATTTACAAATACTTTTCTTTATTTGCTCCAGATGATAACTAAATCTACAATGTCTCCACCAGAGGTCAGCTTGTGCTTAGATATACAAAACACCATTTTTCTTCTCATGTTTAACTGATTTGTCTACATTAAAATCCAGGTTTACCTTTAAAACATACCTTAATTAAATTGACTGGTATATGTTAATGTTGGAAATTCTCACACACACACACACACACACACACACACACACACACACACACACACACACACACACACACACACACACAC
>JBBBVU010000004.1:27468122-27481687 GCA_037177055.1 Atherinosoma microstoma
GTCCAGATAGACCCTGTTCCAGAGCGATGGAAGAAGGTCATGTGGTCTGATGAGTCCAGATAGACCCTGTTCCAGAGCGATGGAAGAAGGTCATGTGGTTTGATGGGTCCAGATAGACCCTGTTCCAGAGCGATGGGAGCATCAGGGTAAAAGAGGCAGATGAAGTGATGCAGCCATCATGCCTAGTGCCTACTGTACAAACCTGTGGGGGCAGTTTGTGATCTTGAGTTGCTGCAGTTGCTCAAGTCTAGGTTCAGCAACATTATGTACCCAAAGAATGAGGTCAGCTGACTGCCTTTAATTAACTGAATGAGCAGGATTTTACATCTTCCATGATGGCACGGCCATATTCCAAGATGATAATGCCGGGATTCATGGGCTCAGACTGTGAAAGCGTGGTTCAGGTCTAGGTTCAGGATTTACATGGCTCGTGAAAGAGTGATTCAGGGAGCATGAGAAATCATTTTCACACATGGATTGGCCACCGCGGAGTCCGGACCTGAACACCATTGAGAATCTTTTGTATGGGCTGGAGAAGGCTTTGCATAGCGGTTTTCACTTTCCTGACATCGTTACAAGAAAAATGAATGCAGCTCTTGACTGAAATAAAAGCTGTAACATTGCAGATTTTATCAAAACAATGTCATAGCAAAGGTATGCATAATCAAAGCTAAAGATGGTCCAACAAAATATCAGAGCACTTTCTTTGAGACAGCTAGTAAAGAACCATCTCTCTGTGATTTGAATGTAAAAGGACAATTGAATCAAACGTGGTTTCTAGTTATTGTTTCCACATTTTTTTCCTTTTTTAATCGGGTGAAATGTCTGAAGCTGATTCCAAGTGTGCATTTGGATTTTTTTTGCCTTTGACCCAAAATAGTTCATATTAAAAATGAAACAAACAATTCTTAAGGTGCAAAAAAACAAGACAAATCCTTTTGAGAGGCACCAAAGCATCATGAGAGGGAAAATCAATAGTTTGGTAAATTCTTAGAAATAACAAAAGAATGTACTTCCAAGTACTGCAACATAAAAATACCTGAACATTTATGGAAGATGACAGCTGTGGATGATTATAAAAGCCTTCCAATAGAAAGGGTGAAGAAAAAACCCAGAGCTGAGACATCATTCTGAAGTATGATACTGCATTAGAGGGTTTCAGAGGAATACTGGAAGTATGGATAAGGTTTGTAATGGTTCATGTTTGGAAGAGTACAACATCATCATTAAAACACATGGAGGCAGCGTGATGGCAGGGACCTGTATGAGCTCCAGAGGCACTGGATCAGTAGTGTTAATTGATGTTTTGACAGAAGACAGATACAACCAGATAAATCTGAAATGAAGGACTCAGGGACAAACTGTCTGCTCAGATCGTGCCAAATGCATCAAAGCTGGCTAAATGGTGGTTCACACCACAGACAGACAGTGACCCAAACACACTGCTGAAGCAAGCCAGAAGTTTTTGAAAGAAGTGATCAGCAGTGACAGATATGATCACATGATCTCAACCCAATAGGTTCAAAACAGCTGCAAGGTAGGTATCCCCAAAGAGGAAACTTATTCTTTTTGGTGATACCCGTTTTCCCAGACTTCAGACAGTCATTATATTTCACATGTTAGCTTAGATGAGGTCATGTTTACTTCTTTTAGATATTAATAGAGTATTCATCTCATTTCAATACAATTCAGGTCACTGTGTTTTGCATGTAAAACAATTATTGAGGTGTTCTACATTGCAAAAGTTTAGCTAAAGTTAAGAGTTATTCTGATTCACATCTAAAGTGCTCAGTTTCTCATTCTTCCAACAGCTTGTTTTTTGGATTTTTTTTAAATCTTATTTTATTTATCAAATATGAACATGCCATAAGGATCTCTGTCCCTCCATCTGATCTAATAATTAGAGTAAAAAAGCCTAATGTAAGCTGCCAAATGTATTAAAATCTGGCAGACAGTGAATGGTGAAAAGATCCCTGGAGACATGTAGTTGGTTTCCATGTGGAGAGTTCTGTGCCAAAGATTTGTTAAGAGTATTTACTTCAACAAGCAGGCTTTTTATTATATTTGAGGAACAAAATACAGTGACTGCAGTCTTTTACAGCAGGAGTGGTTGTGTTTCCTGTTTGGAAGGGGGGGGATCAGGAGAAATAAAACAAAATTTAACTGATTGCGGCTAGGATTGGTTTAGTTCGAACTTGTTTTTGCTGTCATAGCTCCATGAAACTGTCCTGAGATCAGTGTGTGAAGGGTTGATGGGGACGGTTGTTATCAGAACTCTGGCAGATGCATGTGCTGTACAGTTTCCTGTTGACAAGTAAGTGGAAATGGCATGCTGCACACATTTGCACGTGTGCACGCTCACACACATTAACACCCAGTGACAGGCACGCACACACAGACCGTGGGCATCCTTCTTTCCCCTCCTTGTGCCCCTGAGCCTGACAGTCTGGACATGGGAGATATCACAGAGAGGGAGAGGCATGAAAACAGAGGCTTTGCGTTAGATCAGTGAAAAGCTGTGAAAGTGCTGTTGTAGGTGACAAAATGGCGATGTCAGAGCAGCTTGAATCTGAGGGAGGTGAGTTTTTCTTACTGACCTTTTTCCTTCTTTTTTGTTTAGAAACTAAATCTTTGAGATGTGACAAAAAGACTTGTATATTAATGTAAGGAGAAATGTTTGCTGAATGGTTGAAGGTGGATTTAAACAGGTAGCTTAGTGAAAACACACCGAGCACTTGAGCCAGTTATTCAGCACCAAAATGTGCCAGTTTTAATTACTTCACGTACGTGGATTCAGGGTTTTAGGTGTGAACGTGCAACTGGAGGTTGGAAAATGAGGCTAGCTGGTGAAATGAAGGTTAGGCAGCTGTGTGTGTACACGCGTGTGTGCGTACCTCATTGCTTGGGGTGTTGGTTAAAGATAAGGCCTGACTTACGCCTGAGAGCGAAAGAGACGGTGTATGTAAGCCCTTCAAGCCTTATCCTGACACACCTCCCGCCCCCACCTCCTCTCCATCACCCAACCCACACACACACACACATTGGGGATTAACCCCGTCATGTACCATTTCAATGGGTGAGCTTTGGAGACACACACACACACAGGATTAACTCTTGTGTGTCCATTTCCATGGATGTTTCTTAGCCTCTCTCTAGTTGTGTCAGCATTGACTGCTTGTGTTGCCATGGTGACAGGGGCCAGTGAATGTAAGATAGGCAAATCCACATAAGTCACCTACAACAGACACTCTAAGCTACTATTGACTACACCTCCCCCTGGTGCTAACACACAAAGATGCTGCCAAAAGACTGACTGGAGACTCGTGAGCTGTGAAGTACTCATGAAACAGGCTTACTATGGTCAGAGCAATATACATAAAGTCGGCCCGAGCATCTTTTCCACTGCTCGGGTGAGAGACAGGCCTTAGAGTAGATTATCCTCTCCACATGTCTGGCTCTGAGGAACACTGCACTTCTCCATTCTTCTCCATTCTTCAGATTTCCTGCATCAGGGTCTGCAAAAAGCCCCACTTTTGAGTTGCTGTCTTCATCATACAGATATAACTGGACTTAAGGTCTGAGATGCTTGATCTACGTATTTTTGTTGTCACAAGGTTGGATGAAGATTGAGTGGACACAATAGGAAAGAAAAATCTTTGTTTCTCAAAAATGCCAGAATAGTTTAAAATGTTGGAGCAAAGTTTGATGTCAAGACCCACAGTTAAGTTGATCCATTCCAATCAAGAGCACTGACTGTAACACAGACAAAATATTTGCTATAATGATTCTAATTATTCATCTCTCCCTCATTGTTACGTGCTAATATGCAATTATGAATATTTTGTCTTTTTATTCAGTTTTTCTTTTTTGCACATTTTTTTAATAAGAGCCTAAAAAACTTGAACTATCATTTGATAAAGTCCATTTAATTTTCTTTTAACCATTTAAAACATGTAAATTACTTAGCTGCAACACTGAAGCAGAAACAACCCTTGTCGTCAAGATCTATCAAAAACTTTAAATCACATTTTGAAAAATAGAAATAGCTCCCGTCAATGTAACTGTGGACGACATATGTTTTTTTTTTTTAGTAGGAGTAAGTCTTGTGCATGTATGCACAATTCCAATATAAACAACTCAAACCAGTTAAAATGAACGTCATGATACTATTCCCGTACTACCAATCACCTCTACTTAGTTGTGCAGCACTCTCAGTCAAAGCCTGACCACAGAGCAGCTCACAACAGCAGCTTCATTTATGACTCAATCATTTATGAATTATGTTTTGTTCTCTGTTTGCATGCTTAATGTATAAATTGAGCTCATAGCCATTCCTGTGTCTGCAGCATCCTTGGCTATTCGGCTAGAGCAGAATATACTCTAGAGGTAGAAAGATTTTTTTCTTTTCATCATTGGGATGAAATGAAATGTCGATCATTTGTTCAATTGTTCCCCCTTTAAGAATAGATGCTGTATATTAAACATGTACAATATTTCTGCATGTGAAATAAAATGACGTCCACATGCGTAAATCAAAGGACCACTGATGTCAGTACAGTAGCCGGCTTGTTCTTTTTATATCCCGACTTTGGCCATATGGGTGAGATCTCGCTGGCTGTGATCTGAATATCTGATTATAATTTGAGGCGATTTAAGCAGATTTGCAGGCCTGTTGGATTCTCCTTTTGGCTTAGCATGATTCTGTGTGTGCGTGTGTGTAACTGTGTGTGTATGTGCAGACTGAGAGAATAAGGGGACAGATTCCCGGTGTTTGTGGATTTACTGGCCCTCACTGAAGATGGTTCAGTGTATAAACTCTAAGACACAATTAATACTAAACAGCCCCAGTCTGTTATCTTTCTGTGAAAGTTTTTAAGATCTTAATCTGCTTTTGACTGATCAGGCTGCTACATCAGCTGTGTTTCCATCACACTGACTGAGCCCAGAGTATAGTGAATATGAGCAGAGTCTTCATGGCTGTGACTGTCTCAGTTCAGCTGTTTGCAGCAAGTTGATGTGCACTAATTAGGCAAACAGGGAAACCACTTTGCAGTCTGTATGACCTTTGTTTCCATGCACATTTCCAGTCGGTTGCATTAGGCCAATTCTCATCTGTGTCAGTTACTAGGAAGGGATGGGATGCAGGGAGGAGAGGAGGAAGGGAAAAATGCTTACCAGACAACCTTTATGTGCAGTTGTGCATTAGTGGGGGTAGGAGGAGGAGAAGGGGGAGAGGGCGGCTAGCGGTGTTGGGCAGAGGAGAGAGGAGCAAATGCATTGCAGACGGATAGGAGGAGGAGGAGGGCCTACTGCTATTGTTCATGTCCTCCCGTGAACAAAGGGCTCATCGGGGTCCGTATGTAAACCCACAGCAGGCTTCAGCCCACTGACGAGGCCTCATGCGGGACAAAACATAAACGATTCAATCCCGCAATCTAGGCCTTATTCTGTTGCAGTCTCTCTGTTTGAGGAGATTTTTTTATTGATCCTGTTCGAAGGGGGACGTATTGTGTGGGTACGTTGCGTCCAGCGGGCCTATCCGTCTTTACGCACAGCGCGTACACACGGTCTATCATCACGGATCTGTAAACATCCATTTTTTCATTGGACTTCTTTGCAGGTAAAGAGTCGCTTTTTCCAAAAAGCAGTTTTCGACTGAAATATCCCGCTGCCATGGGGGTTGAATATAGTTAACAAACACTCGGGGTTGTAATGTATCGTGCTTATTATATCGTTTCTAGCTGAAAAGGGATTTATCGCTGAAGCGTTAGCAAGAAGGCTAAAGGCTAACTGGTACCAACTGGCTTGCTAACGTTAGCATGCCCTACAGGCCTGCGAGGCAGTGTTGTTCACTGTCAGTGTCTTGGTGGTTAAATGTATAAGTGTTATTTGCCTCTGTGAATCTATGTTTACTCGAACGTGTAACTTGTTTTTCCTTGTTAGCGACTCGTATTTAGTTAGAAAGATCAGCTGCTATCCGATGTCATGTAGTTGACATTTTAGCTTAGCTTGTTGCTAAATGCTAGCAGAATTTGGTGGCAGTCTTTTCTAATTGCCTTTGTAGCCAGGCGGCTCCACGGTTAAATGAATCTGCTGTTAAAGTAAAAAAAAACAAACATATATATATGTGTATATATATTGCAGATGTGAAAACTGAATTTTAAATGTGGTGTAAATAGTGAAATGGATTATTTCCTTAAAGCTGTCTAACATGGGGATTTTTGTTCAGTATAAACTAGGTCTCGGTTATCCACACTTGTCCCTCCTGAGAACCATGGTGGAAGTCTGAAGAGGCTTGAATCCAAAACCACCACAGATTATTATTAATTTGACAAGACTTTGTTATACCGTGTAGATACTAGTGTCAGAAAAAGGAGAAAATTAAATGTCTGGTGCTTTCCGCATCCATACCACCTCACAAACACACACCAAAGTTAAGCTGGCCATTACTCAAGCCAAGAGGATATCATCATGTACAATGTATATGTGTACATGTATATATGTATCTAGAGAGCTGTGTTTGCTTGTAAAGGAGAGGAACATGATTCCCCGTGGAGGAAGTGAATTCCAGCTGATGTGATTGTGACTGTCATTAACCACTAACTGGAGAGGAGCTGAGCTAATGGAGCTCTCAACAACTAATGGACACATAACCATTGATTATTTATTTATTTATCAATCTTCTGTTGGTGCATCCAGCCCATAGTATAGTGTTGCAAGGTAAACAGCCCGTTTCTGCTTAAAGAGAAGGCGAGGCTTCAAAAACATGGGTTCTGTATAGCTTCTTTTTTTTCTGTCGGGAAGATGGAAAATCACGTTTTAAAGATCTATACTTATCTTTATTATTTATTTACCTTTAGGTCCTTTACTGCTTTCAATAGTTGACATGGTGTGTGTGTGAGAGAGATACACACACTGATGAGACCTGCTAGAAATTGAACATATTAAGATGTAATTCCTCCATGTTTTTAAAAACATTATTGTTTTATATAATGTTTTATTTGAAAGGAAGCTCAAAATGTAAACCCTTATAAATTTTAAATAAGCTGATTTTTTTTGTACACCAACCTGATGTGTCATTGTTAGTTTTAGATTGAGTTTCCATCTGACGGGCACTTTATCTTTATGCTGTGTTTGTCATAAAGTGATAAAACAGCATTGCAATAATATTTTGTAATTACTAAAAAAATAAACATTTAATCACATCACTGCAGTATTAAGTTGTAAATCGCCTCAATCCTTAAGAACATTCCCTTGACACAAGCCGATCTGTGGTTATCTATATTTCTTTTATAAATACACGTAGTGTCATATGTTTAATATGCAATGACAGGACAGAGGAACATTAAGGAGGTGGGGCCTCACCATGGTGACTGTGGGGGTCGTGACCTGCAGGCCGCCACGCCTGGATGGCCTTTATAAGAGAGCTGGGCAATTAGAGTAAAATCAGGATTGGAGCTGTTAATGTCTGAGACATCAGTCTGTTTTACGAGTGTGCCTTGGGGAGTGTGTGTTGTCTGCTGCTATTTGATATTTACAAGTTATTTTATGAAGAGCTGTTAAGGGTTGCAGTTTCTGTATGAAAGAAGCAGGAAGCTCCGCCTGTGTCCTGATGCTTTACATCATTAATCCACAATAAGTAGAATAAGGCAGGATTTACTATTGTCTCATACCTATCTTCTTAAAAAAAAATTACATAAAATTAGAAGGTTTACATTTTTGCTTTGCTTCTATCTCTTCCAGGCTGTTCCTCCAAGTCATTCAAGCTGTACTCCCCCAAGGAGCCCCCCAACGGTAGCACTTTTCCCCCTTTCCACCCCGGCACCATGCTGGACAGAGACGTGGGGTGAGTTTTATTTCTGCTTTTTGTTTGTATTTCAGTGGAATAGGATGTTCTCAGAGCAGTTTTTTAAGTTTCTACACCATTGTGTATCTTTTTGTAAAAATTTACCAAGAAACTGGTTAGGGTGGGTTGTTCGGTCAAAATGTGATTATTTCCAGACAAAATCCAAAAGTTATACTAATAGGAGAGTTGAGGTGAAATACAAGTACACTCATAGTGCTGTACCACCATAAACGCACGTTTTTCAGGGTAACTTTTCAGACTTGTGGGCTAAATATACAACTTTTTGGGTTTGCTGGGTGTCTTAATAGTTGAAAATAGTGAAAAACTGTCACCTGTTAATCTTCTGCCCTTTGATGAAAGGGTCCCATGGAGTTTAATGCACTGTAAATTTGTTCTACCACCACCCATCATCCATCCAAATAGCCTCTGAGCTGCAGTAACTAATCTGAAAACTTGTGTCCAGTTGAATGGCAAGTTTTTACTGCTGAAATCGGCGTGCATAGTTCAGACAGTTTAGAGGTTATTTTCTGCTGAAAGTGTTTTCTCTACTTCAAAACTTGTCTTTCTGCAGGATGTGAAATGACTGCAGTTTGCAACTGTGTATGTGAGAAGTGTTATTATTTGTGATCTCCTTTTATCATCCAATTTGTGCCATGTTTGGCTTATGTCCCAGTGTTGTAAAGAGAGGGCCATATTAACAGTAAAGCCGAGTGTAATAATCTCTCTGTCACATATTTCTCCAGTCCCACTCCAATGTACCCACCCACATACCTGGAGCCAGGAATAGGGTAAGATTGCATTTATCTATGCCTCATGTGAACATGTTTACAAAGTCATAAGAAGTTTGCTCTTCTTTTCATCAACTAAATCACTAACTATCTATAATCCACAATTTACATAAATTAGCTCATTTTGACCACTGCTCTCCCAAATGTCCTGTTTTCTTTCTGTTTTTCTGTGGACATCCAGGAGGCACACGCCATATGGCAACCAGACAGACTACAGAATATTTGAGCTCAACAAACGGCTACAGAACTGGACAGAGGTTTGTTTGCACACACCGCCCCACAAACAGAAGCACAGACAGTCCACTTATTGTGTATCTTATTATTTTGTTCTCACCCTGCAGGAGTGCGACAACCTGTGGTGGGATGCATTTACTACGGAGTTCTTTGAAGACGATGCTATGCTGACCATTACTTTCTGTCTGGAAGATGGACCCAAACGCTACAGTAAGAAACCAGCTTATGAAATTAATTTGTGTCAGTGGCTGGTAAATGGTTATAAATTACAGTCATACCTCGGTCATGAATTCTGAGGTAATTAATTAAGTCATGATTATTTCTGTAAAGTGACAGTAAGGTATCCAACTTTAGTCAAATATGGTATCATTTATTTCAGAATATTTTCGCCTCGTTAGGTTTTTTCAGTTCCTGTAATGATAGATGTGACAAAAAGCCCACTTTAAGAGTCTTAACAACGGCCTCTTGTGTTTTCTCTCCAGCAATTGGTCGGACGTTAATCCCGAGATACTTCCGGAGTATATTTGAGGGAGGTGCAACTGAACTCTACTATGTGTTGAAACATCCCAAGGAGTCCTTCCACAATAACTTTGTTTCCCTCGACTGTGATCAGTGCACCATGGTCACCCAGAATGGAAAGCCCATGTTCACACAGGTGTGCTGATCAGATGGACAACATCTTTCTTTTTGCTTCTATACTAACTGTACATAAGTATTTACATTTTTGTTTTTGCTGAATGGCTTTTTTATGTTATCTCAGTAAGATCATGGAGCCTTTTTTTTTCAGTGAAGTCAGAAACACTAAATGGAAACCCAAGTTCACCCTTCATTTGTCACTGGTTGTATAATTACTCAGTTTTCTGAACCTCTGCAGGTGTGTGTAGAAGGGCGTTTGTACCTGGAGTTCATGTTTGATGACATGATGAGGATAAAGACATGGCACTTCAGCATCAGACAACACCGTGAACTCATCCCCCGCAGTATACTGGCCATGCATGTGAGTGATTTTTATGTCTTTATAGCTAACGTGTAGTTTTTTTTAATAGTGTCTTAATCTGGTTTTGTTTGTTTATTTGTTTGTTTTATTCATGTTCCAGGCCCAAGACCCACAGATGCTGGATCAGCTTTCTAAAAACATAACAAGATGTGGCCTGTCAAATTCCACCCTAAACTACCTCCGAGTAAGTTCCTTATTGGTACCTAAAGTCGAGCCGACAGGACATAACGTCATTTAAAAAATAAATGTGTCCATTCCAAGTACCTACATGTTATAAACCATTGGAAAGTTAAGATTCCTGAAATTTCAATTATGTTTACCACTCCAGGCTACAACGATTAGTGTAGATTCAGTAAACATTTATTTCTGACCAGCCACAAATACAAAAGTTTATGCAATTTACCTTTTGAAGTGGTACTGTACGCCAGTAGCGGATCATACTGTAACAAAAACACCCCTGTTCTATCAACAAGGGTCCAGTAAAATAGTTGGTCCACAATGAGTATTTCTCCCATGTGAAAACAGTGATATGCTGGTTGATGTGGGAGCACATTTGATTTTCCAAGGCAATCTTTTGGTTCACCTGGTCCTATCTTTAGAAAAAAAAACTCTGTAAAATATTATTTTTCTGATGTATGACAATCAAATTTTGAAGTGCAACTAGGTAAGACTTCAAGCTGCGCTCCCATGTGTTTCCAGTCCACCACACCAAGTTAGTCATATTGAAGGCAAAGGTTTTTGAAAAAATAAAATAAAATTAGGCGAATATATAATCCATATGTTTCACTGTATTTAAACCCCTATTACTCAGTTCCAGTTGTAGTTGGACACATTCCGGCTGTTGGGGAAAGAATTCAGACTGTTTTCCTCTCAAAAGAGCCCTCGACCATGTATGTACTCCACATGGTTCAAGAAAAGCTCTAGATTTACTTTGGGTACTCTTTTTGTTGGGCGTTTTAGGTAAAAATTGAAGGATTTTAAAGGTTTAATCACACATTCAATATTTTACCTCTTAAATGATGCTGGTGTTTAGCTCATGGTCCTGTTATTGGTTTGTTAAAACTTGGGGGGAAAAAAACACTAAACATCACAGATGCTGCCGGACTATAGCTGTACTTGACTCATCTGACAACTTGAGTTTAAGCTCAGTAAATGCAACTTAGTTAAGAAGAGACGACAAACTTTGCACAGTTTTAAGAAGAATAAAATGTATGATGTTACTGGAATTGCTTGTAGCAAAACTATGAAAACCAGTCTGCTTCATGGATCCTTACATGGATTGTTATCAAAGTTTTGAACTTTTTTGGGGGGGACTATTAAGAGACTATGCTAGAGCGCATTGAATATTTATTGCTATGTGGAGCAGTTTTTGATGGGCCACACAGGTTGGACACCAGTTGCCACCAAAGCTTTGTGGTAGGACTGACCAGTTGTGTTCGAATCATTGCTTTTCAAGTCTAAAATATGTATTTCATTCCTTTTTTTTACCACAAAAATCCCAAAACATTTTTTTTTTAAAAGAAAGAAGAAGAGTTATGTGTTATTGCCATAGTTATCGAAGTTCTCATCAACCAGCCAGGTCATTGTTACTGGTGTCATTACCAATTCACCCAACAGTGTTATATCACTCTGCTTTTGGCATAGTAAGTGTTGCTGGTGTTACTTGATTAGAAGCTCAGTGTGATTCTTACATGTTATCTCTATCTGTGTGTTTCAAAGGCCTGAACATAGCAAAACCAGTCTTGCTTGGTTTGAAAATGTTCAGAGGCCTGTACTAAGAAGCTGGATTTTCTCTTATCCGTATAACTTCTGGGTTTACCCCGGGGTTTTCCATACTACGCCGCTGCTTAACTTCTTACCGGGATGTATCACTGCGGCATACATCCGCTAAACAGTTATGCTATGGATAAGTGATGGAGTATTAACGTACCACCCCCTGACCAATCAGCTCTCCGGGGAAAATGGCCCGCCCATTCTTAAAACATCCCAGTGACGTTTGGTGCTGTGTATCATGAGAGAAGCACTTAGGAGAGAAAGAGTTTTTAGAGAGAGATGCAATCTTTTGGATGAAGAAATAAAGCCTCCTCCCCGCTTTGATGTATGTTTCTATGCTTGTTCTTGACTTTTTTCCCCAAGTCTGTTTAGCTCCAATATGTTTGCATCTGAAATAACAAGGTTATTAATAATGCCTCACACATGGCTGAACTGCAGAACCAGGAAGTTATGGAACGCACAGATACTCGTGCTCTTACAGAATTAATATTTCAATACAAACACGAGGGTGCTGGTGAGCCTCTAAAGAGCTAGAAGCATAGCATTTATTTATTTTGGTCGCCGGTGATTGAGGGCATTATCCTCGAGTTAGAAGCTCTAATGGCAACATTATCCCCATCTCTCCGTAGTAAGGAATCCTTACTTTTCATGGATTCAGGCGGTGATCTGGATCACCCCCAAAATCCAGTCACGTGTTTCTTCATTGCATTTCTGAGATTTTGTGAAAATTTAATTAAAATCCGTCCATACCGTTCTGAATTATGTTGCTAACAGACAGACAGACAGAATATAAAGGGAAGTGAGGAAGCTCTGCCTGAAATGTTTGGGCCGGGATGAAGTGAAATTGAGTGATCAAAGGTCTGTCCGTTTATATATTGTCCGATGAATTAATATTGTAGAATCTGACGAAATTAAGCATTGACAGAGCTAATGCCAGGATTCCTCCCTGGCTGTTGATGCGGTGCAACAGTGTTGCTTTTGGCCTGGATGATGTTTAATTTCTTCATATTTCTGAAGAATAATTGTCTGTCCCTTTTTACATGCGTACATGCTGATCCAGATAGAAAACCCTGGGTTGAATTACCAAGTTTATAACCAGCTTCGTAGTGCCACTGATCCAGATCCTGAATGTCTGAGTAACCCAGGTAATGAAGAGATATCCGGGTATGTTAATCACGCTTCGCACTACAGGACTCTGGTGTAGTCATAACACAGGACTCAATTAAGACTTTGTTCACAGATATGATACATTCTGTTCAGTTCACTTCCGCTTTATTTGTATAACTCTGTGCTATGGTTGGCACCAATTCAAGACGATGTCATCTCAGAGCATTTCACAGACAATCAATTCCAGCCAATCTGTTGTCTTCCAATCAGTATTCATACAAGCCAATTCATAACAAATAGCGTAGCTAAGGAAACCAACCGATTGCATGTAATCGTGACTTTGATCCAATCCCCCACCCTGAGCATGCTACATGGGACAGTGGAAAGGGAAAAACCTCCAGCAGAACCCGGCTCAGGGAGGGCGGACATCCGCTTCGACCGGTTGGGGTGGAGAGGACAGAAAGAGAGGGCAGAAAGAGAGACAACAGACATCACAGCTATTATCCACGGAGATCTGCTGAGAGAGGAGAAATATGTTAATGATGCCGATACTGTCATGTTTCTACATGAAGATACGGAGCAGAGAGAGGAAGAGCCCAGTGCATCCTTCAGCAATCTAAGCCTATAGCAGCATCACTAAGGGATGGCTAACCACCCCCAAAGGCTTCATCAATCTGCATTTATCTGAAATGATTAACAAGAATGTGTGTTGGAGTGTTGATAGACTCAGATCTGACTTGCAACAACCACATCAAAGCTGTCACTAAGAAGCTTTTTACCATCTCAGAAACATCAGCAGAATAAAAGGTTTAGTCTCCCA
>JBBBVU010000004.1:27486664-27496706 GCA_037177055.1 Atherinosoma microstoma
GATAGATAGATAGATAGATAGATAGATAGATAGATAGATAGATAGATAGATAGATAGATAGATAGATAGATAAAAACTTTATTGATCCCAAGGGAAATTGTAACAACTCAGCAGCAGCATAAAAACAAATAAAGTATGATGTAAAAAAATATGTAATAAAATATATAATTGAAATTAAAAATTAAAAGTGCAGACTGTCATTGCAGTCTGGTCTGTGAGCACGTGTTTTATGTGAGGAAGTTTTAACGTTGTAAATTTGATGTATTTTCTACTGTTTTTATTGTAACTAAGCTGCTGCTCCCTTGGCCAGGTCGATCTTTGATCTCAATGGGACTAATCTGGTTACATAAAGGCTAAATAAAAAAATAACTCATGTATATATTTTTCATTTATGTAAAGACTAAAACTCAAATAAGATTCAGTTAGAAGCGAAGACAAAAAAGGTAGGTCTTGAGCCTTTTTTTTTTTCTTTTCAAAAAGACATCAATAGTCTCTGCAGCCCCGAGGCTCTCTGGCTGTTCCACAGTCCAAAGCCATACTGATGGAACGAGGCCTCGCCCTAGGTTTTAGTCCTGACAAGGAACAAAATAAGGGGCCGGTACCAGAGGACCTCAGGATTCATGAGGGCTCATAGTTTAAAAGCAGGTCAGAAGAAATCCAAGACCATTAAGACATTTATAAACCACTAAAAAAATCTTAAAATCAATTTATGCTTAAAGATTGTCAATTTATTCCATGATGACTTTATTCCATAATGAAAGATGTAAAATACGAGTTCTGAATTTTGAATACAAGGACACATTTCTATGTTATTTTCAAAGTAGACTGTATTTCATGGAGATTGTTGTGCTGCCCATTTTTTGCCTTAGTGGCTAAAAAAATGAACGGTTGAATCTATGAAAGTGTTTGTAGACAATGCAAGGAATGCCGAGGAAAGCTGTTGTTTTCTTGTCCATCAAATGAGTCCTCTGACTGGAACCAAGGGTTCATG
Organism: Atherinosoma microstoma; assembly: GCA_037177055.1. NCBI lineage: Eukaryota > Metazoa > Chordata > Actinopteri > Atheriniformes > Atherinidae > Atherinosoma > Atherinosoma microstoma. The sequence continues at coordinate 27,487,656 of JBBBVU010000004.1, forward strand.
TTGAGGCCAAGTATGAAAAGTCATCAAGTCATTACTGAGTGCTGGAAGACTGTTGATATTAGAGTGACATATAAATGAGTAACTTTTACTTTTTACTGGAAAGCTTGGTCTAGTTTTTGTATGGCAGTCTAAGGGAGGCTAGTATTCCTGTCATTAGGAGACCTCAAGCTAAAAAACGAAGTTTGTTTATAGCGGTAATCTGTAGCTCCGGTCCTTGAGAGCTAATGTCCTGCAGGTTTTAGATGTTTCCTTCCTGCAACACACTAACGTAACGTCTCTAACATATGTAATGCTTTCATTGTTTCAAGTGACTGAGTTAAACACTATCAGCTGCTGGAAACGTTGAGATATGTCATTTCTTATTGGTAAATCAACAATCTCATTTACATTTTCTTGATGTTATTTAGCACAAGGTGAAAGTTACTACGGCCAACCTCAGCACGGTGTACAAATGAAGATATTCTAGATAATCCCTTAAATCATCTGATGCCACCCTCGTGTCAAAATCACCATTTCTACAGTTTCTGGATGACATTGTCCCGTATTTTAAAACAAATGATATAAAGTAAAAGTGAAATAAAGTAAATCCATGCTAAAAATCACTATGTTAATTAGTTCTGTCATAATATCTGGTTTTCACAACACGATCATTGATTCGGATGAGAAGACGATCATCTGAAATCCATAGAAAACTTAAAAATATTGCCATCAGATACATCTTTTTGTCTGATTGAAAACATTTTAGAATAAGTTTTCTTAATTGAGATCGAGTAACAACATTATTTATTATCTACACAGTATATTGCAACGTTCATGTTATAAAGTTGTTAATGTTCAGGCTCAAATCCTCATTGATTTTTAGTTTTTTTAATAATCTCTTGCAAGTGAAGTCTTTAATAGAAGAGAGTAGATGTTTATCGCGCACAGTGAAAACTCCTTTTCTGTTCTTTGATGATGGTAATTCTGAGTTCAAAGGTGCGGCTCATATGGGGTTTTAACTATGTGAGCTTCCATATAAACTACAATTACTACAATTATAACATAGTACATGTTGGTCCACTTCACAAAGAATGGATTCACTGGCTCTTAAATATACTCGTATAAAGAAATTTTAATAGAAAAATCTCCTTCTTAAACCCATGAACTTCTAAACCTTGACGACTTACAGGAATTAGATGGTTTAAAAATAGAAGTTTATGATGGGAAACAAGCCTACTGAAATCTTTAAGTTTATCCCATAAAGTAGCCAGGGGGCCTCGTCCATCTCCATCCAGCTTATGCTGCGTGTTTAAAGGATATAATCAAATGATTTTCTTCTATCGTGACCTTGGTGCTTGCTTCTTATTAAATAGGAGAAAGTTATTCATTAACTCAATTCAAGGACGTGGAGCCAACACCGTATTGATCGGCGGGTTTTACTTCTTCCTAGCGCCTCAAGTCTGGAGCCAAAGGGGGAGCATCCATTAGTGATGCAGAGATTAGGACGGGGGTGTCAAACGTATGGCCCAGGGGTCAAAAGCGGCCCTCCAGAGGGTCCAAACTGGCCCGCAGGATGAATATGGCAAATGTGAAAATGACATTGAAGCCTTTAACTGCAATTTTTTAATAAAGGTAACTCTACTTAATTGGTCCATGTGAGGTTGTGGTTTTTTTATGTTTATATATAAACCATTTTTACAAGGCAGGGGGATAACTTGTTATATCTTTCTTAATAAATCTCACTATTATGAGTGATAGCTATAGATGTGGAAATGTACAGGTCTGTTCATATAAAATAACTTCTAGCTCTAAGCAGTTTAATCATAATGTGAAATCTGTATTTTTTTAGTTCCAGATACCTGTTATTAAATGTCTTGTGATTTTGTAGATCGCTCTGATTTGTAAGTTGCAATGCACGAGCGCATGATAGACTGAGAGGAAAAATATAGTTGAAACTGCATATTTTGTTTTCTAAAAAGATAGTTTGTTAAATGTAATGTACCCTTCTTTTGCACTAAAACAGAGGGAAACGTGGAGTTTTCATCACAGCTGCAGTGATGTTTGAACACCTTTTATTGGCCAACATAAAAGCAAGGCAAGCCACCGAGCTGCAGGCCCAGGACTGGACTATTATGCTTTTATCTTACCAGTTAACACTTGAGATCAAATTGCGCCATGTGGTCCCTAAACTAGACAGAGTTTGACATCTCTGTATCCTATCCTGCATCCCCCTCACCGCCTCTCCTGCTCCATCACTCCTCCTCTCAGCGGGTTCGTGACGACTCCCTCTTTAAATAGCTGTAAATGCGCGCGCTCCAGCTGTCACGGACTCAGAGTATAGGAGGCTATTCTAACCTTTGGATTCTCAGAAAAGTAAAATCAAACTCATCGTCACAAAATCTGAACTTTAAATCCACAGATGCAACTCAAAGATGTGGGTGTGAGAGCTGCTGCTGCTGCTGCTTGGGGAGGCGCAGAGGGACGAGCTTTGCGTCCGCTTTCCCGTCCCTTGTTCATCTGTGTGCCGCGCGCACAGACTGACGCTCGCTGGAAAGTGACATGCAAACGGGAATTGCGGCTCAGAAGAGGTCGTAGATAAAACCAGCAGCTCAGACGCACGCGCATATTCTGCAGGTTCAACGCGGTGAAGAAAATTTAAAGAAAAAGATGAAATCCAGGAGTCAGGATCAGAGTTTGTCGGACTCCAGAGAGCTGGACAGATCTTTTGACCCTCTCACAGGTAACTCTCCCCCCCTCCACCTCCACCTCCACCATGTCATTGTAATTATCTTTGATTTAATATTGTTGTCTGACTTGGCTTCTTCGCCTCCTGATGAGAGTTTGATTTGTTGGTTATTTGTGGTAATTTGAGATCAATCAGTGTGTGAGAAGCTGCTTCAACGAGCAGCAACATTTTCTAACATTTATATTTTACCTCTGCATGAACTTTACATCATTCATTTAAAAAAAAGAAAAGAAAAAGGAACCACAGAAACATGAATCTGTTATAATCGTGTTAGTGTTTCTGGGCTGGAGGTTGATGGAAAATGTTCCAGAATATTAAAACCAAACATGTTAAATCTGTGAAGGACATGAGGAGGACAGTGTACTGCAGATGGAAACCATCCTCATTTAAAGGACGAAGTGTTTGAGTCACATGCTTGATTGTTTGATTTATTCATGTTCACTGACTGTCCTGGCTTTATTTTTTTTTTTAGCAGTTTTTGAAATTTTTTCTTTTTCTGGGGCAGAACAATACAACCTGTCTTTGACTGAGGAAACCAATGAAATGCTTCAGACATCAAGACATTGTTAAAAACAATAAAGTTGACATTTTGTGGTATTGAAAGTCAGAAAATGTGTTTTAACATGATTTTAAACCTTCTTGTTGGTTTGTGGGACAGAAAATGAAAAAGTCCAAGTCAGATCAGTGAAAGATCCCAACTGCAGATTCCAAGATCATCATTTCCAACATTTTTAGGGAAGTTATGGGAGGTGTGATCGCTTTGCTAAAGTCTGGAGGAAGATTTAAACTGTTACCCACACCTGAGGGTGTCATGGTCTCTGGGTTTGGTTGTGTCTTGGTTTGGATTTAATCTTTCGGTTGGATTTGTCGTGTTAGCGTCGGTTAGTCTTGGTCTAACTATACACGACTTTGCTTCTGCTAATTGTCATGCCCGCCTTGAATTAATCATTTCTTCTTGCAGCACATCAGCTCCTTGGCTTGTTTTGTTTAGTGCAAGAATCTCATAATAGTTTGAAACTTCAGATCTGTTATTCATGCAAATTAAATCTGGATTTTACTTTGTCTCATCTTTTTGGATTATATACCTCTGCACAGTATTGGAATAACACACTTTTTTGTTTCCCTTGCTGATGCCTCCTACTCAGTCTTGCATTCGGATCCTCCCTTAGCATGGATTTTAGCTGAAAGGAAATGGGTTTGGATGGTAACAAATAACTGAGAAACTAACTAAAGCGCAGGATTTCATTCACAAGAAGCTGCTGAGATGTAAATGCTTAAAGCTAAATGAGTTTCCCATCATGCATCTAGAGGCTGCCATCAGAGAAAGAAGCTATTAGTGAAAAAAATACAACATTTAAACTCAACTACAGTTTGGTAGTTTGGTCACAATGATTAGAGAAAAGTTTGGAGTCCCAACAATGTACTAATTGTTAAGCACAGTGGTGGTAGCATTATACTCTGGGCTTGTTTTACAGCCATTTGAACTGGTAGCTTGAACTGAATGAATAGAAGAAAGACGAAGATGGACACTGACCCCAAAACACACACATCAAAACCAAAGTTCTGACTTCAACCCTGCCCCTCGTATAGGTCATTAGGGACATTAGGGTATTTTTGGCCACCATTTTGGTGGTATTACCCCATATGAGATGATATTTTGTAAGAAAGTGCTTCTCTTGAAAATTTCTTAACCATCAACAGGACACAGAGGACAAATAAACTACTCTTTCAAAACAGTCCTCTCCCTCAAACTGCTAAAACATTACAGATTATTTATTTTTCCCACTTTTTTTTTTTTTGCTTAGATTGCTCAGTCAACTTCACTCCCAACCCAAACTACAAAAAATGTAATTAATCAAATGATTTTATACCTTTAAATTCCAATATGATCACATGATGTTGCTTTTTTTATTTGGTTTAAAAAACACATAAGAATGATTATTAGTATGTTAGCGGATTTTATTTAAAGATCAAAATCAATGTTTTCACACATTTTTAGTACATTTGAGAAAGATTCAAAAAAGAACAGCTCACAAGTATGTGTTTTATGGAAAATAACTTATTTTGTTTGTGTTTTTATTTATTAATTCAATTAATTTCCGTTCTGGTTAATTATTATTTACTATTATGTAAATATTTAGGTATTTTATTGAAAACAAGTACATTTAAAGGTACCAATTCTGCCATGAAGAGGTGTCAAAAGAAGACTTCCAAAAGTTCAACCCGCTACGGGGCATCCCCGGTGTCATTTCACCCCTCTATGAAAGATGTGTGCGATGAATTCTGCCCCATAAAAAGAATAATTGGCTGGTTTTGGGCTGGTTTGGAGGAGAAAAGAGAGGAAATCTGAAGTTAAACCCATCCGTGTTTGTGGCTTAACCAAATCAGTCAGGCTCCTCTCTCTCGCTTTTAAAAAAACAACATTTCAGTGTTTTAGTTTCTCTTTTGTGGAGATCAGACAGATTTCTCAGCGCTTGGTGAAGCTTCTGACAACTTCCAGAAATAGTAATTTCCTGTGAAATTAGAAAAAGAAAAAGGTAAAAATAACCTCTTTTAATAATGCATGGGGCAGCACGATGTTGTTCCCACTAAGATTTCAGGATATTTTTTTCCTTTCTTTCTTTTAGAGATGAAAAGATGCTAAGTGTGGAGATGACTGCTTATTTAACAGCTGCTCCTTGTTGCTGGGACAATAGTTAATGTGATCTCCATTCAGCAGCAGGTTAACCAAACAGTGAACAGGTGCATGAACGTTCAGGAAACACAAATGAAGTCCAGCTTGAGGGCCAAAACTAAATAGCTCAGGCTTTAGTGTTCCACTTATAATAACAGCTATTCATGGAAAAACTAACAAACAGTTCTTATGGAAAAGTGCATCTAAAAGATTTATCAGCTTTATTTAAAAACCATTCGGACTGGATAGAAATGTCTTCATGTTCAGCTGCTCCGGCATGAAGCTGCTGAAAACTTCATGCTGTTTACTTTAGTGTTCATGCATTATAAATACAAAGGATCTTTGTCAAGTCATCACTTTCTGCGCTGCTCTTTACATGTAACAGCGACTCCAACTGCTGCACAGGTGAACCGTGATGTAATGGCGGGGTGCCCGCCGCGACGGCGGAGGAAAAGTACAAAACACATTTGCATTTCCAAAAAAAACATTAACAAATTCCAAAACAAAATTATGCTTAGAAAACAAATTTACATTTTGAAAAAAACTAATTTATTTTTCATCAAACACATTCGCAAATTTGAAAACAAATCTACATTTTCGGGAAAAAAATGTAATTGTCACTTCAGGTATTTAAGAACCCCCCCCCCCCCCCCCCATCTTTAGTTTATTTGTTTTCTGGGATTTGTATTTGTGTTTTGCCACTTGTAGATTTGTTTAATATTTTTTAAATTTGTATCCTAAAATGTACATTTTTTTTCCTAAAATGTAATTAGTTTTAGAATTTGCTGATGTGTTGAATGAAAAGTGAATTGGTTTCAAAATTGGTTTAAAAAAGATATAAATGTGTTTTCTGAATGTAATTTTGTTGTCAAATTTGTTAAGATGTTATTTTTTTCAGTGTAAATGTGTTTTGCACTTCTCAGCCACCGTATGCTTCCGTCCTGAGCTCAGGAAATCTGCCAACCAGCTACACTAAAGCTCAACATGTTAGTGAAATTAACCTGAGAACAAAATTATTGTCTGAAAAAATTCTGTTTCAAATTATTTCTCGTTGTCTTTCTTAAAAAAAATAGACTATTAATGTAATCATGTATTTCAATGGATAAAACGAGAAATTACAACTACAGAGCAATCTGGGAATTTTAAACATTTAAAAAAAACAAAACCTTTAACCTGTTCAGTGGCATTTATGTCTGAGCTCTGAAAACAATGCACGAGAGGAGTTTAAAATCCCATTTATAACTTTCTGCTTTAACCCTTTGATGCCTATTGAGTCAAAATAGTAAAAATTTGTATCTTTTTTTTATTGATTTATTGATTTATTTTAATTTTCAATTCATGCGTTAAGGGTTTAAATCACTCCGTCTACTGTGTCATTTCACCTTAAAGTGATAATTGAAGTTGTTAATGAAAATTGAAAAGTTTACCAGAAGACTCGAGTCTGAAACTGCTCTATCCCAACCAGTGTAACATAACCAACTGGAGAGTATCTCCCTTCAAGTCTAGACTTTAAGTAGCAAGCACCATTTCAACTGGAAAAGTCAGATTCCTAAAATCTTTTTGGACTTTACTTTCAGCTCAATGAACCGCTTTTGTTACACTTCAAATCAAACACAATACGAGACGGAATGAGAAAGTTTCTCTTGTTTGTTGGTTCAGCATTCAAACCTGACCATTGTAGAGTTGGTGCAGCACTCTGGAGATAAGCTGGTCTTCACAGAAGAGCTGCTAGAAGAAAATATTTCTTGCATCACCACAATATTCAGCATTAAAAGTGAACTAATGGATTGTTAAGTTTCATTCACGTGAGGTACATTTCCTTGGTAAACTGACTCAGTTTTCTCTGGTTACAAAAAGAAGTGATGCTTGTCAAAGCGAGGGCTCCAGCTCTAGGTACTGGCTATGGAAGGTGCACAAACTTTGGCTGGAGTAATGAAATAAACCAGAAGTTCTTTGATCATTTAGGATTGAATCTACATTTATATCGTCTTCATTGTGCACCTGTGCAAATCATAACCTCCTTTCTTCCCTAAACATGATGTATTTTAAGGAGTTTTGTGTTTTGACTGAGAATGTCAGCAGAAACAGGAGAATCTGGATGTTTCTGTCTTCTTGTGTGTGATGGTGTGTGTCCATGTTTTGTCTATAATCTCAACCACATCCTTTTGGGGGATTATGATGATACAGAGGCTGTTGCCTGGCAACATTAGCTGTATGACCCTGCTTAAGCTGTCATGACCTCCCAAAGTAGATACACGAAACATGAAATACGAGTGAAAGTACACACACACACACACGATGGATCAGTGTGTGGCTTGTCTCAAGCAGCTTTTATTTTAACCAATAATTCTGTTTTTTTGTTTGAAAGATTATTAATAATCTTTGACGTGCTCTGGATTTTGAGTTAATGTTTCAGATAGACGTCATCAAAAGCCCAATAATGATGTTTAACTACTTCATGGGTTATTCTGTAAACTTACATTTGACTAATTGGACTAAAAAGTGATGCTTGTCTCGACCTTCATAAACTTTTCTCCCACTTTCTTTCAATTCAGCCCCAGTTCATTCAATTCAATTCACTTCAGTTCAGTTTAATTTAGCTGTTTTTTTTCAATATATCATTACAAATTAAATTTATGCCACTTTTATAATTCAATTAATTGCTGTCCAATTACAAATCCAAATCCATTACAGGATCCATATTAATTCCATTTATAACTGTGTTCATATAAAGCAATCCATGAAAAATAATTGGCTATAAGGAAAGCAATGGATCACATTGAATCCTCTCTTCAGTTTATTCCCCCATCCTGAAAATGCACTGGGCGATGCGGTGATGTGGGAAAGAAAAAACTCCTTTTTAACAGGAAGGAAAGCTTCCAGTAGAACCAGTTTCAGACAGGGCAGCCACCTGTCTCGACCGGGGAGAGGACAGGATAAAAAAACCTGTCCATCTTCAGAGGTTCTTTTAGTGTTTTTTAACCTGTCCCCTCTGTGGTTTAAGTACTTTCAGTTTGAGTTGATACCAGCTGTGGATAAAGTTCCCTTTAAATGTTTTAATAACTAGAAGGAAGAAACAAGGTTAGAACCAAGCGGCAACCTCTGGGGGTCAAATGTGAAGCCTATGCAGAAGTGCCGAAAATTGCAGTTCCCCCTTCATCCACTAGGGGTTGGCTCCAAAAGGGAGACAATCCCCATAGACTCCCATGTTAAAAAGGCCAACTTCACAGCACAAATAAACATGTTTACAGCCTGGTACAAAAAACATTTTAGGTTTAATAGGTCAAGGTCAAGGGGGGGGGTTGAATGTTTTTATAACTCATCTGTTTAAAAATTCAACCCTTTTTGGGGGGCGGGCCATGCAGGGTCAGGTGGGCGTGGCTGCTCAAGTGGCCTCACCCCAGCACGGTGCGGTTACTGCCTCTCAATTTTAATCCATTTTGATGCATTGGCACACTGTGACATTCCTTCATCAGCGGGGGAGGCGAGGGCGATGGGGTCTCTAGCACCCCTGTTACCGTGGGTGACCCCCGGGGCAGGGGGGGGCTGGTCACATGGGCCTGGGGCCTGTGTGGGCTGCCTGGGGGGGGGGGGGGGCTTTCAGTCCCTGGGGGGGGAATTTCTTGGTTGCTGCCTCTGGGGGGCTTCCCCC
>JBBBVU010000004.1:27523919-27553139 GCA_037177055.1 Atherinosoma microstoma
GTTATGAATTGGCTCGTATGATTTAATGAATGACAATCAGATTGGCTCAAACTGATTGTCTGTTAAGCGCCCTGAGAGGACATTGTCGTGAATTGGCGCTATACAAATAAAGATGAATTGAATTGAATTGAATGAATCAAAACTGAGAAGATTGTGCTTCTCAGTTCAAATTATTATACTAAATAATAATTAAATTACTTTCCCTTTTTGGGATTAATAAAGTATTTTATCCAGTATAATTTTCCTCAATTCTATGACCATAGAAATGACAGTTGCCAGCTAGGAAATAAAACCCTCTGTAGAAAACACTGCCGTTTAAATGAAGATAATCCAAGTTGTACTACAGCAGGTGTATAAACAGAACATTTCATCTTTTTGTCCACTTCTCAGCGAGCTATCACGTAATTATGTTTCACCAAATGGTTGTCTGTCTCCATACAGGTGAATTTATCAGCCAATAGTCGGAGGTGTGTTGGTGTGTACGGGCACCTGGTCTTCATCGTTGAGCAGCTTGGTGAGCTCAGGCACGGCGCGGGTGGCCAGCTCGGCATCGTCCTGGTAGTTGATCAGATGAATGATGGCCGTCTTCAGCATCTGAGAGGGCTCGGCCAGCCGCTGGACGTTGGTCATCTGGGACGCGTCTGTCTGAGTCGACAGGATGGTGGTGCCGCCCTCTAGCGTCTCTGGGAACATTGCAGCTCTCACCCTCTGGGCTCTGGTCATCGTGTACTGGGCATCCAGATCTATTAGGCAGAGAGATGATGGTGAATGAAAGTGACGGCTAACTTAAAGAAGACCAGTGAATCCGAGCGCCGCTTCATCTTACCGGGCTCCTCCGTCGTGACCGTGCTGGTCATGGTGTAATGCTTGGAGGTGGTGAACTCGCCGTCGTCATCTCTAACGGTGGTGGCTCCAGACTGGATGCCCGAGTCGAGGCCGTACATCGTCTGCTGCCACTCAGTCACCTTCATAGATCCACTTTCCATCTCACCCACTGTCGAGCGGAGAGAGAGGAAACATATGTTGGAAGCATTGTAAGTACATTTGAGTAATCTAATCAGATTTAATCAAGTGTTCTTCACCAAATAAGGGAACTGTTATAGAAGGAACATTTAGCTATAGTTTGTAAAGAGGAAGTGACCTTTACATGAATCATTACAACAAAAGCTGGAAGTTGGAAAGGCCATAATCTGTAATAGCTTTGAGGAAAAGGGTTGCTGAAATTTTTGATTAAGTTTAATTTAAAATACAAATGGGTTGTTAATGCCAATTAAACATATTCTGAATAAATATCCCAGTTTATTTGTTTTTTCTCCCCTTTTTCTAAAAGAAAAAAGGAAAAAGTTTATCAACTTGCTAAAATAAGCCTACTACTTAATTTTGCTTGCAGGGACAGATTGGCACATAAAACAAAAAAAACAACAACCCAAAAAACAACCACAACAGCATCAAGCCCCAACATAACCTACGTGTACCATTCAGTCTTTGCACCACAAAAGGTTTAAATCAGACAGAAATCAGCCTTTGAAGTCTAGGATCAAAAAGCTTCATAAGATGAAAAATACAGTAACAAAATAATAAATGAAAAGATCACAAAATGAAAATGAGGGACAGTCATTAAAAACATGTCACACCAGCCACCATAAAAACCCAGTTCAATGAATAAATAATGTAAATTTAGTCGTAACTTCATGTTCTCACATAACTGCAACTACATTATTGCAAAGTTCAAACATTTTAACTTGTTTACTTTATCCAAATACTTCTCCTCCTATATTTCCAATCGCATGTTTTTCATATAAATCTGAAAAGATTCATCTTTGGAAAAAAAAAAAAAAAAAGAAGTAAATATTTCCCTCCACCTTTAAAGCAGATAACTACACCCATTACAAAGTTTCATATTGTAATAATCATTACAGGCAAGTTATTGCCAAATTAAATGAACTATTACCTTTACAGAAGGTAAAAGTTACATTAGTTATGTAACACATAACTAATGTAATGCTGTATTTCTAAGCTTTATGAGTATTTGGGAAGTCTTTTGTATAGATGTAAGCCTTTCAACAAGAAACCCCATGCATGCAATAAATGGGAAATGGGAAAACTAAATGCTCACAACAAATTCTACATAAAACATCAGAGAAAGAGTAAAATGTACAGAAATGATCAAATATAAAGAACTAAATGACTTACTTTGCATTGTCATCTTTGTGTCCTGTTATCAAAGCAACAACGATGGAGCAAACCTAAAATACAGAAGAAAAAAACTTGGTCAGGACTTGTAAGATTCCCTCCCTTCCAAATAATGAAGACATATTCAACTAAACGTCCGTCTTTTCATGAATTACTAAACGTCCTGGCAGGAGTTTTCTGCCTCTTACACAAGACTGTCATTTTGTTTTTCATCTACCAGTAAGACAACTCCAAGCTGGGCTCTCCTACCCGGCAGCCGTGCACCCTGACCTGAAAATGACAACATGCAGCAGCAGCGGAGGAGGGAGGGCCCAGAGAAAGCTGCAAGTCTGAAATTCTAAGCGATGACTTTTAACCCCCGGCCCCCGCCCATCCAGCCGAGGGAGTAGTCTGTTGCAGACGTACGGACCAGAAACCCGCTCGTCAGGTTTGGATTCCAGCGGGCGAGCGTGAGAGCGCGCTCCTCCTCCAAACGCCTGCAACGTGACTTTAAATATTTTTATCTTTGAGAAACTTTAACCTGCCGTGGTTATTTATTCTTACGCTAATATATACCAACAACGCTCCAGATTGTGTAACAAGCTTCTTACTTGTTGGTACAACCAAGTAACATCATTTTATTTTTATTTTAAAAAAATGCCACATGTGTAAAAAACATTAGGATGTACACACGTGAGTCCCGGATGTTCTAAAATTATCTACAAAAAAAAAAGAAGAAAATGTTGCTCCTCCTCTCAACAATAGTGAATGAAGTGTGAAAAATGTAAATGTACCATTAGAATCTCTGCAGAACATCCTGTTCCCCTGATGGAGACTTCCCAAAACCCACAGCAGCTCCTGACCAACAGAACGTGCACGGATGATTTTTGCCACATTTCTGCAGCCAGAACTTTTTCCCACCACAGAAATCCCCTTTCAATGACAAACTAAAATCGGAATTTATAATGGCCGTCTGTCATTTCTTGTGACATTTGAGTGATCGTACAAAGCATCTACTGTGCCGCTTGCAAGCGTTTTCAGATGTGTGGATGAGTTGCAGAGACTGAAGACGCGGAGGCTTCGATAAACAAGAGAAAGAAAAACTTCCATCCGTGGAGATCTTTGTATGACGGCACAAAGCGACTCGGTGTAGTAAACAACCTTCTCTTTAATCGCCCATAAAACATGTCCTTGCAACAAGTCATAATGTTAAAGGTGCTGTGTCGGCACAAAACGCGCTATAAACACGTGTGAGCACCTGTACCTGCGCTCAGACCAGGTACTTTAATCAAAGGTGGTTAATAGACAGAGATGCAGTTTATACAAACGTGTGTTGCTTTGCAAAGATTACATAATGGAAATGATACAGAAATGAAAACATCCCCCTTCCTCGTTCAGATTCTGCATGAAGAGATTTCTCTCCTCAGCCTTTTTCACCGGTTCATGCTCATACATGCTTGCAGCTTCTTCGAGCAGCTTTGTTTTTCATTACAATTTGCATCAAGTAGAAACCGACAGCAGCAGAATCTGCTCATAGCACATTCCTCATAGTCTGTCCTCGGCTGCCTCTTTCCCCCCCGTTTGGACTAAGAACTCTCAGATTTGCACATTTTCGTCTGTCATTAGGAAAAAAATACTTTCACCCAAAAACCTGATATTCACGCAAAGGTTTCGACATGTCTCTTTCTCTTTGTTCGCCTTCAGAGAGCAGCAGCTCAGCGAGTTTCTGCTGCACCGAGTCTGGCATCAGATCCCGTAGGATCAGGCCCCGCAGGACTGCCTGTACTTGCAGCTACATGCAGCTTTAGACATGATGCACTGACTCATCACACCGCTGACAACTGTGCTTTGCAGTCACCGTGCTTTCTCACATTTCTATGTAAAGGTGTGGCTTCTTGTAAAATAAAAAGGAGAGGGTTTGACGACCGAGTAGAAGCCGATTGAAGCCGAACCAAGTCTCAGCTTGTTATTATTATGATCAACTTTTAAAGAGAAAATAAGTCAACATGATATTTGTTTGGGTTCACACAGAGCTTTCTTGTTCTCGGTGAAACGGGGACAGTGTTTGCGTAGGCTTTGTTTTCCTGGGCGAGGCAGAGGCTTCAGCCAACTGTTGTAATGCTGGGACACACCCTGCTGATTGCCAAGGTAACTCTCAGGAACTCAGCGGTGGGGGTTTTGTCTCCACAACGATCTGATGTCTGAAGCCATAAGCACGTGTTTGTAGATAAGTGTCCTTCACTCATTTTTATTCCCCCGTCACTGCAAAAATGAGCTAGCTTAATACACAAAAAAAAACCCAAAACAACTTAGCTTGAGAAGATTCAGACATAATCATGTGAAAGAATCTGCTAGCACAGTGAGATAATTACACTTGGTAAGATTTCCTGACATAAGACAAGTGAGAAATATCTTAAAACAAGAGGTGAAACACTCATTTCAGCTCTTTTATTAAGTAAAAAAACTCTGAAAGGGTGGGAGAAAAGATTAAAACTACATATTCAAGATTCTGAATTCAAGAATTGCTAATAATTGTTCTCTCTTAAGAAATTAGACAAAGCATTTATATTAAATGAAATAAATAATACTAGATTAAATTCAAGGCACCTCAAATTCAGAAGAATCATCTTGTTTAACTGCTCTTCTTAACAACAAAACATGAGCGGTGTTGTGTGATTCAGACTGGACTTTGCTCTCTTCCAGTTAATGAACGATCCCTCCTTCCACTGCCATTGAACCTTGCTTTATCAGTCATTACAGCCATCGTTCATCCACACACCCACATGGATGATACGCAACATGGAGGCCTTTCTCTGGGGAAAAAAAACCACACATTTCACACCAGTCACCTCCCACCATCTTTCTTAAGCAACGGCCTCTGTGGGTGACTTTGGGAGGCTTCTTCCAAAACAACAGCCAGCGCAGTAAAAGCAGGAATGCGTGTCAGTGAAAGCTGCCAGAGAGCGAGTTGCAACAGAAAAGCACTCATGGACACGTTCCAGCGCCCAATGCTGAAACACTGGTGTGACATTCCACGCTAACGTTTTATATTCAATCTGTCCCGAGTCCAAGTGAAAAAAAAAAAGTGCACACAGTTACACTTTTCTGAGTCGAAACTTTTCTAAAGTTGACTCTCTGACTCAGCTGTGAAGTGCTGAAACTAACAGACACTATGAGGACATGGCTGCTGTGACAAAGGATGAGTAACCCTGTTGTCAGTAATGAGAAGACCAACCTGCCCCCCCTTCACAGGCATGTCAGCCAGGGAGTGTCTCCCAGCAGCGACAGGGTGTGGCAGAAGACTTGCGTGGGTGAGGATGAATCCACCTAAAGGGGACGGAACATTTAACGCTCTTTTTGCAAACTGAGTGAAACATTGCAGCAGGCCAGATTTGGACTTTTCCTGGTCTAAGCTCTTTTTATATCACAGGGAGAATGAATCAGGTCAGGGAGGAGGCCCAGGGGGGCCAGGGATGAACGCCGGTCATATTCCAGAGGCTCCCAACATGCTCCACAGAGTTTCAGTGATTTGTTATTTAGGCTTACGCTTGTTTGGCAGGCAGGGGTGTAAATAAAATATCTGGGAGATTTTGCCGTTCGCTCTGGTGGGCTTTTACACGCCTGCTTGGGAACATTAAGTCTTCTCAAGCAGAATAAAGGAATAATTTTGGAAAATGTTTGTCTTCTCGCCAAAAAGTTAAGAGAGAATATTGATTTAACGCTGGACTAGCCGGCCGGTAGCCAGCGGAGATAGATTAGCATCAAGTTTCCTGGTTTGAAATTATAACACCGCTCACCAAAACCATCGAAGTTTATAAATCTACATCCGATTTGTTTGATCCGCACAGATATAAAGAGGAGTAACTAAACTATTAACATGTATTTCTTTACCCAGCGATGCGCTAAGCTAGCCGCCTTCTGGCATCAGAGCAATCCTGCAGCATGAAAGCGAAACATGGAAGCAAGTTCATGGTGACGTAGAAACTTCCCCACATGTGGGAGAAATGTGATCAGACTTGCTGGTGTTATGTTTAGTCTGACAAGCAAATAAAGCAGATTATGTTCGTACACATCTGTAAAGCTTCTTGCACCATCTGGACTGATAAAACTACTTGACATATAGGTCAACCCGTCGCGTATACTGCACCCCCCCAACACTCCACATGCAATCTACACTCCAGTTTCCCACAGGACTTTAACACACATCCTGCACTCACACCGTCCAATCCCCAGGACGCTGTAGATGGGAGGTCCAGCCAGCTGAGCCTCTGGATCGCTCCTCTACAGATCTGAGGCTCAGCTTAACACATCTAAAAAAAAAAAAAACTGTCGGCCCCCCAAACCACAGGACTTGTACAACAATATCTGTTCTGGCACGGTGATGGCGGCGGGGGCTAACTGGAGAGCTGTTTGCTATAAAATCAATAGGAGAGGATGTGAAGCGGCAAACAGCTAATGGATTTGTTGTGGTGGGGGACAGGAAGCGGTGGTCAACATGATCTGACTCATCAACGCTGCCGGGCTGTCTGGTCAAAGAGAGGAAGTTTATTATTAGGAGAAGTTGTTCTCTCACCGCTGTTCATACCTGGAGGTGTCACGCAATCAGCTCAAGTTTGGTCCATGGATTGTAACAAGCAGGTGATAAAAAACAAAGTCACTATAAAAGGCTCGCAGAGAAAGGAGCCAACAACATATCACTGGTGTGCACCAATCTGAGTTTGTCTAAATGTGGCAGATACGGTGGAGCGCTGCTGCTCCCCGCCTCATCTGGAAACCCTCCAAACAACACAGTCAACCACCACCAATGAATAAAATAAGCAGCAGAACGGCCGAGGGCCTTGTTCTGTCAGTTGATTCACTGCCGCTACTTTAATGAGTCAAATTAGGCCAGTGGATGCAGTACGGTGGCTGTAAACTGGAGCGTAGCTGTGCGCTCCCTCTGGGATCTCACTGTGAATCAAAGGAAATGCGAGCGGTCTCGGAGGAGGTGTCTGAGTGAAAAACCAGAATCACATTACACAAAACTGATAAAAAAAGGGAGGAGGGAAGGAGTAACGAGTGCTGTTCCCAAGTTGCAATAAATGCTCAGTTGCACAAAGTTCACCAAACAGTCTGTTATAAATCTGATAATGCAAGAGGAGCAGACGTAGAATAGATAAATATATCATAAACATGTGCCAATCAGAGGGATATAATCCATTTTATTTAATGGAACATAATCATTTAACTCCCGCATGAAGTTAAAACATTTAACCCTTAAAACTCCAAGCCATTTCCAGATATTTTTCTGCCAGATTTTTAAAAAATAATATAGTAAAAAGACATGTAGAAGCTCAACCCTTTTCAGTACAGTCATCATACAGGCATTATCATATTCAAGGACAGCCTCAGTTGTCACAATATGAGGCTAAAATAAAGTAAAATGAATGTATTTTGTATAGAGAACCAGAATAACAAGAGAAGGATAAAATGATTGATTATTCTTATTGCCATGGCTGTACATGGATTTTAATTTGAGCTGTTATATCATCATGTATCACGTCAATGTGATGGCTTTTCTTTGATTTCTAAATATTGATTTCTGTTGGTAATGTTGAAAATAAAGAATTCTAACTATTACTAACAGTACTTAGTAGAAATATCACACACATCAACAGTGACCAAGCCTGTTCTCATCTGCATATTATTCCCTCAAGTCTTGGCTCTCAGGAGAAAAAAATATTGGCATTGAAACAAACAAACAAAACAAACAAACAATTTACATATTTACACCATTTCCTCCAGGTAGGGGTGGGCGATGTATCGAAAATTTATCGATACCGACATTTACAGCGATAACTGTTATCATTTTGCCCATGTCCGTAAATTCGATATTTAAAAAAAAAATGAGAATACAAAGGTGGCTGCCCAGTTAGTGCTCACTGGTCCCAGTCTTAAATATTCTACAAAAACTCTGATTCCCAGCATGTACAGAACAGAGAGTCACACGGTGGACCCGTACATCTATCTGACATTACATCAATGGTGAATGGAAACTTTGCACCAAAGTGCTGTTATCATCCATTTATTGTTATTGAGATTAACTGCCAAATATATCGTGACATTGATTTGTGGCCATATCGTCCAGCCCTACCTCCAGGTATTTATTTATTTTTTGCCATTAACAGTTGCTTATGCTACTTTTTCCCCCAATATCCTCACAAAGCCAACTCAGCTCATTTTTGGCACCACTTTGCATCAGAAACATCGTCTTGACTTTATTCCAGCCATGCAGGACCATTATTTATCACTTTGTCACTTGTTGATCTTTGGCTGCTCCTGATTGGACATTATCACCAATTTAAGCTCTCTGATTGGTTGAACGTTTGACAGGAAAGTTAGTCATAATTTCCAGGTCAAAATGGAGGTCTCTTAACAACATAGTAGTGATATTTTTTTTATTACGAAAATGTGATAAATAATTGCTTATTGTGGATTAACCACATGGAGTCTCTGTATAAGCACTACATTTTGTGGCTGGATTGTAAATCTCCTGAACAGGATATAAATGGCTGGAAAACTTCTGTGGATCACCTAAAGTATAAACTGTCCATCAGAATTCAGCCCACAGAGCTCCACACTACCATTCCTAAGAAATTGTTGACAACATAAGTGATAGTGCTCCAGGGCAACGGTAATCGAGCAGAGTTTTAAGGGTTAAG
Source organism: Atherinosoma microstoma (assembly GCA_037177055.1). Classification (NCBI taxonomy): domain Eukaryota; kingdom Metazoa; phylum Chordata; class Actinopteri; order Atheriniformes; family Atherinidae; genus Atherinosoma; species Atherinosoma microstoma. The sequence goes on from JBBBVU010000004.1 coordinate 27,532,793, forward strand.
GCAATGATTTTCTTTTTGAACTTGGAGACGATAGGCCCCCCTCCATGTTGTTTGGTCAGTGGAAGGAAGGAAGAGGATGAACTAAGCCACTGATAGCACAGAGAGCGTCTATGCTACCCTGCTTGAGGGAGAGAGAAAGAGTAGCCACATTGTCCCATTGACTGCTGTTACAGTGAATAGGAAACCTCCCTCAAGTGTCCCAAGTGAATGCAACCAAACAGGACTGAAGCACATCAAGATGGCTCAGCGTATTCAGCCGCCAAGTTTGGTGGCCAAGGCTGCATTCAAAGCCCCGTTTAAAGGCCTGGTGGGGAGTTTCTTCTTGAGCTGCCACTGCTATGCATCAGTGTGCGCCTGAACATTGAGGCGATGTGACAGATGATGAATTTTTCAGGGAGATTAGAGGCACGAGGGAGATGGAGGGGGCTACTTGGGCAAGCAGTGCAAAAAAGGCTGGAGAGACCCTAAAGAATATGGCAAGTTTGTCTAGCAAGTTAAAGTTTAGATTGTTCATCTAAAAGTAAGCTATATGCAAAAAATGCTACATATTTGAAGCATTATCAGAGAATTAAGTGACTCATTCTGACATCAATCATCTTGTTTAATACACGGCTGCAGTCAGATGAGAAACTCCAAAATATCAACTTTGAACGAACAAAGCAGAAATGAAAAAAAAAAAAAGAAAAAAAAAAAAAGAAGGAATAACAGCCTTGACTCACTACAACGCCCATGCATTTTTCTCTCTCTTTTTTTTTTCCTTTCTGATTGTAGGCAGTGTTTTGTAAAGTACTCACAGGCGCCAGGGTTGCACAACTTTCATAACCAATGAGAGCATGAAATTCTTCAAAAGCAGCGAACAAAGCAAAAGAATCAAAAAACGCATGCAGATGGTTTTAAGCAAGCGAATGCAAAAACCAACTTCCCCGTGAGATGCTGGCCTGCTTCCTGATGCCTATCTAGCAGGTCAAGCTTCCATGTTAATTTGTTTTCTATTCCAGCCACACCCTCGCTCTCCTTCAATCTCTCATGGAAGTGTAATTAAGGGACAGGGAGGAGGCGAAGAAAAAAAAAAAAGCAGACACCACAGGACTCGGGACGGGAGTCGCCGTGCTGAGAAGCACAGCTCTGCCAAATCATCCAACTGTGAAAACTTTCTCTTCTTTGAGTCTGGAATCTAGTTCACCTCCTCCTCGCCTGGGTAATGAAAAAAAAATGATTGATGGTAAAATATTCACAGATGAGAACAGTGACTCGGCTGGTTCAAGCAGCCGTTGGGCCGATGCGTGTGAATTTTAGACGCCTTTGATTAGAGCCGACTTAAAATGAGTTTATTCTGACTTTTTAAAATGCCAGTGACGGGAAAAAAAAAACACCCATAAGGCCTTTGGCATTTTAAGCGAGGGACATTTTCTTGCCCTTGGTTGATCCAATCAAGAGAACTGCTGAAGGTAAATAATTCACTTTGGACTGGGTAGGGCTCAGCTGGGCAATGCCAGCTATACTTGCTCAGCATTATGACACAACACACTTTGTTGGTGGCAGCAGAAATCCACTACATAAAACAGATATTTTGGGTTGAGAAGACCAGTTCTATATAAAGAAAGTGAAGATCCTTTATGTAGATTAACCCCCTTCTCTCCTAGATGTGTTCATGTTCCATTTTAACCTTACAAAGCCAAATCTATCATATAAGACACATATAGTTTGAGACATTTTGCATCATTTTATGGTCAAACCCTGCAGTATACAATAGGATAGTTGTTTTCAGTCACCCTAAAAGACACCAGGAAGCATAAGACACACACACTAGAATAATTTTGACAAGTCACACAGTAATAAAAGGTAAATATACCCCCCTCCAAAAAATTGTGAAATCTTTTTCCACATTTTGTTAAAGGGCCAAATAAAGACTTCAGATTAAAAAAATCAGACTCTTCTCCCCAGGTTTCTTGGGTTGGGCTTTAAAGGGTTAAAAAGATCATTAAAAACTATGATTTCTGGCTGGTTTCATATAATAATAGAAATGAAATAAAACTGCTTTGGTCTCGACAGCAGCAGAGTCTGGTGGATTTTCTTCTGGAGATTTCTGTGCGGTTGTGTCGCACCGCTTCGTTTACGCTTTTCACCACACGGACCCCATTGAAGCTGATGGGAAACTTTATCTTTCTGTGTTCCCTTCTCCATGGGAACAGTAAAACAAAAAAAAAGGCAGCCTGATATGCAAACACAGAGCAGGTCACACAATGTGGCTGTAACTGAGACCCTGGAAAGTACTCGGCCACCGCGAGACAGGGACAGACGGAGACGAGGCAAGACAGGAGAGGATATATGTCATACATTAATCCCCCTTTGGAAAGTGTAGACCCATTTGTAAACTGAAGGATCTCCTGGCCTCTTGCTTTGCTAATGTAGGACAGTATCAGGGAATTAGGCGGGGCGGGGCGGGGGGGGGGGCAGGGATTAACGCTGTGCCATCACAGCTGTAACTGCGAAATCTACTGTAAGTCACCCCTGCTGCCGTCCCACCTCCCGTCCACTCTTTTCCCCCTGAGGGCAGACAGAGACAGCTTTCCAAACACGCCTCTGTCTGCCGCTGGACTCTGAGCCAGATTGGCACAAAGCATGGGCACCACGTCCTATTCAACCTGCTGCTTATTCAACAAACTCAGCTGGAACCATTGGTCTAGAAACCAGCTGAATACCACAGTGTCCTCTGGCACTGATCTGACTTTTTTTGTGTGATGCTTATCGAATATTCAAACACAAGAACAATAGTTAATCTGATTAGTGTTTGAGGCTTCAAGAGAAAGAGCCTTAGCTAAACCTGTAATCCCAAGTTTACTCTTGCCAAATGAAAGATGCTGAGGCTGGCTGAAGAAGATGCTGCAAATGACTTAATCAGATAAGGACAACTGGATGCTGATTTTAAATGATTTACTCAAGAAATAAAGCGACTACGTGCCCTAGCAGACCCTAAAAAGAACCGACTGTCATGCAAAGTTTGGACGATAATGGTAAATGGGGTGATTGCTCCTTCTCAGTGGCAGGTCCTAAACTGTGGAACTCACTACCACCAGAACTGCGACCCATTTGTGGCTTGTCACTTTTTAGCTCAAGACATTTCTGTTCAGAGGAGCCTTTAATAATTCATGACCTTTTCATTTCACCAGTTTTTAACTATGTGTTGTCACTGTGTTTTATTATTTCTGAATTTTATCGGTAGTTGTTTTTAAATGTGACGCGCTTTGGTCCAGATAATCTCTTGTTGTAAAGTTCTATACAAATGAACTTTGGTTGATTCATTGACTATATGGAAACATAATAAAAAAAAGGCCAATTAGGGCTGTCAAAAGTAATAATTAACTTTGCTATTGCAATTATCTGCGATCATCAGGAACATGGCTGCACTCTTGTGATCTTTCTTCATCCACTTGTTTGAAAACATGAGTTAAACTGACAAAAATGTCAAATTTCCACATTGTTTTTCAGATCCAACTGACCCAGTCGAGGTCCTTTTACTGACAATGTCACATGTCTGTCCTCTGAAGGGTTCATGGCTCTATACAGAAAGCCTTAAAAAGGGAGAGGTTGTTTTTTTAAATTCACGTTTTTTTAAAAATTCATTTTCAATAAATTGCGGTTTTAGTTTTTACAAGCTAAGTAGCAAGCTTAAAGAGACTTTTAAAATGTCTTTTTAGAAATATTCATGATTAATATTTCATAATAATGGCAACCCCAATGACAACACCTGGAAGCATGCTGATGTGCACACCAGGTGGGAGTAACTCATGAGTGGGAAATGACAGATATGCATGCACAAACTTGTAAGTCCCTTTATCCACTGTTTAGTTAGATACTGTAGTTTGAGATTTGAATCCAAGGATGCCACAGAATATCTGTATCAGTATAAAGCCCCATTTGTTGGCTGGAAACTAAAAGTATAATTAAACAAAAGTTGGGGTTTAGTTCAAATACTTTTTGTCTGACCAGCAGTCAAAAATCCAAAAGAATAAAAAAAGCAGTTCTTCCAAAAACTGGGAAATACCAACAGACCAAACTAACATATCGAGTAACTCAATAACAGAAATGGTGCAACATTTTTTTTCTTTTTGGACCCATTTTCCTTTCACCTGCTACTCTCGCGCACAACTCACCTCCAGTAAGGAGCTCGGACTGGTGACTAACGTCTAGATACACTCGGTTCTGGGGTTAAATCGTCTTTATTATTTTACTCTTAAACAACTATGTGATACTTTGCACGGTTAAAAAAAAAACAAAAAACAAAAAAAACTTCCGGAGTTTTACCACCAGAGCCGAGCTGCGGTCAGTGGCGAGCTCGCGCTGAACTCCGAGCAGAAACTGGTCAGTTAGTTGGAAACATGCGGAAATGAATTCTTTATTTTAAAATGGTTCATTTACTTATCTTTAGCCATACAGACATAAAGATGTAAACAACCGCTGTCGAACACAAACACGAATGTACTTCTAGAAAGTCTGATACAGATGAAGCATAAAAAAAGGGGGGGGGGGGGGGAGAAAACAGCTTCACTAAGAAAAGCATCAGAAGCCGTTTCAGAGCAGTAAAACCAGTCGGAAAAATCAAAACCAGTTCATCTTACCTGTTGAAAAGGAGCGGAATATCTTTAGAAATCAATCCAAATGTGTGTTTTTATCCTTCGTTACAGAGCTTATTCTTTTTCTCTCCACTCCTCTCTCCCCTCTGCTGCTGGTCGACGGTCCACTGAACAAAAAATGAGTCAAAGAAGCGTCACCTCACCCAGGCCCCGCCCCCTCCACACAGACTCCGCCCCCCTCAACCCAGACTCCGCCTCCTCACCGCGACCCCACCCGGGACAGCACGGCTCTCCACACACATGGGCCAGAGTCTTGTTTTATTGTTAGGAAATGCTGTCAGAGTGTCATTAAATACATTTACTTCTTTTTCTTGCCTTCATATTACATTTAGAAAGGAACTACAACTTTCCAATTTGTTTATTTACGTCTTAATCTCAGCTGGCCTTTGATCGGAGGGGAGATGACGCATAAAATGTGAATTAGTTTATTCTACAACCAATAAAATCCACACAACAGGTGTGAAATACACCACACGGACACAGTGTGTTAGTCTCTTTGACTAATATAACCATAATGTCACCGTTTGTTTTATTCTCCCCCCCCTTTTCAGATAAGGCAACTGCAGCAGTCTGTAAACAGCCACCTGAATGAATCTCACCTGACCACACCTTGATTACGTCATGAAACCAAACCTTGGATGAGTCACTGCAGCTAGGAAACAGTGATTTAAGCAAGAAAAAAACCCCATCTTCCTCATTAGTTTGAGTCATTGTAGTGTTTTTCTAAATACTCCTTTAAGAAGAATTCAGAACTTGGGAACAATTTATAAATGAAGGATAAAGGCTTGATCATCTTTTCTCTGTCCTGCCTGTCCATTAGATCGGAGACATGTTTGAGCTCATATGACAGATGATGGAAGCCCATTTTATAGGCTTACATAATACTAGTTCAGATGGACATAATATTAATAATGATAAAACATTTTGTCTATATCACACTCACCCAAACACCCACATTTTTGCCAGTAATGTAAATCTGTATTGACGCATACTTGTACATATGGAAGAAAAGAAAAAAAGAGCCAAAGCACGTAGACATGAGGCATTTGTTGAGCACAATAAACCCTGAGAGGTCCCTCAGTTGAGGCAGAAATGAGTTTGGAAAATAAGAACTCCCGCATGGCCAGTTTTACAGCTGCAACACAGACTGTGACAACAACAGCCCCCAAAAAAATGAGGAAGCAAACTGAACGAACATCAGAGTGACAGAATAATTTAAATGCGCGACACATTGCGACATATATCAACACAGTGTGCAGAGAGGCTCCTCTGGCTGCCTGCATGACACAGTCTGACTGGATGATGGACGCAGATAGGTCAGGCTGTACTCTGCGTCCAGCCCCGGGGTGTATCATCACTGCTGTCTCCTATGCGACCATTGTGACAGTCATCATCTGTGCCTCTCAGAGTGAAAGAGACAGTGGCAGAGAGGGACAAGGCATGCTGGGTCACTGCTGGTTATATAGGCCATTATATTTGTCAGAGTGAATGTGTGGACTCTTTTAAAAATAGCTGGGGGCCTAATTGACACTCTTGGGTTTTAATGTGTTGCTTAAAGGGCTTGGTGATTATTAGACTGTTCACTGAATGGAACAGCGCCTTCGTGTTGTCATACCGGACCATCTGAATCTACAATTTACTGCTAAAACGGTCTGACTTTGACTCTTGCTTCCTCAGATATCCGTGAGTAGTGGACACGGGGGGCTGCGGTGACATGAATGGGCCCATTGTTTGAACACAGCAGCCTCTCCATTTTGAAAATTAGCCAGGAATTAAAGGAGTGGGATTCATGTGAGACTGCAGCTCACGCTGACACTATACCAAAAACCCATTTTGAGCTTTTATTACTGATGCTATATTCAGCTTTTGAGGTCCATTTATAGAACAGAAAAAGGACAAGGCTGTTTAGAAATGTCTGTCATGTCTGCCCGTCTCTGGGATATAACCCATTCAAGATATCTCCGACAATATCAGATATATTTATAAATACATTTTCTTTTACATCCTGTTGACAGGTTAAAAAACACACGAGTCTGCTCGTCTCGGCTCCAGTCTCGCCCATGTAACCTCCCGGCAAACAGACCAGGAATCTCACTGCAAGGCAACTCTGCCTTTCATTCCAAGGACAAGACACAGTGATATGATGTCTCTGCTTTACAATACTCTGCTTGTGTGAGTCTCTCTGGTTCGCCACCCCCCCCCCCCACACACACACACAGGAAATGGCCCTATTGTCCCAGAGAGAGGAAGCGGCCGGAGCAGACCACTAGCTCGCTAGGCTGATAGAGACTGTGGTAAATTATTAATCGTCAGTAACGAATGGAAGACAGACATACAGTAGATTGCAGCGCTGACTGTCCTCTCAGGAATGTGTCGGAACAATGGACAGTAGCTGAACACCTGTATCAGCACAGAGGTTCAGGTAAAAAACAGAATAAGTAAAAGTGAAGTAGTCCATATAGAAATATTGAAATAATGATTATCATAAAAATAGATAAATGTCTCACTTTGTGTGAAGCTTGCGAGCAGTGCTATTGGGAGCATTGGGAGCTGTTTAACTGTGTTTACAGCTCTCTGGATAGTAAATGTCTCCCGGAGGTCCTGGCTTCAGAGACTCAGCATTTTTGCCAAATGGGAGAAGTTCAAATAGACTGTGGCACGTGTGTGTGTGTGTGTGTGCGTGCGTGTGTGTGTGGTGACCATGCAAATGCTGCTTGCTATCCTGTGGCAACACATGCTGTAAATATCCTCCAGGGCTGGAAGCTGCACCCTGATGATCCTCTTTGCTCATAACACAACTCTAACACCCGCTGTAAAGCTTTCCATGCTATGTTGAGCATTTCTATGTTTTATTGTTCACGTTGGCTTGAAAGCAGAGCCAAAAAAAGTAAATAAGTGAATATCCCTTAGCTTGAGTTTTTTTTCCTTTTGAGTAGAACAAACAATATAGTCTTGTTAGCTGCAAAGATTTAAATAACTTATGGATGAAGCTTTAGGTGTGAGCAGTGGTGGAGGAAATATGCACCTTATTCAAGTAAAAGTGCTAATACCTCAGAGTTAAAGTATTAAGTTGTTTTTACGTCTATGTGTTGCCGAAAAATGTTCATATCTGTCCAAAATTAGATTACAGCAGCACCAGTCAGGCATTCATTTTATTAGACGTTATTTATTTAACCCGACAGAAACTAATTGGTATTTTTGTGGATTATTACTTTGCCCAATTTGCCATGAAAAAAAAGATATAATTGTTCATTTAAAATGTTTTTATTAATTATTTCAGCTGCATTTGTATAGATTGTTAACGTAATTATTGGAATATTAAAATATATTTTGCTTACCGGTATATGTTTACTTGCAAAAATATTCATTTGAGAGGTAACAGGTGCCTTAAATGATTCCTCACTGAGGTAGAAAGGTGAAAGTATAAAGGGGATAAAAAGAAAAGACCAAAGTAAACGTGATGCACTTCAAGTTGGTTCTCTAGCAGGCTACAATAGTTAAAGAAAAAAGTTACAGCCTACAGTCAATTACTACATATGATAAATGCACCAGATAAATTGCAAATGATACTTTAGTGACTAAATGTATTCAGTGAATCATGATGAATTCATTTCAATGATTCTGATTTAAAACTCTTCCTGTTTATTCAGTATTTCACCACTAGAGGTAGACAAAGACCCGGATACACTGCTTTGGCTTGAGCCATCTGCTTTGTGGTCATATCCAGTGTGATGACTCTCGGGGTTAAAATAGCTCAGCATTTGCTCCAGTCACACGTGGGATCCCTTATTAGCTGGATCCTGATAAAGTAAGGAAGGCAGCTAAAATTAACATCTACTCCAGATGTTATTTTAAAAACCCATGAGGCAGAGAGAGAGAGAGAGAGAGAGAGAGACAGAGAGAGAGAGAGAGAGAGAGAAAGAGAAAGAGAAAGAGAGAGAGACCAGGCCTGTAGAGGTTAAAGATGCTAATGGAAGGGAAAGAACTTGAAAATGAGAAGAAATTTTGAAAGCGTTTTGAATTGAGACTATTTGTTTATACATTAGTAGAACATCCTTACACATCTTGCAGTCTTTATAAAGTTTGTCACTTGTCACTGCAGACTTGATGAGTGTTAGATAGCACAACTAAACATATCCACAAGGTGTGATATGATTTGTCTGCCTCTGAAGACTTTGCATGTGACCAGTGGCTCATAAAGAATCACTTAACATATTATATATTGTATGCAGTGACGAAACATAAGCTACCTGAGTGTGTAAATAAACACTTCACAACAAATTGTAAGTATTTGTAACTTTAAAAGGTTTAGGTTTCTTATTTTTATGACACTATCAATTCAAAACAAAGAAACATACTTTAATAGTTTGTCAAGTATAATCTTATTGCTGTGTTATAGTATTAAAGAAACGCAATTTAAACTTCATTTCCCAGGATGCATCGCTTCCAAGCTGACCAAATGGAACGGAAAGCAGACCAGCCGTTATGACAGCCGAGCCTCAAGTTTACTGAGGGAAACTTCAGAGCCGAAAACAACCTTCAATAGAAACGACTGAAATTAGTATGTAAGTTAAACTTATCCCTCTTTCTTTACCTGCTCACGACAGTTTACAGACACACCTGTCGTTGTCCAGTCGCTTCAGCCTTTGTTTTTCTGAATTGTCAAAACTTGTCGAGGGGAAATTTCCACTCCGCCGCTGCTGGAGGGTGGGATGATATCCCTCTGTGAATGGAGATGTAGTCATGTTTTCAACATCTTCTTTACAGTTATCCTGTTCAATAACACTAATATGAACCGGAAATTTAACGTTTAATTAAATGCAAAACGCTCTACTTTATGTATCAATAGCTAGCTGTTTCTCTGGTTTGACCTTTCCGGTGTTTTGCTAGATATCGTATCCAAAACAGTTATGGCTAATGCTCCAAAGGTGAAGTTATTAATCACTTGTCTAAGAGATGTCAGCTTTGTCAGCTTTTTTCTACAAGATGTATAGAATGTAGTACTTTTTTTTTTTTTTTTTTTGTAGTTTCTATAACTTCAGTTTCCTAACTTAGTCAAAGCTCACTCCATTGAAAACATCTATCTTTATCCTCTATTCAGTAAACAAAGAAAACTGTGATTTTATTTTATTTTTTGTACAGGTGGTGGTCTTGAAGCATCCTAATTTTTAGTTTGAAGTCAAACAATGGCTCACAGAGGGTGCACCCGATGTACTGTACACTAGCTGTGGGGATATGAATAGGACCTTTGTGTGTAAACCGCTTCTGTGTATTCAGCAGTGTTGATGGAGATGTGAAATGCAGGCTTTAACAGAGGCAGAGAGGCATGAAGTACTGTGTACTCAGGCCTAGTTATGGTATATGAAGTAAGGTACAGGATTAGTCTTACGTAAGACAGTGTGGAGAAAGAATAATTAATCCATCCCAGTCTTTTTCTTTAGTTTCTTTGTTTTTGTGTCACATTAGCACAGTCGTTATGTTGAAAGAATGCAAGTGGAATATTTTACTGAGAAACATTTGAAATCTGTCCATATGCATCATTAAAGAAAAGTGAAGACATTATTTGCTCACTCAGATGTTGGATGGACTAATTGGATGTGTAATATGTTTGTGTGGCACGTGCAGACATTTTGGTTAAAATTTTCATTGGAATAAGAAGTATTTTATTCATTCATCCATCTACTTAACAGTTCGGTAGATAGTTACAACAGTCAAAGTGCAGACACACCTGTTCATCGGAAATGTGTCCAAACTGTTGCCTATTGATTTATATCTTTCATTAAGTAGACATCAATTGAAATGTTCAAAAGACAGAATAAAGAACAAGGAAATTTGACATTGTGCAAAAAGAGAGGTAATGAGGAGTACCAGGGAAAAAGCCTGAACACCAGGGAACATGTGAGGAAACAGACCTTCATGAACTTACGTAAAAGCTTTAATTATGTATATGTTTATACTGTACATATATAAGCTTCTTTTTGTTCAAAGCAGAGGTGGCTTATAAGATTTTGGAGGAATTCTAAGCTCCTTTTATACATTTTGAACAAGATCTTGTGTGCTGTAATTAAATATCTCAAGCTATTTTTTCCCCCTTTTCTTCAGTTTGATATCGTTGGCCAGAATGAACTAAGTCCGTGGTTTACAACCTGGGTTTGTGTTGGTTATATTTTGGTTTTTATCAAAGGACATGAAAAGACTCAGTCAGAATGCATCATCTGTGGCCAGAAGTTAGCTAATGAAGGTATAAAATTAAACATGGTTTCAGCACAGGGCGAGGAAGGGGATCATGGGTTTTTGGTAGTTGCACGAAGGGGGTCCTCCAGGAAAATGGGTTGGGAACCACTGAACTAAGCCACAAACTTCATTATCTTTTTCTTATTTTACAATTTTGTGGCCATATGCTTGAAGTATTCATGTTTATAATTTTATCTGAACCAGTACAATGTGATTTTTTTTTTTTGCTCCCAGCATTTACCCCTTAATGCCTAAATTTATTTACAATGAGATAAAAGCTAAATAAATACAATAGAAAAATAAGGGGAAAAAATATCAAAAAGAAAAAGACTGGAATAGAATAGAATACATTTAGATATTAAATAAAAAAACCAAAACATAGATCAAATTAAATTAAATACATTAATTAATAAGTAAGAAAAAGTAATTAGATGAAAAATAAATTATTTAAAAAAATCAATTTGTAGCAAATTTGGGACAATAGGTTTAAAGGTGTTAAATTAGACCACATTTAACAAACAGTGGTGGCCAGTTTGAGATGGATAGATAAATACTTTTATTTATCTATATATTGGAGCTGCATGTCAGAGTATTTCCTGAGTTAACTGGTGCTGTTGTTCTACATGTAAACACCAGTGTTGTCTGTGGATTTGGTTCAGAGGCAGACTTTAAGGGAATCTCCTTTCAGAAGAAAAATCTACACAACAAAAATAAGTCTGAATTAGATCAAAGTTGAGGTTTTAAGGAATTTTATTGTTGGGGAAAAATAGTAATCCACTGGTTATTTCTAAAGTAGAGAGATGTTTAGACTTTCACTAGAGTGATTTGTCAGCAGATTGCTACAGGTCTGTTTTAGATGGTGAGTAGCTAATAACTGATGAGTGTCTGTAAATCAGTGCCCAGCAGTGCAGAGAAACAGACTTGGCTTTGTCACAGTGATAAAGCCTCATCTATTGGACAATATCTAATTTGAATAATACTGATGAGACCAGAGCCCGGCGCTTTGTCGTGTTTGATGCAAATGACACACGAGGAAGAGGGAAGTCGTGACTTTCTGTATCATAACATGAGCTGCAGACTTCCAAGCTTCAAACTTTTAAGTTTCCCCTGACCGTCCATTGTGTCTGAAGCACACACCATTACAAAGCAGCACACACCCTTTCTCTGGACGTCCCTCCTCCTCCTCCTCCTCCTCCTCCCCTGTCATTCCCACCCTAGCCCCACCTCCACCCTGCCTCACTGTTGCTTTCTGTCTCTCTGGCAGGACACAGTCGGGGCAGGACAGAGGCCGGCCGGTGAAGCAACGGCAGCTGTAAAGAAGCAGCTTTTCGAAGGGAAAACACTGGAGAGGAGGCCGTAACAATCCTTACATAGAAGATTAAATGAAAAGTTAACGTCTTCAGCTGCACGGTAAGTCTTTTTTCTTTCTTTCATAAACAGCTTTACAGCTCACAGGCTAGTTTAGTGTTTCTAGCCTATTTGCATGTAGTTTTCCTCCTGTGCTGCTGTGTGGTCAGTCTGCGTCCACCAGCCTCTGAAGCAATGCATTTATCTGTTTATCCCTTCCACTTCTGGTACTGGTCGTACTCGTATCAACATGACATAACCAGGAGCTATTTTATGTTGAAGCATGTTAATACACAACAAAACACTGACCAAAGGTCTTTCTGGTAAATGAACTAAATGAGATGATGCTTTATGCTGCAGTTTGAACTAATTAGTTTTACTGTAGTTGATTAAATACATTTTGAAATCTCTCTTTGTGTTTTGAACCCACAATAATAACAGATGATCTGGAAGTTTACCCTTCTGTTCCTGATGTCTTGAGTGTTTTTGGCCTATAATCTCATCCAAACCATTGTATGTTGTGTCTCACTGAGTGTTTTTAGTCTCATACTGTGGCTCTCATTGCAGATGATTGTGTCTTGGAATAAAGCTTTACCATATCTGGTGAATCAACTTAAATATTACAATTATATGGTACATATAGTGGCTCGTTTTTTCAAGTGTATATAACATTTTTTCATCTAGTAAATAATCCCAACGTAATGACAGGAATGCCCTTAAAGTTTGTGCACAAGTGTTTTAACTCCAATATTTAACTTAGCTCCAAAGTAACCTGAAAAAGGCTTCGCTTTTAGCTGCACATTCAAGTTTTTCTCCAGTGTGTGGCAGTTCAACTGCATGGGCTGTGATTTGTGGTAGCTCTAATTAAGACTTGAAGTTGTAGTTTAAGGTATTTGAGTTTGATTCAACTGCACTTTACCCCTGAAACATTGTATTGTTGTACTGCTTTTGCAGCACAACAGCTTTCTTTAAAGCTTAAAGCCTGCTAACTACTTGAGTCAGGAGTTTGTAGAAGTTAAGTAGTAATAAGAATGAATGTCCGAATGAATTATTTCAGCCTTGCCTTTTGTGCTGGCTGTTGCATTTGTGTCTAAAAGGTCACAGCACCCAGTAACTCGGCATGCCAACCCTGTTGGGCTCTGAAGTAATCTTTAATTTTTGGTCAGACGTAGTTATTCGTACATTAACTCCAGAGGTCTACAAGCTGTTCCAGTTGAAATGTCTGTTCGTATGAACCACTTTTTTTTTCTTCTAGTGTTCCTTTCTGCTCCAGGAACAGATTTAATGCACCGCATGGTGTGTGACCAGGGCAGATTCTGCTTTAGAAAAGCGAGCGTTTGGTATTTGGGTTTTTTGCGGGTACTTTCTTTCCCCATGGAGTTGCTGTCCAGATATAGCTCTCCCAGTTGTCACGGTGACATTCCTGCTCATGGCGAAGTCCTCTGTTATGGCCCATGCTCCTTTTTCTCATGTTTAATCTCTGTTTCCCTCACTGATTATGTGTTTTAGCTGTTAACAGTGAAAGCCATTTGAAACTTCAGTCATTGTTAATCAAATCTTTTGTCTGTCTTTCCATTTCCCAAGCTTTTCCAGCTTTTCTTACTGCAGCAGCTTCCTGTATTTGGCATCACAGCCTGTCTTTTATCACAGCACAGCTTTGTGTTTGGACTGTGCTGACATGTGTGTGACAGTTTTATACAAAGATGTTATTAATAATAAAACAGATAAGTACAAATATCATTTTACAACTTATTTGTGCTGAATGAAATTGATCCCTGAGCACATGATGAGCTAACACAGCCTTACTTGACTGTTCTCTTGTGACCTGAAACAGCCAGTTTTATCAGCTTGTACTGGAGCCTTCTTTATGACCAGTATCACTAAATGACTAATAAATGTGTCCTGCTGGGAAGCTGGAACAGTAAGTGTGTGGTGGTAATGATTAACCAAACAGTTCTTGTAATTCAGAGCCATTGTAAAGATGGACACATACCTTTTATAAAGAGTACATGATGTCATTTTTTTTATAGGATGACACCTGTCGATGTGAACATACTGGTTTCGTTTTGTATTTTTATGTCTCTCATTAATGTATCTAGTTACTATGGTTTTTTGGTCAAATAATGAATGTAAGTTTTGTAAATGAAACTATTGCGTGAACTCGTAAAATTTTTAGGTGAGCATTTCGTTTTTTGAAAGTAGTTGTTTTTTTTTTGCCTTTACTATTAATCTACTTATACAGTTTGTCAGCTTTCTTTGGATTGAGATGGAGTTGCATCGGTGGGGTTTTCTGTCAGGTGCGCAGTAACCTGCAGCCATGTCGTCTGTTTGTTGGCAAAGTGCACATGCACACATCTCTTGTCAATCATGGTGCAGTTTCATTGGGCCATAAATGTCCTGTGATATGCCTGTGTGTACGTCTGTTGCAATGTTATGCTTTTTGGTTTCTTTTTCTCTCGTATTTTTGATGTGTATCCTGACTGGGATCTGATCACGTCCTCTTTGAACTGCAGCATATTGCAGATGCATTGTCGGGTTTTTTATCCTGTTAGCTTATTACGTTCAAATATTTAATCCAGTCTAATGATTTGATATGTGATTCTTTTTTTACAGAAAGGTGAAATTAGGGTGATTTACTCAGAGGAAACTTGAACTAAGTTGATGATGTAATGTTGTGCTTGATTTTTATCATTTGAAATAGTCATATATTGTCAAATATAAACTAAAGGACAAACTATGCTATTTAATCCAATTCATAGCTTCTTAAACTAGCCTCCTGAATTGACGATTAAACAGCTGCAATTAATTGAGAATGCATGTGTTTTTGTCATAAGGCCTAAATGATCAAGTCCAGTTTATGCTAAAGTTAAATGAGCTTATTGGCATTATACAGGACTTGAAGCTATTGAAGTGCAGGGTGTAATTGCTCTTACTGTTATTGTTAATCTCACCATTGTTTTGTCTGGATTTTGAAGATGGAAAAAGAAGCAGTCTGACTTTCTGCTCGGTGTTGTTAACTTTCCTGTTTTGTGTCAACAGAGGTCACAATGGTTACCCAAGCAAGCAGCTACTTGTCAATGCAGTTTAATAGAATATGCTTCTGCTTTCTTTTTTGTTCTTTTTGCTTTATTTGGTGCTGTAATGAAAAAGTTGTTCATCAAAATGTTTGTAACTTTGCTGGAAAAAGTATCTTCCAAGAAGTTATTTCATTAAGCAATATAATTGTATTTACACAAACATTTTATGCCATTGATAAAATAGAATAAAATCATAAAAAAAAAAACAATGCACACTTCTAGTTCTGAAAGGAAACGAGTCAACGTTATCTGGCTATTATCACACATATCATAATTACAATTCATTTAGATTTTGGCATTTAGATGTGATTGAAAAAGGAACCTAAATAAATTACACATATAAAGCTGATCCCTAACAGGGATTAAAATTCCAGTTCAACTTCTTTTTGATCAGAAAATTAGATAGAAACATTTAGGTGGATTGCTGCTTTGCGGTGGCGTGGTGCATTGGAGTGGGTAGCATTGGCATCTGACAGCCAGAAGGATCCTGGTTCAAACCTCAGCAGGGTTCTTTCATTGTAAAGTTTGCATGTTTTCCATGTGTCTTTGTGGGTTTTCTTCTGATCCAGGTTCTTCTCACAGATCAAAAGAAATGCTTGCTTAGGTAACTGTTTAACTGGTTATGAATGCATGGTAGGGGTTAGCTGGTATGGTTGTCCATCTGCATTCTTCTGGGCTGACCTGTACAAGTTTCCAAGCCGAGCTCATTTGGACTTCTTAATTCAAGCTTGCTTGCTGCAGTCAGTGTGGAACATGTCATCTTCGGGTAACATGATATTCCCTTCACCTAAATCACTGGTCCTGTGTATATTCACTGTTGTGAGGTGAACTATAGATTTTGTTCAGTTGTGTTGAGAAGAAGCTGTCAGGCTGCTTACACATCAGGTAAAGCCCGGCTGTTTTTCCCCCTTCCTCTGTTGCCAAGGGGGTTGTTCTGCTGATGAATTAATTTGGGACTTATCTGACTCTTCCTGATGGTATTACCTGAAGGATAAGGATCTGAAACACTTAACAAGTTTGCACAGTATTGCTTGCTGCCTCTTAAGATTAAATCAATGGGGCTCTACCTGTTGGGCTTGTGACCCCCTGCAAACAGAGTAGTGTAATTGTTGTAGTAGTAACTTCTCACTTGGTTTGTTTTCATGACTTTGCTGTCTTGCCAAACGGACAAAATTATTCAAAATTACCCGAGGTATTTGCTGTTTGGAAAATCAGGAAGAATCGTATTAAAGGGGTGAGATCAGAAGATGTTC
The DNA here is from genome assembly GCA_037177055.1 of Atherinosoma microstoma. NCBI lineage: Eukaryota > Metazoa > Chordata > Actinopteri > Atheriniformes > Atherinidae > Atherinosoma > Atherinosoma microstoma. Next base: position 27,549,338 of record JBBBVU010000004.1, read on the forward strand.
TGTGGATATTTAAAAGCATTTTAAATTTCCACAGAATATTTGAGATATGCTTGCCTTAAAGTAGAGTTTGAGTTTGGGAACGTGGTAAGTTTGATTTGATTTGGGCTGAACAGAATGTGTTGCGTTCAGTTTGTAGAGATTCTTTGATGCTTCATTTTTGTGTCATGAGAATGGAAACAGAGGAATAAAAAGACTGTATTGAAATAACAAAGAGAGCAAAAACATCTTTCTTTTTTATTTTACACAGCATTTTTAAAATGCTTAGTCTGACTTTGACATGAAAGTCTGACTTTCATTAAAATAGCTGCTTATACCCTCACTGGTTAAAGCTCTCATAGGGGAAACAGAACTTAAGGAAAATAAGTACCTTTCTTTTACTATTTATCTACAAGTTTCATGCCGGTTTACAAAAAGTGCCACATTGAATGTGTATTTGTTGCTACAAGCTGCTCCCTCTAACAACATCCAGTTTTTAACCTGCTAAGCCATGCATAACAAACTGAGGGTCCAATCCCTTCTACCTGCAAGGTGGGACCTGTAAAAGTTAGCATTTGGGTGCAATGTTTGTCCAACACTGACATTATGAACTGTTGTCAGACTGAAGGGTCAAGACTCTTTGGGCAAAGTCGAGGTTGAGGAGCTGTAGTCAGACAAGTAGTGGAGGGAGATGGTGGGCTGATATGCATATTAATAAAAATGTAAAATTGGGATATGTTGAAGTGCTCATTTCAAAATATTAACATTGTATTCACTTTATGTAGGTTTCCTGTGTATGTTTCCTATCACGAGGCAGGATTATCTACCGGCTGCACTTCATTAAAAAGAGGTGCTTTAATCATGTAAATAACCTTCTTATTTTTATGGTAATTAGATTTTATCTGTGTCTGAGTTACATAACTACCTGCCCGGGTGCCGATGTCACTATTTTTCATTGTGAATATTGTATCGCTGTATTGTATTATATTGCTTGTAATGCTGTGTTATTTGTATATGTAGCCTTAACTTTTACTATTTTTCTAAACTTGTGGATTTTTTAAATTAATGTTAGCATTTTACACCTTGCCCAGGGACAACAGTTGAAAATTAGCTTTAATGTCTAATGTCTAACACTGAGACATTTACAGAAATGTTCATTAATGTGTACTGTCTCTGTTGAATAAACCAATAAATAAGACAACCAACACCCCGTCAATATTCCAGTCACTTTAAATAAGTGGTTCGCAAACTTTTTGTGCCATGATCCCCAATATAACATACACTGATGGTATTGAATATGCTCTTAATATAAATTATCCAAAAGTTTTAAATTTTTTACAAAAACCCATCTGGACCCAAAGAGAAATTATCTCAAATACTGCAGTTCATAGCATTTTTTCCTGATTGAAATTATCTTGGGAGCGTTGTTGGGGTCGGGACCCCCAATTTGGGAAAGGCTGCTGTAGATTATTGGACATTGCTGCTTAAATAAATCACACATACTTTCTTGTTTTACTGACTAGACATGAGGTCGGAGTTGTTGATCTCTTCTACCAATAGAAATCTGAAGAAAAGATGATTTTGGCTAGCATACGTACCATGGCTAAAATTAGCCTGTGATAAGGTAAATAATAGGTATTTACAATCCTTTTATTTTTTTGCACGCTGTCCTCTGACCCAACATTTCCTTACTCACCCCCTTCTAACAGCCTGTGAAAGGAGGCATCGTCTCTCCCTCCCCCTCCTGGCTTCGGCTCTTTGTATCCTGTGTGCTTCTGCTCACGTACACACCCTCCTGGAAGGACATTGTTTGCACTGACTACCAATGCCAAGGTCTTTAAACACACTGTTAAGTTCAGATCAGGTCCAGTCCATGCCAAGGTCAAAAGCAGCTTTTCTGCTTATATTACAGTTCCAGCTCTGATATGACTTGAAGGCAGTACCATGAAACGCCAGCCTTTCTTACTATAGTTCATGTGATTCATTTATAAATACGCCATGACATTAAATGTCTCCTATCCCTGTTGTGGATACACTTTCAAAAACCCCTGAAGGCATTTTAAGTCTGTTTTTCTGTTGCTGTTTTTTGAGGTTGCTGCACTAATCTTCTCTGCAGCTCCATTATGTTCTGCTCCAAAGATGTCCTAGCTGATTACCAGCTAAGTTTTTTTCCCCCTCCTTTTTGGCATACTGCCTGGAACAGTAAAAAGAGAGGAATGCAAAGCAGAGGGAGATGGCTAATAACCATGTCCCATAGTGTCACCACTAAGTGGGTGACAGGCCAGGGTCTCGCTTGGCTGCATGTTTAACTAACCACCGGTGTTTCACTAATCGCTAAATTGGAACTGACATAATGCAAAAATTAAATCATAATGATTTAAAAAAAAAAAAAAAAAACCCATACCATTTTTTTCTGCATGAGTTCATAGCTGGTATTTTGTGAGCTCATTTGAAATAAAGTTGTCATATAAGTCTCTGTATTAGGTGAGTGTTATTCCACTGTGGATGTACTCTCTCCTCACACTGCATATCATTTATCGCCAGAAAAACTATCTGGCTGATGCCGGTTAATATAAAAGCCTAAGTTTGTGAGTGTGGCGTGACTCGTTTGACATCTCTGACAGAAGCAGGAGTGATGGTGAAGTGTTGGCCACAAACCAAAACATTCAGCTGATTGGATGCAGAGGAGAACAGAGGAGACTCAGCTGGAGGTGGATGTTGTGTGTGTGTGCGCGTGTGTGTGCGTAGGGGAGTTAAAAGCTGTCAAATCAGGCAGGGGTGTATCCAAATGTCTGTGTTGAACTTGCCATGACTGCCCAGTAGCTGTTGCTTTAATTGGGCCTTTCCCCTCTGGCCAGCTTGTTTTAGTGACTGTATTATCTGGGCTGTGGTATCAGGTCTCCTTTTGTTGCTAGCCTGAGCAAAGCATCAAGCTTTTATGTTACTTCAGTTAATGAGGAAGGGATCATTTTAACACCAGCTCAGCTCAGCTAAATACGCAGATATTTAACCCTCAAAACTCGGCTAGAATACTGGCCCCCCTAAGCGCTATCGCTTGTATTGTCAACTAATCCTCAGGAACGGTAGTGTGTAACTCTGTGGGGTAAATCGTGATGGATAGCTTATCTTGAAGGTGATCTACTGAAATTTTCAAGGTAGAAAATTTACAATCCAGCTGTAAAATGTAGTGTTTATTCAGAGACTGGTAAATCCACAATGAATGATCCATGCTAGCATGATCATTTATCACATTTTCACAATAAAAAAATCGCTATCACTGCTATGTTGCTAAGAGGCTTTTATTTTGACCTAGAAATTAGGATGAAGTCGAACTTCCTGTCAAATTTTTGACCAATTAGATAGCTCAGATTGACAGTAATGTCCCATCAGGAGCAGCCAAACATTAACAAGTGTCTGAAAAGAACAAAATAATCGTCCTCTATGGCTGGAATAATGCAAAAACGAGTCGAGTTGGTTTTAAGTAAAGGATAGCATAAATAACTGTAAATGAGAAAAAAGTGTAAATATATAGATAGTTTATGTTGTGTGTTTGTTTCAATGCCAGTGGTTTTTCTCCTGAAAGGCAAGGAGTCTAAAAACAGCAAAAAATGTCTGAGTTTTAAGGTTGAGAATGTGGTTATGATCTATCCTGAAAAATGTGCATGCACAATTTTCTTGCATGAGCCAGTGAAAGCCAAAAACTGGTTCAGCAGACGGATAAAATCTGCAGGTTGTGCTTTTGATGCAGTGCAGCCATCAATATTTAGACATAAAGCGCGTGTTCATCAGAATGAACCCGACACTCTTCCAATCTAAATGGCCTCAA
>JBBBVU010000004.1:27557098-27571964 GCA_037177055.1 Atherinosoma microstoma
CTACTCTGTCTCAGCCACATCATTGTGGTGCTATATTCTTTGTGTTTTCTAATAATGGATTTAATGGGGCTTAAAGGGAAATTTAAAGGGTTTTGATGGGATTTTTTGGGGTTTTCTTTTTTTTACGTTCCAGCCCTAATCTGTATTTTTCCAGAACTTTGTGCCTGACCATTGCAAGTCTCCTTACTTTCCATTGTGCTGCTTGCTCTGTGGTGTTTCAGACTCTTTCACTACCTTTTTACCTTTAATTTCAACCCTATTTCCCAGAAAAGTTGGGACGCTCTTTAAATTGGAACAAAATGAAAACTAAAAGACTTCCAAAGTACATCCCATGAGCTAATATTTCATTCACAACAGAAATACATAACATAACAGATGTCTAAACTGAGAAATGTTTACAATTTTATGCTCAAAATGAGCTCATGTCAAATGTGATGCTGCTCGAAATAGTTGGCACGGGGGCAACACATGGTTGAAAAAGCAATAAAAGTTAAAAAAAAGATTCAGCTGGAAGAACCTCTAGCAAGTAAATAAGTTAACGTGTATCAGTTTTGTAACATGATTCTCAGTGTTCAGTTCAAAAGTCTGCATCTCTGATGGTATGGGGGAGCAGAAGTGCACACGGTATGGAAGCTGAAAGTATCTAAAGGTTTTACAGCAACATCTGCTCCCGTCGAGATGTCGTCTATTTCAGGGAAGGCCAACAAAAAATACATCAAAGAGAGTCCGGGTGCTGAACTGGCCTGCCTGCAGTCCAGATCTTTCCCCTATAGGAAACATTTGATGCATCATCATCAAAAAAAACAAACAAAAAAAACCAAACCTCTGCTACAACAATAATTTCCCTCAAAAGGGATAAATAAAGTATTTTTCATTCTTTCATTTCTTTCATTTCATTTCATTAAACAAAAACTACATCAAAGACGATCAGAAACTCGTCATCAGCTGGAAACCTACGTCAGGCAAGAACGGGACTGAATTCCAAAACCAAAACTCCAGGAAGTCATAATCTCGATGCCCAGACGTCTTCGAACTGTTCTGAAAAGAAGAGGAGATGCTACACCATGGTAACCGTGGTAACCATGGTAGGCATGCCCTGTGCAAACTATTTTGAGACCTGTAGCAGCATCACATTGATATGAGCTCATTTTGTCCATAAAGTTGTAAAATTTCTCAGAGTAAATGTTTGTTTTCGATGTTCTGTTGTGAATGAAATATTAGCTCATGGGATGTACTTTTAGTTTTCATTTTGTTCCGATTTAAAGAACGTCCCAACTTTTCTGGAATTCAGGTTGTATATGCCACATACTGAGATCATGTCTTTAAAAAGTCTTTAAAACAAAAACGATGAGCACCTGTGCACACATTTAAGTTTTTATTTTATAGATATTTTGAATGTTTTTCTTTTCAAGTCAAACTTCACCAAGTTGAACTGTTTTGTTTGTGTCCATCGCATAAAATCCCCCAAACCAGTTCATTTAAAAACAAAAAAAAACTGGCTACATGGGGAAGCGGAGCGCCACTTCAGTAATTGTATTATCTTACCTTGTGCAGGTTGGCCCTTTGAATTACAGCTTCATTTCCATCTACAATGACACTTTTGTCCTTTTTTATTATAGTCAAATGGAAATACAATGCGTTGACTGATAGACAGCCATTATGTCTTAATGTCTTAATTCAAGTCAGTCGAAAATGGAAATGAATCTCTGCTTGGAGCTTACTTTGTGTTTTAAACATTGAACCAAATCTGCCCCCGCTCTGCCTCCACACACTTCCAGGTTACGGTCCTCATTTGTGAGCCATGGACGTCATATGCCATCAAGCCAATTACTCCTTTGTGGCTTGGCATCCTAAGCAGTTTGTGCTGCAGGTCTGCAGACAGTACATCCTGGCGGCCACTCTGACATCACAGTGATGGGATTTGTTTTGTCCTCACTGCAGAGACCCACAAACAGTTTATAAATAGATGCATAGGTTGTCTATGCTTTTAAGTCATTTAAGATATTCAGTACTGAACTCACTTTTCAACAACATTCACATAAACTTTGGTTTTATTGTTTCAGCTGAAAAAGAATACACTGACTTTGTTCATAGAAAGTCAAATAAGTGAATAATTTTTTCCTTGTTGTACTCACAAAACGGTATTAAGCTTTGTTTTCCTTTTTCATGATTGCTTTCCAGAGTAAATCTTTTTCTATCCATGTTTATCTAATATTAAAGTTGAACCTGCTTCTGATAAGTCTCCCAGGAAACATGTACTTACCTAAAGAGTCCAAGATTTGAATCTTTTAAGGAAAGGGTTTTTTAAGATTGTATGATTTCATCCTTGTAATGTCAAAAAGGATATAGTGAGTTGATACCAAAGCACTCCGGAACAAGACAGACTAACCTGATTCTTGCAGATTGCACCATGCTGTGCCAAACAACAGTATTTGGACTCTTTTTGGCAGGTGGCATATGGTGTTTATCAGTTAGCCTTGCTGTAGTTCACCGCTTCCTCTGCTGTTCTACTTCTCTGTGCTTCACTTCTAGTCTTATGCTTCCTTTACATGTTTACTTTAAGCTACTGAAATACATTTTTCTTCTGCTCTTTACATGATGGAGGTTTAATTTACTCCAGAATATTCATCAGAGTTAAGCTGGAGTTGATGCAGATCTGTGGGACACCAGAGGTTGTTAAAGCTGGACTGAACATAACTTTGATTTAGAGTTATGATCATTTATATATGAAAAATAACAACTTATTGAATTGAATGATTTTCTTAAAGCTCTGGAGTTGGTCTCAGTTTTACTCAGCACTTTTAACATCGTTTAGCTCATTACAGCCTGCAGCGTCACTGCTTTAGTTACGTTTTTATTACATGCATTTTTAAAAAACCTCATGTTGCATGTTCGACCTAATTTGGTGAATTAAAACCACAACTTCTGTTATGAAGTTCAGTGACCGGTGTATCAAGGAAGAATTTGCTTGAATTTTAGAAATAGAAAAATGAATGATCTTCAAAAACCACTGATCCTCAAATGGGAGGACATGAGAAAGACAAAAGCAACTTAGACAGACAGAGTAGCAGATGGAGCTGACTTCTCAGGTTTAATACAAACCTTGTGCTGCAGGATGTTTTGGTTTTCCTCTCAGGAGTTGGCGGACCGCAGGGAGTGTTTCTGAGCTTTTAAAGATCACGATTGTTGATGTATTAAATCAGTTAAAAACACCATATGATTGTTGTACTGGCTGCCCTTGATGATGTAGAAAATGACTGCAGGGTTTTTCCCCTCACATGTTGTCTTCACAGCTCTGTTCCCTGATTCCCATCGATGAACTAGAGCTCAGTAAAAATAAATGAATCTTTACTTGATTGTCCATGCTTTTGTATCTGTAGATCTTTCTTTAATATTTACAGCAATTGTTATAAATGGCTGTGAATCTTTGTGGTTTAAATGTTGTCATTTCTAAAGAAAATTCAACATAAAACACCACATGATAGATCAGATTTTCTTTCCGACAGAATGTAGCACGTAGCACACGGTTGGTTTGCCACATTAGTCAAAGTCCTCAAGATATTGCTTCCTTATAACCATCTATATCCTTCAGTCTTTACGTTATGTCTCTAGTTAACTCCCAGTTACCACATGGAGTCCCGTAGAAAGGTTTTATCCTGCATGGACTAACAAATGTTTGCAAAGACAAGAGATGGAATCCCACAGATCCCAAATGTTGTGTCTACACGGTCTCTTCATGCGGGATTTGACCTGCAAAGAAACACTTTGTTGTTGAAATATTAAAGAGAGGGTTAATATTTGATTGGAAGAAACTGGTGTCTGGTGCAGTAGTTCAGTAGGGTGGACAGGGAGAATTGTTCAAATCCAATAGAACTGCTTCCATCATAATCGTGCCTGGATATGGTGTCAAAAAAGGTAAATATATTGATTAAAAATAAATAAATAAGAATAACCAAAACATAAAGCATGTTTGTTTGCATGTGCTGGTATCTTGCAGTAAAGCTGTCATTTTGGATTTATTATCCATGTAAATATTGACTCATACTCTACACAGACCACTGCCTCCATCAGACCCCCTGTGGGCGTGACTCTGTCTGCAGCAGTATTACGCAGAGCCTTCTCTCTGTCTGCTATGATGTCTGTGTGGAAAAAAGGAGCAGCTGCTGGTTGGGTGGAGCGTACCATCTCCCTGAATTCACAGGGGTAGGTGGGCTTTATGCAGCATCCTTTTACACTGTATCCCACTCAGAAGGACTTTTTCAGTTCTTAGCATATCTTAATAATTTTTTAAGTATTTGTAAAAGTCAGGTTGATTAGAAATATGTCTTGTAGCTGCTGGTTTAGTCTTTGTTTCCTCCTTTACCCCTCCTCCTCTTCCTCACCTCTTTTCTTACCCGGTAGTCCAACGTGGCCAGGTGAACGGAGGCAGGCGTGACGACAGATGGCCCGTACAGGCTGAGGGATTATATATTAACTCCAAGCAGCTCAGATTCTCTTGCACACACAAACACTGACGTAGACACACCCTCACGTAGACCAGCAGATATCGTTTTCCTCCACACACACACACACACACACACACACAAGCCAGCGGAATCATGCAGCTGGTCTGTGACAGCACAGCCAGGACACATCAAAACTAGAAGAGTGAGGGCTTTAACCCATGGACGGAGACACTGAGGGCAGTTTTTCTCCAGTCACCATGGAGGTATGGAGTTCCTCTGCATCTGAGGAGGAGGAAGATGAGAAGAGCTCCTCCAGTCTGGATGAAATGATGGAGGACAGGAAATGCCTCAATAGCAATAATAATAATAATAACAACAGCGACGGCCTTTGCAAGGAGGTGACACAAGGTGAGATACGGCATTGTACGATGTTAACGGTGAATAGGAAACGGCAGACGGCATGCAGACAACCGGTGATCTGCAGAGCCCATGCTGCCTGGCAAGAAGGGAGAAAATGTAGAAGCTGAAGGGATTTAATGTGTTTTATTCTGCTCTGCAAGTTACATTTAGTTTTCTAGAACATACTCTGGTGCATTGCATTGACACGGTTAGTTATCTAAGCACTTAAGGACTTAACGGTCCACAGGATCTAGCTCAGGGTGCAGTGATGTCATTGAGAGCGCATCATGAAGAGCAACATAGAAATAAACAAACAAGAAACAAATGAGTTTTTTGGGTTTCAGTAAGATTTGGTTAAAGCTGTATGTGTCCCAAAGTATTTCAAGGTTTGGAGATAAATTCAGCTTGAATTTTTTTCTCTTAGTGTGGTGAAGGTCACTGAGACAAAATATACGAGTGTGTGTCCAGTCAGGTGCTGCATATATGAAGGAAGCTTCACTTTGAAATTGCAGACCACACTGTACTGACGTGTGTAAAATAGTGTAATAGTATCAGTATGATGAAATGACTAAATTCTGTTTAAATATTTCAAAAGGCTCTTTAGATGTTTTTTCCTCCAGTAAAAAATGCAGATATAACTATATTGTTTCAAGAAAAAAACAAAAACTGATGGGTTAATAAGAAATGTTGAATGGTTTTGGTTTGGAGGACCAAAAACTGGAGCTTAATTAGGATTCCTGCTGCACTAATTCCTAGAAGTACCCAGTATTTTTGCTTTTAAACTTTATATTTATTGATAATGCATTGAGCAGTAAGTACAATTAAATAGATATGTGAGAAAAAAGGATTTATTTATTCATCTATTTGAACAATTTGAATTCCTACTTTGTTTGCTGACTGCCATATGTTTTTGTTTTTTTTTAATGAATGTGTAGGTTTAGATTATAGAGGTGCTTATATTGATATTTTGCTTTAACTTGATGTTTAATGTAAGCAAGGAGTCTCTTCTATTCCTCTTCTTTGTGGGGCAGTCTTTGTCTGGATGGGCATGCGGCTGGCACCTAAAACAAAAACCGCAACATGGCATTTCTCCAGAAAGAAGAGATGGAAGATAAATTTCTGTCCATGCCAAGTATTTACAACCGGATGCTCTGTTAGAGAAATTTTAACTCTCGCCGGTCTAGTAAAACGAGCTCCCTCGGGACAATAGATCAGCATGAATCTTATTCTTGGAGAGGAGCTCATTCATGCCTGTCTGATCCCCACAATGAAATGGACGTCATAAGTACGCCTAATCATCTAGGTTTATCCACAGGAACAGTATTATGCTAGCAGTTCATAGTGCCTTCCTGGATTTAGCTTCACCCAGACCCTTTAACCTCCAGCTGGTATATCGGCACTCTTATCTTGATCGGCTCTGTGTGGTGGCTGCCAGGTCAAGAGGTAACAGGTCAAATGTTTTTTCTGCTGAGACCTGCTCCCATGTTCGGGTTATGAGTTATTCAGGAGAAAATAAAATACTTCAAGACGATAAAAATACAATTAAATGTAGAATCACAAATATCTACAACAGGGTTAGCTGTAGGTAACAAAGAGCAGTCATTCATTCATTCATTCATTCATTCATTCATTCATTGCAGCTCTGTTTACTACATTCTGAATGAGTTTTCCATGAACTGGATCTTAGTTTGCATGTGTGCAACAGAGTTTGTGCTCCTGCCAACCGTCTTGCTGCAGTTTCCTCTGAGCTCAGGATGCTGCAATCCCCTTTCAGTACAATAGGATTTCAGGAGCAATTATCTAATTAGCCTTTGTTATTTTGTGTCTTTTAGAATGTGTCTTTAGAATGACATAATGCTTAGTTTACAGATTGAAGAAGAAGACTTCTGTGGGTGTTATGCATCATTTAGGGTGTGGTTTATTATTTATTAGGGTCTTTGTTCAGTGGATCCATTAATACAATTAGCAGGTACGTTTCTTTTACCAAACAACTCTACTCTCTTGCTAGCTGGGATGTTGATGCATTGGAATGAAAAAAAAAACTAACTTCATTTACATCATCTGGTCATCTGTATTTTTTAAAGGAACTTGTCTGGACTGCATCCGCCTGACTTGTACCGGACAAGTTTATCCAACAATGTCAGATTCATTTGTGTCTTGGAGGTTGTGTGATGGAGTTTGCACACCCTGCTGCTGCAGTGTCCTTGACAGAAACATGAGTTCCTGCCAGCTGACTTGTTATACTAGAGTAACAGAAAAAAAAAAAAAAGAATTCAGAGGGATTCAAGCTGAATTTCTCATCTCATCGTTCTTGAATCAACCTGTAAAAAGTTATTTTGACTCTTTGAACCCATCCCTTTTTGGGTTTTTTTTGGGTCACATTATGATGTTTCACAATAACACTTTACATGCTTTATCTCTGAATGTATCTGAAATTTCCACCCAACAGTAGCATGCTATATATGCTTGATTTATATTGTACAAGCCAGTGGCCAGTGGGTTGTATAGGATCCTGTTCGCCCAAGCTTGGGTTTTTCCATTAGGCTGATTAGATACTGAAACAGGAACTGAGATTCCAGGCTTAATTACTTTAATGTATGGGAACCTTTTTAGTCCATCTAAGCTTTTCACTGTTGCAAGATCACGTGACTGAGTTGGTCTTTGTAGATTATTAGGCTGCAGGTCACTCTCATGAATCGGATTTCTAATTCCTGAGTTTACCTGAGTTCTGTGAGTCAGCAGTGCCTAAACAAGTTTTCTGGTTTAATATTAATCTAAATAATAGAGAAATACAAGAAATTATTCATTATATGAGAACCATGCAGTTGCCAGATTTGATAAAGATCATTTTGGAGTCCGAAAAGGCCATTTAGAAATGTTCTGTATGTTTTTTTATGACTGGATGTTTTAGCTACTTACAAGTTTTTGGTGAGAGGTTGATTTTTTTTTAAAAAGGACTTTGATAAATTCACAATTTAAAGGTCCAAAAGTTAGATTTTTTTATCCTTTATGCAGCACATTGTATTTACTATGCAAGTTTACTTTATTGATTTCTTGTTTGCTCTCTTTTGTATGTTTATTTACTCCGCAACATGTGACATTTTATTTCTGGAACCGTTTTTACAGGCCACAGTTTCTGCAGGTCAAACCACCCCGTGGTCTTGAAACTGTACAGATGTCCACAAAAGATTGTTTTAAACGTAGGCTTAACAATATTTACTGTGTAATATTAGATATCTGTAATACTTTTTGAGCAGTGGACTTTTAAAGTCTGCAAGAAATCACACAACATTCCAGTGAGTTTGGGCCCGTTGGTGGGAGCCTGAAAAATCCCGAGAAGATGTGCACAGCTGACTAAAACCTTGTCAAATAATTGCATATTGGTTCCAATAATTAAAATGAATTTTTAATACAACTTACCAAAATTTGCTCAGTTAATTAGAGTAATGAAAGCTTTGTATTGTAAATAAAGTGGTTGTTAGTTTCCCTGCAGCTTAAATGTTTGGGATTTTTCAATCAGTTTGAAATGGTTGAAGCAGAAAATTTAAATATAGAATATTTAAATAAAAATGTGAATTTTACTGTATATTTAGAATTAGAAATCAAGTAAAGTACATGAATGACTTTGTGTCAAACTTTCTCCATGTCTAGAGTAAATCACTTTGAGGAAACTAGTTAATCGTCTGTGCACACCTTCACCCTTATTTACTCGTCGACATAAACCAAGTGTTCTCCGGGATGTAAACAATGTTTCAGGTCAGTGGTGGTCACTGTTATCCCCTCCTAGCTGTACGTGTCCTGCTGATGGGAACGCAGCTCTGCATTCTCTGGCGTTGAGCTATATTTGTCTTTATTGGTGTCTTATCTGGGCTAAAAGGGATCAGGCTAAGAGGATCGGTATCTAGCGGATCACATGGAAATGTTGTGGTCTACAGTCTACTTTTGTTACAGTCACTTCTTTTACCTCACTTGATTAAAGAATCCATGAAAAGTACATGAATAATATATAAAAATAAATACAATGATGCATAAATAAACACAATAATAATAATAAAAAAAACAACCAAAAATACAATAGTACATAAAAGTAAAGGAATCTATAAAATTGTCAATGTTTTCAACTTCCTTCTTGTTAATATTTATGCTTCTTTTTTGTGTTTCCACACGTTTAGTGACGCTGACTTGTTTCTGTATCCTTTCTACACCATTGAATGCCCTATTTCTTCTTCCATTCATTCACTCCTTCTCTCCCTCCTCCCTCAGTGCTGTGCTCAGACAGAGTTGGTCAGGTCACCAAGACGTATCATGACATCAAGGCAGTTACCCACCTGCTGGAGGAGGTAAGGGAGAGGCTAACAACAGATGAATAGGATTAAAGAGGATTAAACTGGTGTGCCTTATTGACCGGCACCGTTTGCCACCCTTTTCAGTCCACTTGTTTATCGATGCTGTCACTTAAAAGTAAATTAAATTTGGGTCAAACGCTGTTATTTTCTTACCATCTTATTATGCAACTTGGAAAAAAAGAAAGAAGTAAAGATATCTGAATTTATTCATGACTTTGCAGAAAGAGCGGGATCTGGAGTTAGCAGCTCGAATCGGTCAGTCCCTCCTGAAGCAAAACCAAGAGCTAACGGAACGCAATGAGATGCTGGATGAACAGCTGGAAATTGCAAAGGAAGAGGTAGAAACCCTCCTGGTGGTAAATGTTTGTGGAAACAAAACATTCAGGCTGCTGAGCTCAAGCTATCTTTCTTTGTTTCTAGATCGCTCAGCTTCGCCATGAACTCTCAATGCGAGACGACCTTCTTCAATTCTACGCGAGCACTGAGGAGATCGAGAATGCTCAGGCACAATCTGCGTGAGTACACACTGTCAATGACAGTCAATGATGCAGCGCCCAAGAAAATGATCAGTAATGGACTGGATAATGAATAATGGAGTTTATTTTGCAAAAGTTAAGTTTATTTAAAAGTTTTAAATTATTTTTTATTATTATTTATTTATTTATTTGTTTATTTATTTATTTATTTTATTTTTTATTTTAAATAAATAAAAGTAATTTAAAAAATAAATAATAAAAAGTAAAAAAATAAAAATAATAAAAAACAAAAGTTAAATTTAAATGACTTGGTCAGTGAAAATACCCACTAAAAATGCTTTCAACCCATGTAGGCTATTAGGGACTTTTGTTTTGTCCTTTTTAAATTAATATTGTGGTTGTTTTGCCCCAAACGGGATGATTGTTTTGTAAGAATGTTTCACTTAAAGAACTTTGAAATTCAAATTTCAGTTTTTTTAAGGGATAAATTTACCAATACTTTAGAGTCAATAGAGGACAAGAAAGTCCTCATAAAAAGTGTTATAAGATTATTACAGATCAATATTTTTTTCCACTTTTTTAATTAGATTGCTCAATCAAATTCACTTCTAATTAAAACTACCACATATGTACTTATTTGAATCATTTTTATCCTTTAAATGCTATGATGTCACTGTTTTTATTGACAAAAAATTAATTAATTTTCTTTTAAATGATATAAAATGAATTATTTTCCATATAACACATTTTAGGGGATGGGAATTTGGTTTAAAAACCTAAATAGATTTATGGATTTTTTTTTTAAACAAATTTTTAGTTAATTTATGCCTGAAAAAGTCCCCGCTCCCAAACTTGTATTTGATGAAATATAACTTATTTCATAAAAACAGTGACATCAATAATTAAATTGGCATTTAAAGGATTAAAATCATTTGAATAATTACATATTTGAAAGTTTTGATTAGGAATGAAGTTTGTGCAAATAAAAGTGGAAACTAATATTAATCTGTAATATTTTTATAGTAGTTTTTAGGAAGTTATTTTTTATTTAGCCCTCTAATGACCTGAAAGGTAGTTGAAGCAAACCCACAAAGGTAAACAGAAACCTTTTAATTCATCCTCCACATATGTCATTATAAAGTCATTTAAAGTAGACCTCCCCTTTTAGTTAAGTGATGTTATACCACGGCCAGTGAGAATTCCAACGCCAACTGGCGTGCATTATTCTCGTATAAACGCACACGTAGTTCGGCAAGTTAAATCACAGTTATATCACCATAGCAATGCCTTAATCAACCGGTTCAGATCAGCTGGCTTTTGACAGGTGAATGAGAGAAACGCGTTGCAGCATGGAACGTTTGTTGAGCATGACAAGTACATCGAGGCAAACATAAAATAGTTCCTATACTTCAGCGCATTTAGCAAGTGTTGTGTAAAAAAATAATCACTTGTTATGAAATGTTTACCGTGTGGGACCATGGTATAAGCGGATTAAACAATGAGGTCCCGTGCATCATACGGTTTTAATGCACTTTGTGGTGTTTTAGACTCTGCATCGTGCATTAAAAGCGTATAATGTACGGGTCCTCGTTGTTGTAGAGATCCATCCATGTTCATGACTCTGACGTGGGCGGTTTGATAGCTCTGAACTCTGATCATTTGTTCTAGTTCAAGTTGAAGCAACTTTATTGTCCCATGTAGGGAAATTAGTATGCAGCCAGGATTACAAATAACAACACAGACATGATCAGACTGTAAAAGCCACAGGCTCAATGGAATGGGAATAAAATAATAGGCAGAAAAGATAAATTTAATAAAAAACTGATGTGTAACACCAATGGGCCAAATAGTGAAAAACGCTCATGACGGTAATCAAATTAAACCTTCAATAGGAAACTTAATTAACTACCTGCCATTCAACATTTTAATGGCAGAGGGGAGGAAAAAAGCTTGAATCTATTTGTCCTGATGACTGGCATCTTCCCCCGACAACCAGAAGGTAGCAAAGCAAATTCTGACTGAATGGGATGATTGACTCTCTAAGATGTGTTTAAGATGTATGTGTGTGAGTAAACACACTTTAGAATATCTCCACTGATCCTCTCAATGTTTCCATCTAAGCTTTCTAGAAAACTCCGCCCCATCAGCAGTTAATCATCCTGTTCATTGATGTTACTGAGGTTAGATGTGAGCATGTGTTAAGGAGTGTTTGTCCTTCACTCACTGGTTTTTATTTCTTATTTACTTTTAGTTTATATTTATATGACTAAGGTGTAATGCACTGATTAAAAACAAATAGATTCATAAATAAAAGTAATTTTCTCACTCATTGGGTTGAACATGGAAGTGTTAGATTATATATAAAAATATAAAACCTTTTGCAGTTTATTATCCATGATTCATTATGTTTTATACTATTATACTATTTCTCTGAAAGTGAAAAATAAATCTGTTTAATGGGGTTATGTTTCTTTCTTTATGCAGAATTAAAAGAAACGAATCAAGCAGTTCTCTCAGCAACTTTGTCCACTATGACTTCCTGCAGCAGAAACTGAAAGGTTTAGAGGAGGAGAACCGCAAACTGAGAGTAGAGGTATGCACCACGGCACAACAAGTTAAAAAAAATGTTTGTTTTCTATTTTTTTTTTAAAAAGGAGTAAAATAAAAGACTCAGAGAAATCATTTTTGTTCTTCATAGGCCAATGAGCTGTCAACAGAGACGACTAACTATGAGGAGCAGGAGCAGGAGCTGATGATGGTGTGTGTGGAGGAGCTCTGTAAGTGTCGCATCCATGTTTCAGCACATATAAACAGTGTTAATGTCACTCAGACGCAGGGTGAACTTATTGAACTCGTGTTTTTCAGCATCTGTCAATAAGCAGGTGGTGGACCTCTCAGAGGAGTTGGCACGAAAAGTAGAGGACAGCGTCCGGCAGCAGGAAGAAATCAGCTCTCTACTCGCACAGATTGTTGACCTGCAGGCTCGCTGCAAAGGGGTGAGGGACACAACCGTGGATATTGTGTTTTTTTTCATTTGCATCCCTCTAATGTGGGAAAAAACCCCAGAAATAATTCTGTGAACGGCATCTGATCTAGCAAAAATGAAAATGACATGACTCACCAGCTGTTTTCTGTCCTGAGCTGGCAAATATTTAAGTTTAAACTCATATAAACCAACTGGCATCTCTCCAGATATGAAATCCCAGATGTTCCTAGAGATGGAAGTAATTTCCCTCTTGTGTGTGTTGTTGTTTTTCAAAGCCCTTACACATCCTCATATTAGTCTGAATATTTATAAATGAATTAAAGTTGAAATTCTTCATACCCATAGATCACCCACGACAACGAGGAGCTGACGCAACACCTCAGTGCGTCCCGTGAGAGCGAGCTACAGCTTAGATCAGAGGCAAGTGACTTCGGCAGCATGTTGGAAGTTAGATTAAAATACTTAAACATTTCAAACATTAGAGCTAAGGCTTTTCTTTTCTTTTTTTTAAATGAATGACTGAGTGTGTGTCATGATGTTGTTGTGGAAGTAGGGATTGCTCATTAAGATAGAAAAATGTACAGTTGACATCTCAATGCCCTATTTAATCTCCTATCTGTTCATGTGCTGAATCCTAACTCTTGCTCTCCTCTTGCAGCTGAAGGACTTGCAGGACAAGTGCTCAGAGTGTGAGGACATGCTGCACGAAGCCAGGAAGGACATTAAAAATCTTCGAAACAAGAGTCTGCCAAACAGCACGGTGCAGCGGTACACTGCGCTGGCCTCGGTCCTCCCCATGGACTCACTGGCTGCAGAGATAGAAGGCACCTTCCGGAAAGGCTTGGACACGCCGGCTCCATCAGAGTACAAGTGAGTTCATCATCAGTAACTCCGTGTTCCTGCTTTGTAACTGTGTGGTTGAACACAGGTTTCAGGATCAGCTGTGAAAGCTACATTCATACTCCTGTTTACATCTTACAGAGCTTTGCTTTTGTTTAATGACTCGTGTCTACATTACACCCAAAACTGCATCTTCTGTTTGCCACAGTCTTCTTCCCACTGGAGCTGAAAGAGAACCGGTGTAGGTACCAGATGTGCTTGGGTGGTCTGATCTGCTCGCGGCCTTGCGCCTGCTGATGACGTCTCCTAAATGATTGGCTGGACGGGGTTCGGACAAATAAGCAGGATTGTAGTTCTATATGAGAACTTCAATATAAAGCGGATCTGGTTGTCGGAGACCAGAGCGGATCTGGTTGTCAGAGACCCGAGCAGATCTGGTTGTCAGAGACCCGAGCAGATCGAGCGGCGTTGCCGTGGTGAGACGTCATCGGCAGGTGCAGGGCCCCGAGCAGATCTGACTACCGGAGCACATGTGGTACCTACACCAGTTCATGAAATCAAGCCCAAAACAATCAAGTCTTCCTAAAAATGAAGCCAAAAGTTGCTCATAATGAGTGAGCCGAACAATCCCTGGAGCCTGTAACAGACGCAGTGCTGTATTCTCCACTTGGCTTCACGTGGTTGTTGCTTACTGTCAGTGTGACCTTACTCAGGTTAAAGTAACCAGAAAGTACTGCTAACTTTACTCCGAGGTAAAGTCTTACCCGTGTTGCCGTGTGTGTAGCCGGTGTAAAGAACAATGTGTGGAGACAGTGGTTTGATATTTTGTTCTATTAGTTAGGAAAATAGGTTTTCAGAGGACGCCTTCTGACATAAACTTGGTGGCCATTATATCTTCTAAAGTGCAATGTGCCCACTGTTTACACAGTCTTCTATGGTTGAATTGACTCCAAGTGTTACATTCAGATCTATCCCCTAGTATTTTTAGTTATGTTAGGATGTGAGAGGCCATCTTGCCGTTTCCTTCGAAGACACGTGGTGTCCCTCTCTTACGTAGGGAATTCTCCTGAGGATTCAGGATATGTTTTTAATCAGGCTGTGAAATTCTCAACAAGTTATTAAAAGATGAGATTTAATTTTTCTCTCCAAAATAATAAGTGTTAGTAAAAATTAAATGAAAACCCTTCTCCCTTTGCTCCCTCTCAGCCTCCTTACTGAGCCTAACCTCCAGGGCCTCGCATCTCATCTTGTTAATGAGATGTCAATCTTCCTTCTTCGTCATTGTGATTGAGGTTTATAGATGCTCCTTTGTAAGAGGAAACATTTCAAACTTCAAGCACTGGATCCATTTTTCCTACTTTACTTTCGTGCTAC
>JBBBVU010000004.1:27578644-27589676 GCA_037177055.1 Atherinosoma microstoma
CTGGTGTGATGTGTTCAGATCTCTTAGTCCTGGTTAAAACTCTAGCAGCAGCGTTCTGGATGAGCTGCAGATGTTTATAAGAAGTCCCTTTAAAAGACCATTCCAGTAACCCAGTCTACTGGAGGAGTTTTCTCCTGGTCTTTCTGGGAGGCTAAACCTTTTATTCTGTTGATGTTTCTGAGATGGTAAAAAGTTTCTTAGTGCCACAAAGACAAAAACGAACATTTTGAGGAACACAAAAGACTTGTTAGGATCGTTAACTGCTGGAGGAAGACTTAAATATTACCAGGGATCCATTCCGAACTGGAGGAAAACACCTCCACTGCACCATATCTCCACTTTCATGTCGAGAAGATATTTTTAACGTTGTTGTACAAAAATCTCAGTCTTTGTTTTATCTAACCACAGGATCAGCGACCAAACACATTTTTTTTTATCCAGGTGAGGTTCTCCAGATGCCAGATGAGCTTTTCTTTGCTTCCTCAGACGGCGACCCCATGCTGGAACTTTAAGATCATTTACTCACATCTGGTTTCGCTCTTCATGACTTTATCATAAACTTTCAGAGAAAGTTATTATCTAGGTGGAAATCAGCAGACTGGTTATCAGTCATTTTTCTTGGGCGTGTTCTCTGACTTCTACATTCTCACATTAATCTCATCAGGATGTTTTATTCTTATCACATGTTAGATACGTTTCTAAACAAAAAGTCATGACAGTGTCTTATCTGTGTGTGTGTGTGTGTGTAGGTGTGTGTGTGTGTGTGTATGTGTTTCCTTGTTTTTGTCACGTAACAGTGAACCGTTTTTCTGTTCTGCTTATATAAAAACAGCCTGTTCAGCAAAAAGAGGTCAATCCACTTCGTATTTTAAAACTCTTCTACTCCATGTTTAAAGTTAATCCCAAACAATGGTTGCAGGCACATAAAGCCATTGATGATTTGAACTTTTATGTCTTAATCACTATTCTGCTGTATGTCTATGTTATCTATTGTTTGGGCTGTACTTACATCGTCTCATGTTTCTTACCTGTTTTGGGACTATGGATGGAAATGATCATTCTTAGCTGTAATCCAACATGTATACATCGTGCTTTGTTTGTCCTGGTGTTCACAAACATGCATTATCCCAATTAAACAAACAAACAAATGAATAAATAAAAAGATTCAACCCGAATTCCAACAAAAGTTGGGACGGCCTTTATATCTGAACAAAATGAAAACTTATACACTTTGAAATCACACGAGCTAATATTTTATTCACAACAGAACATACATAACATGCCATGGTTACCACGGTTACCATGGTGTAGCATCTTCTCTTCTTTTCAGAACAGTTCGAAGACGTCTGGGCATCGAGGTTATGACTTCCTGGAGTTTTGGTTTTCCAGCTGATGAAGAGTTTCTGATCGTCTTTGATGTAGTTTTAGTTTAATGATGCATCAAATGTTCCCTATAGGGGAAAGATGTGGATCTTCTCCTGTGAAGCCATGCTGGTGTAATAGCTGCAGTATGTGATTTAGCATGGTCCTGCTGAAATACACAAGGCCCTCCCTGAAATAGACGACATCTGGACGGGAGCAGATGTTGCTCTAAAACCTTTAGATACTTTCAGCTTCCATAGATTCTTCCAAAACATGCAAGCTGCCCATACCGTGTGCACTTATGCTCCCCCATACCATCAGAGATGCAGGCTTTTGAACTGAACACTGAGAACAGGCTGGAAGGTCTCCCTCCTCTTTAGCTTGGAGGATACAGTGACCATGATTACCAACACAAATGTCCCATGTGGACTGGTCTGACTTTCCCACTCTGAAACAGTCCATTTCAGATGAGTGTTTGCCCACCAGACACGATGGTAGATGGTATGGTGGAGTGTGTTAACCCACAGTGGTTTCTGGAAGTATTCCGGGGCCCGTTTAGTAATGTCAGAGAGACACAATCGTTCCGATGAGTGATGCAGTGGCCCCAAGATGACGGGCATCCAATAAAAGTCTTCAGCCTTGCCCCTTACAAACAGAGACGTTTCCAGTTTCTAGGAATCTTTTGATGATTGAGGAACATTGTTTTTGAAGGATTCTATTATCTTTTCATGCACTCTTTTACAGATTGAAGAGCTTCTGCTACTTCTGGGCTGCTCTGCCTCTCTAGGACATCTCTTTTATAGCTCATCATGTTACAGTACTGATACACGTTAACTTATCTACTTGCTAGAGGTTCTTCCAGCTGAATCTTTTTTAACTTTATTGCTTTTTCAGCCATATGTTGCCCCTTGTACCAACTATTTCATGACCTGTAGCAGCATCACATTCGACATGAGCTCATCTTGTGCATAAAATTGTAAGCAACTTCCTGAGCTTTGTATACAATCTGATACTTGTCTTCTGTCCCCTAATGGACACCAGGAAGCAGAATTCTACACTACAATAATTTTGACATGTCACACAGTAATACATGGTAAATATACCAAAAATAAAATTGTTTATCTTTTTCCACACTTTCTGAAAGGGCCAAATAAAGACTTCATGTTTTTTTTAAATTACTTTTCTCTACAGTTTTTCTTGGGTTGGGTTCAAAGGGTCAAAATCAGCTGGATGGAGAGTTACTCTCCTTTCAACCATCCAGAAACATTAGAAAAGCTCAGACAGTTATCAGTCCGGTCTCCATGCTTCAACTTTTGGACCTTTTTACCTAATTATTGTTAATCTTTTTCACCTTGGATGTATCTGAGCATATGATTACTTTTTTTTTTTAACCTGACATAAAGTCTTTCGCAGATAATTTGAGATCATTTGTCAAAATGGCAACAAATGCTCTGGCTGTCAGGTCACAGCTAAAGAGTTGATTTGTGACAGTAGTCTGCAGCAGTCACTACAGAAACGTCCAAACACAGAAAAATTTAACCATAATCTGAAAATGAGTTAAATTAATGACTAATGGCCCCATAAGGTTAGAGGGAAATATTCTAGAGTGAGAATGTTACTGTGAGGCTTAAAAAAAAGAAAGAAAAGAAAACAATGTATTTCTTCTCCTATACGTGACAAGGTCTCTTTGGGAATTTCAGGAATTTTTTTCTATCATTTAACATTATCATCTAAACCCTACGGTGACTGATGAAAGACAATCTGCCCCAAGCTGTCAAGACTAGAAAATTCATCCTGTCTCAGAAGAGTCAGAGATTCTGTCAACACCCATTAAGCTCATCATCAGTAAACACCGGTTGAACCTGATGCTATCTCCATCCTTCACCGTGCTATATAAGCCCAAGCTGCAGCATCACTGTCACCCTCCACAGGTCCGAACCTCCAGCTGTCGCCATGTCTATCATCCAGCAGAACAGCAGCATGCAGAGCGCCAGCAACGGACTGATGCAGGGACGCGTCTTCCGTGCGTCCAGCGTGTATGGCGGGGCGGGAGGTTATGGGACCTGCATCTCCCAGGCCACCAGCTATTGCTCCTCAGGGTCAATGCTGTACGGTGGGACTTACGTCATCACGGACGGGAAGCTGACGATGAAGAACCTCAACGAGCGTCTGGCCTCCTACCTGGACACAGTAAGTCATGATGGAGACTCAGCTGCACACTTCTGCTGCAACATTCACGCCCCCACACTCTGACTGCATGAACCTATTTCACCAGCCAGATGAAAAATACCCTAAAAAAGCCACTAGCTTTTGTTTCAATAGATTCTTTGAAACTAAAGGGACAGTGTGTAAGACGTACCGGCATCTTGTGCCAAACCATAGTGCACAGAAATAAAAACCCCTTGTCCTTTACTAAAGAAAAAAAGAACACATTTTAAAGAAACATCAGATGAACATTGAATAAAGCAGTTAAAGCTGATTAACAGCTGCAGACTGACTGAATGTGGTGTGTTTGTGTTTGTGTGTGCGCAGGTTCGCTCTCTGGAGGCCAAGAAGAAGGAGCTGGAGCTGAACATCTCAGAGTTCTGCGTGAAGGAAACCGTTCCCAGAAACTTAATTGGGTACTTTGCCACCATTTCTGACCTGCGAGAAGAGGTACAGCTCACTTTACAAATCAGCTCTCAGTGAAAGCAGAACAGAAGGTTAATATCTGAGTACTATCTTCAAAAGAAAAGCCAGTCTATTGTTTCCAAATGTTTGTGACTTTTTGTGTCTAAATGCATTTGGTGCATTGACCCCCCCCCCGACATTAAATAGCTTTGAAAAGAACTTGATTGTTTCTCAGTAAAGGAACTTAGAAAGGACTCTTAAACGGACATGTTGGCTTGGGGCTGTTAAGAAAAACTCAATGAGCCTGATGTGACTGAAAATGAAAAATCCAATAAAAATGGAACATCTGCAAGTGAAATAAAAGAGAAGTAAAAACTGAATTCATTACATCAAATTGCTTACTGACACCTGTACGCTATTAATCTTATTTTCTTAGTGTTTGCTAAACAGATGACGTGCCTGCTGAATTTCCTCCAGAATACACTGAACAACAGCCGGTAGATGTCATAGAATACGTTTTTTTTCCTTCTGTTTAGATTATGAGGAGCTATTCAGAGAATCACAGACTCTCGCTGCAGATTGACAATTGCAAAATGGCAGCAGAGGACTTTAAAGTGAGGTAAGCTGATGTTTTTCTGTTGCTTCTTCATCCTTCGTTTCATGTGCACATTAAACCCTCGGGATATTCAGTCGTGTGAAAATGTGAATGCTCTTTCAAATCTAAAAAAACAAAAACAAAAATGGACTTATCAGGTTTAAAATGAAGACGAGAAACATGACTATTCACACTTTTACCTTATTAATTGAAGTCAAACAGCAGAGTTTGAAAAGCTAAAAACACCTTATAAACATTTAATGAGTAAAAGTTTTTTGTCCAACATTGTTAGAGTCTCACATCACCGTGGAGGGGTTTGTGTCCACGCTTCTGTACAAGGTTGCTTCAGTTTATTGAAGTTTGGAAACATCTGTTTCTGCACAGCTCTCTGAAGGTCCTTACACATCATTTCAACCAGATCATTATGGTCTGGACTTTCACTGCACTCTCAAAAAAAAGATCATGTGTAAAAGTAAAGGTACTAACTATATTTTATTTTGGAATTTTACTGTTATTTTACTTTTTTCCCAGTTTTTTTTTTTTGATTGATTTGAACAATATTTGATCTAATTTAAACTCTAAAATGTCATAATGTCAATAAAGATCCTGCACGACTAGATCCGAACGACGAGTCTAATTCCTGATTTTCCTCGATATTGTAGGTTTGAGATGGAGCTCAACATCTGTAATACGGTGGAGGCTGATATCCTGCGTCTCAAAGGGATCCGGGACAGCCTGACTATCACCATCAGCAACCTCGAGACAAATGTGGAAGGTCTGAAGGAGGAGTTAGTGATCTTTAGAAACAGCCACAAGGAGGTGAAACCAGAGTTTAGAAAAAAAAATAAACATAGAGGATGTGACAGAAATGTTGACATTGAAGTGAAAATGTTCTGTTAATCCTTTTTTGCACGTTGTAGGAGCTGCACAAGCTGCGGATCCAGAAGGAAGCTGGGACCGTGAAAGTAGAGTTGGACGCTGCAGACTCTACAGATCTGAAACAGGTCCTGGAGGAAATGAGAGAGCAATACGAATTTCTGGTGAAGAACAACAAGTTAGATATTGAAAAATGGTACAACTCTAAGGTAAAGAGACCTGCATATCCTTTCCGATAAAAGGAAAAGTCCGATCATTCGAGAGGTGCAAAATGTAAAAAATGATAATTTTTCTTGCTTGTGAAAAGATGAAGGCTCTCCAGACCCAAATAATCGTGTGTTCGACGGAGGTGAAGACGTTTTACACGCAGCTGACTGAGCTGAAGAGGACTTACCAGAGTTTGGAGATAAGTCGACAAAGCATCTACGCCGAGGTGGGTAATCCACTGCCAACCTTCATCATTTCCCCAGCTGAAATCATTTATCCTGCTAACATTAACCCTTTAATGGACTTTTGAATATTTCATTGGGGATAAAAAAGGAAATTGAATAAATATAACAAGGGATGTATCCCTGGAAAGTTAGCATAGAGGTGATCAGCAGTAAGGTGTGCATGCACTATAACCTTCCTCCCCTCTCCTGCAGATTCACTGCCTGCAGGTGAATGTGACTGAAGTGAAGGATCAGTACGCTGTGAAACTCTACCAGCAGCAGGAGGTCATCGTCACTCTGGAGAAGCAGCTGCAGCATTTCAAAGTCTCTCTGAAGCAGGTGCAGGTGGAGTACAGCGGGCTGCTGGAGCTGAAGTCCAGGCTGGAGATGGAGATCGCTGAATACAGGAGGCTGCTGGACGGAGAGTACTGCGAAGAAAAGAAGTGAGAGATTCAAGTTTTCATTCTTCCGACAGGTTTTCATTCATTCAGGTGCAGGACAACATATAAAGCAGGAAAATGTTTGTGTTCTCAAATGATGTTGACTCTGTCCACAGGACTGTTTTAATCACCAAGGTGACGGAGCAAGTGGAAGGTAAGGATCCCAGTCATTCACTACACCAACTCAGCTTTGCTCCCATCACAGCATCTGATGATCATTTCTGTCCTCGTCAGAGCAAAGACCCCACATTGAGAAGCGAGTGAAGACCATTGTGGAGCAGATTGTTGACGGAAAGGTGGTTTCCTCCTATGTTGACACCGAAGTGGAGACTATTCAGTAGCATGTCTGCTGCCACCCTACACAGACAGTACCTGATCACTATGAAGCTGTTAAATGAATCATTTACATGTAATTTTAAGTTGGCGTTCGCAACTTCTCTTTCTTTTTAAATCATCTTCTTTTGGCTGTACATTTATAGTAAAGCTGCAGTTGGTGCTGGTTTCTATGTGCTTCATGTGATTGATAAATTATTAAAACAAAACATGAATTTAAGTCATGAAACAAAGATTAATGTTTATTATGAGTTACTAATATATATTACTATGAATAAGAGTGGATTAGTATCTAATAACAGGTGATTTAGACACTCTAGTTCCCAGTGGAAATAAAATGACACGTATGAAGTCATGAACAACACGTGACATATTACACTGTAATTATTTAACAAATAATAAAGCAAAAACACGGAACCAGCGCAAAAACTGAGTGTACACCATGACTCATTAATTTTATAGAAACACCTTCAGCTACAATAACTGAGGTAATATTTTTCTGTATGACATTATAAGACACTTTTTTTTCCCCAACTCTTGCTTCAGTCATGGATGTTTGCAGCATTGCTTTCTGCAGCTCTCTGAAGGTCTCAGATTTGACTCTAGGCATACAGACGAGTAGCTGCAGAACAAGCCCAGACCATCATCCCACCACCGCTGTGATCAGCAGTTGGTGTGCTGTGTTTAGTTTCTTGTGACCAAACATCTCTGGTCTGTCCAAGGGACATTGTTCCAGAAGTCTTGTGGTTTGTTCAGATACAGCTTTGCAAACCTGCCCCATGCTGCCAATGTTCTTTCTAGAGAGGCTTTCTCCTTCCAAACAGGCCACTCTTGTTCAGTCTTTTCATAGACTGTTTTCCATGATCTGACCTTGGGTGGAGCTCGCTGGGACCTCCACTCCTGGGAAGACTGGCAGCTGTCTTGAATGTTTTCCACTTGTGAATAATCTTTCTGTAGAGTGATGGACTCCAAAGAGTTTGGAAATGACCTTACAACCCTTTTTGGCTTTTGTAAGATGAATAATAAGACTGTGTCACTTATTGAATTTATCTTATTCTAAGATTTGGTAAGGACTAGATCAGTTTTTGTTATGACCTGATATGTAAAACCTTTGAACCAACAGAGGATGCATTTTGCTTTTCATGTGACTCTGTTTGAAAAAAAGAAATTAAAGAAACTCCCATTTATTTTAAGGTGTGATTTAACTTTTTACCACCAGGTGTCACTTTAGTCCCTCTCTGAACACAGAGTCCTGGCACGGCATCAGATTATATAACCTTATTTTGCTTAAGTGGAAACAGATTGTTGCTGCACAAGAGACATTTAGAAGAATGATTAGTTTAGATTGTCTGCTTGCATCATAAAATCAAAGTGCATTAACTGATGTCATCTACAAAACTTTGAAGGGAAAACCCAGTGATGGAAACTGAAGTGTGTAGAAGAAACATTTAATCAGAAAATAAACATGTATTAAACAAGGATTTCTTTGTGTTTGAAAGAAAAAAAGATCTGAAAATTTACCTCACCAAATGCTTAAGATCTCCAAGCATCAGTAGTTAACATGCTGTTGGTAAAATTGACAATATGTTTACCACTGTGTTTCTTTCACTACGTTTATGGTTGTTGCTTTAACACGTTGATGCTGTTAATTCTAATTTCCTTTAATACTCATCCATGTGCTTTCAGCAGCTTTGTGAATAAGAGCAATATCGGGTTTGGACAGCCAGGATTCATTCACTTCACCATCTACACAGTCTCTCTCACAGCACCAAAAAAAAAAGACTACTTCTCGAGGCGTCACACTTAAAGTCTGACTGCAAATCAAATAGCAGGTCGTGCACTTTTTTCTTTTTACTGCTGTGAAGGTTTGAATAAAAGAGAAAACATCATGACGAAATGAAAATATTTTCCTTCAGCTGACTTCAATTATTTCTATTATTACCACAGCATGAACAATTAAGGCTTTAACTGTGAGCACATGGGCTCTTCATTCAATTAAGCTACTTTGTATCTCATCAATTGAAGAAAAATTGGAGCCATCTATGTCTAGTTTTTGCATATCAACTCAGGAGTAAATTTCCATTCTTGTCAGATTGTTTGCACAATCAACTCCCACCAGTAAAGGGTGTGGTCGATACCTACAGGGCATTGCAGGATACAGGTGAAAGCAGCTTGGGCAGGTAATAGAAGGCAAAGACAGAGGAGCTCTGTACATAAATACCTCATTGTGCAGTGAGTCATCTTAGCTCTCACTTCTTTACTTATACAAGAGATAGAAAGGAGATATTGTCTTAGATTAGATTAGCTCATGAATAAAGGATACACACCCAGGTAAAAGCAGCCTAACATATAAGCTGTAGCACTTCTCAAACATACTGTTCCTGTCTTTTATCACAAGCTGAGGTTATTTCTGTCTGAACTTCATACTCAAACTTTAACATTTTTTCTTCATTCTGAGAAGTCATTACCATTCAGATGTAAATTGGATGGAATATGTGACACAGTAAATGTGTCATTAAGAGTTATGACTTTGGTTTTGGCTAAACTAAAAGTACATCTCACTCTTCTGTGAAAACATCTTCCACTACAAAAGCCATAAATCACTCAGAGTTTGAGGTGAGGTTTGCAATTTCTTATCTACTGAGATTCTATAAAATAAAGCACCAACACCGTGTATTCTTAATCTATATAGCCAGATAGAAATCCTAGTGACACCTTATTTGCCGATACAGGTTTGCTAAAGTCTCTCCCAGTTGCAGCTTCCTGGTTTACCATCAATGTACAAGTACATTCACATCAGCTGATTAGTGCGGAGCTTGACGCAGCAACAGAAAGTAGGGTCAATCAGCTCCAGCAACAGGTAAATCTCTGGTCAGATTGTTTTTTTCCCACCAAATAACTCAGTATCACGTCTTATGCAAACATACACTGGAAGTTTATGTGTTTGAACGAGCAGAGATATGCTCCTCGTACCTGTTGTGGCATGCTTAGACATAAGAAATAAAAAACGGCTTTTCTCAATCTTTTATTCAAAGTTTCAACAGATAGCATTTAACCTACTGCAGGAAAAGTCGGTGCATCCTTGACTTCAGATGGTAGTTTTGTCTCCTTTAGTATATGAATTTCATTCCCAGAGTTTTTGTGAAGTTTTTCTAAAGTGCAACAAAAACTTGAATTTGTCTTCAATGACCAACTTCACTGTATTAAGAAAAAATTTGGACAAATCTAAGAATTTGATCTTCATCTTCCTGAACTAGGTGCAGTCAATTTTCAGTAAGACACTATGGCCCTAATTTACTAAAGGTTTGCGCCTCTTAAAACACGTGCAAACTTGATAACAGGTGCAAAAACATGCTGCAGCTGATTTACTAACCTGGCGCAACGCAGATTGTGCCTGGAAAAATAGCGCCGCAATCCATTTTGCGCGTTTGCCTTGAATGAATATGGAATCTGGGCGTTTCTGCCAGATGCAAATAAATCAGCTTTGCACGTGCAACGTGATTTACTAAACGTGGAACTGATTGTGCACCTTTATTTAACGCTTCTGAAAGGCAGACGTTAACTGGTTCAGATGCACAAACGACTGCAGATGGATGAGAGGAAACAGCCCGATGCTGCAGGATTGGAGATGTGCATCAGTCTGATTCACAATATTTTCTCATGAGCGGTGGAGTGGTGATGACTGAACTTCTGGACAAAATCTTTACATAAATGTTAAAATTGAATGTTAAAATCACAACTGTTGTTTAGACAAACATTCTCAAAAGGAGGCGCGTTAATATTTGTCATATAAATAACAACTATGATGTCATTAACAGAACATGTTTCAATCTGTGCACATACCTACAACTGGTTCTAGCGTGTCATGCCACGGTATTCCAGTTATCTGCTCCTCGCAGAAAGTGAGCTGCGCCTGTTGCTCAATATTGGTCAGAGGAATCTCCTCCGCCGATCCCCCACCTGTCTTATTTGTTGAGGTTTTATTATGAGCATTCCTCCCATATTGCAGTCCTTCTGGTCACATTCAGATGTCTTTGCTATATTTCTATTTGCCTCTTCCACTAATATTTCAATCTCCATTGGTTTGGAGGTAACTTTAACCTTTGTTTGAAATGATGAAATGAGCATGTATAGTAGCCTACAGACATAACTGAGATGTCATTCACAACCGTTTACTTTATTTAGCTTTAAATTATATTTCTTTGATGTTCCAGACGTGTTGCAACTGTGACTCAGAGCCTGTCCTACAAGTTCAGAGGGACCCAATCAGTTCCATTAACGAGGTGGCCAAGGAGTTCTAAGTAAGTACCTTCTAAGTAAGACCTGAACCAGTTAAGGACCGCTCCAGAAAGTCCCACCCAGTTTTCCAGCCTGTGCAACAGGAT
>JBBBVU010000004.1:27622616-27647390 GCA_037177055.1 Atherinosoma microstoma
ACGTGGAGGATGTGTTGGTGTCTGAGAGGCACCGCCGGTCTCTTGTTATCCATGTTTAGTCCTCAGTGTTGTCTAATAGGCGGCGGAGTAAACGATACAATTCTGGCAGCGGCAGGTTAACGAACACGTGCAGCGTGTCTACACACATGCACGCCCCTGAGGATTCTAACCCGCATCCCTCTCATTGAGCATGCAGAAACAGTCCTATAGAGGCAACTGTAGTGAAGAGAGATCAGCTCATCCTGCACATCAGGCAATTATAAGACGATGTTGGGGAAAGAAAATTATAGTATTTAGCATTTAAACTTGCGCAATGCACCTTTAAGTTTACCGTTTAGCTTTTTTGTGTAAAATGTCTGCAGAATATTTATCCTTGAAAACTCTGCTCCTGAGTGCCTGAAATGCTTCCTTTGTAATTTCTGCTTCTTTTCTTCACATATGAAACACATTTTAATAACGCCTGCCATCACAGATGTAGCCGTTAGCCAAACTGCTACATTTGCACACATCAAACAAAGAAGGAGTCGCTGCAACTTTGGACCAATCAGAACAGAATGTATCCTTTAGGAGAGACGGGAGCAGAAATGAGGCAGCTCAGACGGTACGGTGAAAAGAGGTGCTGCCATTTTCTGGAATCTCAAAAATTAATATAATTAGTCATGTAGCATGTATTGTACATCTTCCTCCTGACATACTGAGTCGATGGAGTTTGTAAATGGCTGCAGCAACTTAGTTGGTCATGTGGTCATCTCATCTTCCAGGAAAACATACTTTACATTTTTATTGGACTGCCTTAAAAGTTTTGATTGTCTCAAGTTACTGATGTTAAAGAAAAACCTTTTGCCTTTCTGAACCGTGTGCCTGGAAATGGTTTTAAAAGTGTTTTACAGCCTTCCGGGGACAGCTCAAGGCAGTGTAGTTTCTGATACTTAAAGGAACAGAGAAGCTGAAATAAATGTTGGTTAAATGAAACAAGCCTTGGTTCTCCATGTATCTGCACATTGTAGCTGGATTAGGTAATGCATGTAAGCATGGGGCAGCTAAACTTTGTTCTCAGTGCAAAAGGAATGATTCACTTCTCCCCCTTAACTCTGAGGTGACCCATATGTGCCTGCCCCCCACCCCCCACCCCACTCCCCCGACTGACTCCAGATGTTTCTCTACAACAGCTTGGCCAAAGCCCAAGTCTGAGATAATGACGACGCACACACATAGAAACGTACAATCCCCGGAGGCACTTTGTCTCATCCCTCACACAGCTCCATGACACAAGCCAAAACCAACAATATGAGCTGCACACACACATACGCACACAGGTTACTGGACTGATGAGGGGAGGGTGGTGGGGTGATTGTGTGTGATATGCTAAACAATGGGGGTGCTGAAGAATTCCCTTGACCTAAAATATAGAAAACAATCAGTCAACTTGACTGATTTCCTGCAGATTTTATCATGAACACTGCAGCTACACACACAAGAAATGATTGTGTTACCAAAAAGTTTGAACTGCTCAAAGTATCAGAGCCTGAAGATTCATTTAAGGTCCAACGAAAAAAAATCTTTGTAAAGAGAGGATTCATCAAAACGGCATGTTTGGAAAACATCAAATTAAATTATTTTAATGAATGAGCTGACAAAAAGATTTCTTTGCAAAGTGTTTAGTGTGAATATTGACTAACGGTGAGACACGAAGACATAAATCTACGCCTCCTCTATTTGCACTGAGATGCCAAATGGCTGGAACGATCAAGACAATACCTGCAGGCATTCATGGCAGAACTAAACGGTTAATTCCTGTAGAGGGATACAAATATATGCGGAGATCTAGACCCACAGAACCATGTGAAACACACATTCCACAACAGTCTCCTCACAGGAGTGGAAAGAAACCAAACCCTGATGTTTAAAAGAAAAACAAATGGTAGTTGTGCCAAGCCCATGGCTGAGCTGCAGAGGAAAACTCCCTCTTTTCTTCTCCACCTCCCTCCCCGTTGCCAGGCCCGCCCCACATCCTGCACTATATCAACAGCCTGCCTCCCCCTATCAAACTCCACAGTCCTGCCACAGTCCACAGCTGTGTAACGGTCCTCTCTCCTCGTCTTCTCTCTTGACCAGCAGATAGCCAGCCATCATGTATTACAGCCAGAGCATCGCCAGCGGTCCTGGACTCATCAGCAGACAGAGCCGCAGCTACACGTCCAGCGCTGCTCCCCACAAGGCTCACAGCGTGTCAGGTCTCAGCTTCAGGTCTGGTCCCCGCATCTCCTCCTCCTCCGCTCGCATGGTCTCCTCCGGGTATGGAGGTGGGTATGGAGGCGGCATGGGCGGCGGCATGGGGATGGGATGCGGATTCGACCTGTCCAACGCTCTGGACCAGAGCAGCGTGCACCTGAATGAGAAGGCCACCATGCAGAACCTGAATGACCGTCTGGCTTCCTACCTGGACAAGGTCCGCTCGCTGGAGGCGGCCAACGCCAAGTTGGAGCTGCAGATCAGAGAGTACTACGAGCAGAAGGGCCCAACAGCCGAGAGGGACTACAGCAACTACTGGGCCATCATCAACGACCTGAAAGACAAGGTATGTGTGTAGGCACCTACACTTCAATCCATAGACAAGTCAATATTTGCAGTTCTGTTAATGATTGAGCGCTTTTAAACAGGCCGGACACATACAGCCATGATGACAGCCTGGATTATAGGGGAAGGTAGTTCATGTGCATGGCGATGTGACTTTGTTGTGTCTGATCAAATGTGCCAACGGGGCTTAAAACTCTCGATACGGCAGAAAAGCGTTTAATGTAAACAGTCACAGATCAAAGTGAAACCGGTCTGAGCCGCTTTATGTTTCTGCAAATGAGCCGTTTCACTGAGACCAACTCCCAGTATTGTTGCTCTCTTCAGATCAATGGAGCCACCATCGAAAACGCCAACATCTTGCTCCAGATTGACAACTCCAAACTGGCTGCCGATGACTTCAAAACCAAGTAAGCACAAACTGTCGCGATGACTCTGGACTTTGATCCCGATAAGACAAACTAGCCATCTCACACAAACATTTTTATTTTTTTTTAACTCTCTGAACTGATCAGGTTCGAGCATGAGCTGATGATGCGCCAGTCAGTTGAGGCTGACATCGCCAACCTCCGCCGCCTGCTGGACCAGACCACCCTGACGAAGGCCGACCTGGAGATGCAGATCGAAGGCCTGCAGGATGAGCTGGCATACCTGAAGAAGAACCACGCAGAGGTGACAGACACCTGTCATTTCTATCTGCATAGAGCCATCCTCGTCACACCCGGAGACCTGCTTGCAACTCTGCAAATACTCAAGTCTTTTTCTTTCCTTTTGATTCTTCCAGGAGCTGGCAGCTCTGCGCTCCCAGCTTAGTGGCACAGTCAACGTGGAGGTGGATGCTGCACCTCAGCAGGACCTGAACAAAGTCTTGGAAGAGATCCGTGCCCAGTATGAAGCCATCACAGACAAACATCGCAGGGACCAGGAGACCTGGTTCAACGAGAAGGTGAGGAGGCTTTTACCATAAACAAAAGGAATCCCATCCCACACACTGGAAATGACCGGGTTCGCTCCCTCCGGAGTCTAAGCTGTGATTAGATATAATCCTCTGTTAGGCTAAAACATCCC
Source organism: Atherinosoma microstoma (assembly GCA_037177055.1). Lineage (NCBI taxonomy): Eukaryota > Metazoa > Chordata > Actinopteri > Atheriniformes > Atherinidae > Atherinosoma > Atherinosoma microstoma. The sequence continues at coordinate 27,626,259 of JBBBVU010000004.1, forward strand.
ACTCTGTCTTTATTTTTTATGTTCTTATTTTGTTTTTTTCTGTTTTATCTAGTCGACAACTCTGTCCAAAGAAGTGGCCGTCAGCACAGAAACAATCCAGATGTCCAAGACAGAGCTGGGTGACCTACGCCGCACACTCCAGGGCCTGGAAATCGAGCTGCAGTCTCAGCTCAGCATGGTGAGAGAAAAAAAAAAAAAAATCTTGAAATCAGAAGCCATTTTTTTCCACATCTCACTTTATGTGGCCTTATATGAGCAAGATTCCCAGATCTTTTCCTTGTCAAGACGAAATTCAAAAATATTTAAAGAGTTTAAAGAACAGAAGGGAGGATAAGAAGGGGAGGATTTGTTGAAAGAATGAAGGGAGCAGTGGAAAAAAGAGGGAGGGGGGGCTTGTGCTCAGGAAAACATTTCACAGACATCTGCTCAAATTCTGGAGTCGTAAAAAAGCTCGAAGTAAGCTGGAGGAATGTTGAAGTGGATGGCAGCAAGATGCACTCCCTGGTGTATCTGTGGCCAGCTGGAGTCGGTCGGTCAGCGCTCCACTACTCACTGCTGCTGTGTAACGGTGGAAGAAAAGAGATAAACGCATTCAAAATGTCTTTCAAACCCAGCTGCTTTTTTTATCCTTTCATAAAGGGGAAGCTAATGCTTAGCAAACAAGCTGCTTTTGTGTCTGGCTTCCAGGGTGCGGCCGGTTTGGAAAACAGAGAAGAGCTTTAAACAGGCACAGCCATCATTAGACTTAATCTAGTAAACTAGTTTGCAGGTAGAAACAACCACTTAGCCATTAAAGTACCTTTTCCTCATCTCTTCTAACAGAAAGGGGCTCTGGAAAACACGCTAGCAGAGACGGAGGGTCGGTACAGCGCCATGCTCAACGGCTACCAGAACACAATCAACATGCTTGAAGCAGAGTTAGCTAACATGCGCGGCAGCATCGAGCAACAGGGCCAGGACTATAAGATGCTGCTGGACATCAAGACCAGGCTGGAGCAGGAGATTGCAACCTACAGAAGCCTGCTGGAGACAGAGGAGTCCAGGTAAACACAGGTGCATGGACTTGACTCGCCGTTCAGGCTAAAATACGCCCATTTATGAAGAAAGTAATGCACTTGACTCTTAACTCACTGTTTTTCTCTACTTTTTTCTCCCCTTTCCTTCACTTTAGACCCATTGGCACAGGTAAGTGATGTCTGTTTTGATGATTATTCACATGATAATGTAATGAAAGGTTAAAAGGATGCCATATTGATTTTCTTTCCCTTTAATTTTAACAGGAGGCTCAAAGACAACAGTTACAACCACCACTGTGCGCTCTTCCAGCTAGGAGGTCCAACTGGCAGGACAAGCTGTTCTCAGACACACACACACACACGCACACGCACAAACTCCAACTAATGAAAACTGTTACACGAAATGAGTTCAACTGTACTGAAACAAACCTAGATCTGTCAAAGTTCATGATCCAAAACCTGTAACTTGAAAAAGAAACTGTAATGTTCACTCCCGTGTGTGTGTGTGTGTGTGCATGTGTGTGTGTGTGTTTGTGACCTGTCTGAAAATAAATCTGCTGGTGAAGATAAAGAGTTTTCTTGTTTGTTTTTTTTGGTGACCGTTTCTCACAAGAACCATGTCTTTTTTTCCATGACATCACCTTATTTAGACAGTATCCATGGCAACTGCCGTACATTTTGGGAGGTGGGATATGGGGCTGCGGAAATCTATCTTACATAACAGGGCTGCTGTCAGGAAAGGGTGAACAATGGTTGAAAGCTCCAGTGTGGAAAGCATTAGGATCTGGAGGAAAGGCCCCTCGGAGCAGAGCGCCGAACGACACTCTCAAAATTCACTGAAAAGAAAAAGAAAAAAAAGAAGTTTAAGTTTTGTGACCGCATAAAGCTAATGACCCCAGGGTTTGCTTAAAGACACACCCAAGTGGATGACCAATCTTTGCCCTGGAAGCTTGTCAAGAGTTGTAACATGAAGTGAGTGTGACTTTCTGTCACCTAGAAACAAGAATACACACTTCCCAGGACAGAAACACTGAGTGGGAATGCAAACACTGACTAAGTGAACAAAGAGAGTCATTGTGGAAACAGGTGCTATCAGTACCAGACTCCAGCCTCTTTTATGAACTCTGATTAATGCTAAATGACCAATGATCTGTCAGATAGTCACTCAGGGTGGGGCACCTTGGTTGCTGGGGATGTTTGTCTCTTGTAAAAGAGGCTATTTTGTGTGTGTGTGTGTGTGTGTGTGTGTGCGGTGCTAAAATGAGTGTTGTCTGAAATCAAAAACGAAATCCGGCCTGGAGCTCATAACTCTGAGATGTTGGCGAGATCAGAGCGACTTTAGAGAGGATTAAATTGCAGTTTCCGACGCTCTCCGAGGAACTTCTCACGTCCATATTTGGAGCCTTTTTTGTTGCACATCAGCGTCTGTTCCAACTGTTCATATGATAGCTGAATGCAAATCCCTTCCAGTAATGCTTGCTATTTGATAAGCAAATCCAAAGCAGAGGTCATAAAAAGTTGTTGCACGAACAGTCAAAGTTTAACCAAGCGGATCTGTCCAGAACAAGCCTGTCTCAGGGATGTGTTTGTATTTCGGGGCTTTTTAAAAATGCTTCCCATTGTTAAAATGTGCCTTCTCTCCTTTAAACATCTCCAAGTCAACCTTATTTATAAGTTCAAATATTACAGGACATAACACCATATGTACATATATGAATATGTGCATGCAGGCATCAGAACATTTCAACATTTGCATGATTTACTGTTTTTGATTGCACAGAAAGAACTGGTTAAAGCTCAGAACAAGGAATGGAAGCAGGAGGGGAATAACTAAAAACCTGAAAAACATCATTGTAGTCAATGAATTCCCCCTTAACAAGCAAATCCCACTGATCTGATAAATAAACACTAATTATTCGTCATTTTTCATCTCCAGGGGTGCAGATAGAGACATGAGGAGTTGGAAAATACTGGAAATGATTTTTACCTTGTAAGTTTGTGCACATTGCAAAGGTCAAATATAGAATATACAGAATATACACATATTTTGTCCAGCGAGAATTTAGTAAAACCACTTTTTAATGTCTTTGGATGTAGTTCTGGTTCAGTAGCCTACTGTTTATCTTGTGAAGGTGTGACCCACCCCTTCTCTGACTGCTGACTGCTGAATGTTTGCAGACTTCAGAGGATTAGGTTGATTTAGGCATGTTGATCCAGTAAAGAAAAAGCAGAAGAGGGTGTGTGTGATGCTTTACTCAAGTTGCCTGAGGCTCACATGGCCCTGCTGGTTTTCTCCTCAAATAATAATGGATGTAAATATGACCTTTGTAGTACTTTATGAATTAAAATAAGTTGGATTCCAGATTCTTTAGTCAGATACCACATAATACGGTGCATCATTACTGGCAATGACATTTTTTTGTGTTTGGACCCAATCAAATACAATTCACGCATTTGTGGTCCAGTAGTATAACAGAAGTACTTAAACATGGAAGCTTAATCTTACAAACCATTTTATACCAGAGCATTTTTAAAACTGAACATCCTGCAGGACAGAAAAATATACCCACTGTAAGAGACACCAATATCTAACTTTTATTGAGAACTTGATGGCTACGGTGTTGGGGTCCCACCAGCCACACCTGAAATAAGATGTCAGACCACACCCATCAACTGGGCTTCATTTTGGTTGACGCTACACATCTGTATAGCTTTGTGGCTAGACAACCAGACATGATCATTTTGGCCAAATCTTTCCCCTGATAGACACTCGTGCCTGACAAATGCACCTTTTTTTTCCAGTCCAAACTTTTGCCTTAAAAACAGGCAAAACTTAAAATTCAGCTATGTAAAGACCTGCAGAGCTACCTGGAACTTTCTAATCACTCTTTATGTGCCTATATGTTCCTAAGCCAAACGTGCTGAGTGGGGCAGTTGCAGCAGCCTGTGGTGGTTTATAAAATAAGCAGAACTACAATCATCTGCTGTTATGGGACCAACATGATGGTACTGGCATTACATAAGAAACATATAAACCACAAAACTGCCACCAACATGAGATCGAAGCGATTGCAGGATTGACATCAGTTTGTTTCTCACTTTGTGGTAATAGTGCGCTGTCACATGAACTGATTGATGAAAAGGCGAACTGTCTGCACGTGGCCACATTAAGGAGTATAATAAAAAGGAGTGCCAAGTTGCCAACAGTCATCTGTAGCTTCTCCCCATTGTGGCTTCCTGCCATTTGAGGCTTGCCTGGGGCTTGCAGAGAGAGAGAGAGAAGAAAATGCTACTTGGAGTCATGAAATACTTGACAACTAACAAAGGAGTTACATGAAAGTCAGTGACCTTTGTGTTCTGGGATGTTTTCTGTCTCTCTGTCGGGAATATTCCCCTCAGCATCTATTCCCTCTCTGTCCTGCGGAAGCATCTTAGATCATTCGCTGTTGGTGTCCGTGTGTTTGAACTATACAGAAACAAAATCTGACTTTATAATATTAACGCGCTTCTGAATGTATTTAGAGGCATTATACACCGGTCAGAGAAGGCCGTTGGAGATTTTGGCTTGTTGACTGACAGATTACACATAAAGGATTCATTTATTCCGAGTGAGGTAAAATTTTTTCCTTTTCCCCTTCTCCATCCCTTCTCTAGATTGATCAGTTTTCAGTTAAAAAAACAAACAAACAAAATCTTATCAGGCAACTGTGATTGTAAATGAAGGTCGTGGGAAAGTGTTTCTTATAAGATGATACTCCCAGCATGCAACACGGCGTGACGCATTGTTGCATTGTTGGTTTTTTTTGCTTGCAGACATGACAGGATGCATCCAGCCAGGTGGCAAACAGCAGTCGGTTTTTATAGGACTGTAATAAACTTTAATAATCTCACATTTTCCTCACCTGTAGATCCGTATTGACTCAATACCGAAACAACTCCATTATAAAATGCTATTTCACCATTTAGAGATATAACTCTGAAATATCTGATCCTCTCACAAACTCTGTCCCCCATTTCTTGAAGCCAATGACTTATGATTCTCCCTCTTACACATATCACTGAATATGAGAATGTTATATGTTGTGATCTTTATGACTATATTGAAAATAAAGATTTAGAATCATCAAAAATGTGCTTTACTTACTTGTAGCACACAAATATGTCTAATATTTGGTTCTGAGGGTTGGAAATGGACTGAGATATGATTTCAGAGTCCGATCCAGCAGTCTGAGTGAAGGAATTGTGAAGATTTTGTGTTGAATAGTGAAAAAAAGAAGATAAAACATTGTATGACACCATTTCTGCTTATTCACTATTATACACTATCAGCCATTAGATTAAAACCACTGACAGGAAGTGCATAACACTCACTGAATGCTTTGCTGGGAGTATCTGCACCCAGGCATTCACATGGATGTGACTTTGATACCTTGCTATATATGTTTACAGACCACACACACCCCACATGGTGAAAGTACTCTGCAGTAGCAGCATCCTCCAGCAGGACCACAGCAGGTTTAATAAAAACTGTCCAGGAAGGACTCAAAGAAGAGGAAAAGGGTTTATTGCATTTACCAAATACACTCCATTTACAGATGAGTGATACCAGAATATTTCCTGTCAATATGATACCATTAATTTATGGAACTTTGTATTGATATCGATACCAATACTTTTACCCCTTAAGGAAAATCATGAATGTGCTACTGTCTTTATTGCAAAGGCAAAACAAAATATGAATAAAACTCTTGAACATAAATACTTGAAAGAAATGCTTATAGAATTATAATAGAAAAGATCAACAACTTAATTAAATAAAAATAAGGTGAAAATAGGGCGCCTCAACTGGTTGAGCAGCCCCCCCATATACGGAGGTTACAGCTCCTTGGTGCAGCTGGTACGGGTCCGAGTCCCGGCTTGGTGCCCTTTGCTGCAGGTCATTCCTCGCTCTCTCTGACCCCCCCTTTCCTGTCCAGCTAAAGGTAAATAATGGTTACTAGAGCTCATAACTCCTTAAATAAATGGGATGTGGGCAGAGAAAGAAAGGAACCGATATGTCTCTATAAACATATTTACATTAAACAGCGCCATTATGACTTCTGCTTGTTTCACAATATGCTCATGTAGCTTGTTCACACCACATAACATGACTTAGATGGTGGCTAACTTATGATCTTACGTTAGCCATAGTGGTAACAGTGACATCTGAAGCAGTGCACAGTCCCAGATACACAACAAAATGTAAGTTACACAATTCAACAAAACAGCCAGAAGGAAAAATAAAATAGTCATGTGTAGTATCGAGGTGGGTAGTCTTATAACAAAGCTTCCAATTACCAGCAAACATGTAGTCAAAACTATTAATTTACCAGCTGAAAGTAAAGACAGACTGAATAAAAGACTAACAACCAATTTTCCCTTTGTTTGCTCTGTTTCAGGGCGGAATTTATCCACATCACATTAAACTTTCATATCAGTGAAATGTTTAGTTAAGTATCAGTCATGTCAGCCACAGTTAAACTGGAGGCTTACAGCAGCCATATCAGCAGGAATGTTGATGTCATTGGGTCAAAAAGTCCATTAAGCGGCTGGAGAAAGAAGGAGCATTCTTCATTGGGATGGGGGACAGCGTTAGGTTGACTCACACGCTGAGAGGAATGCCTAACCTCTTTGCTAAAGGTCTCGGGTACCGCATGGCATCGGACCTCGCTGTGAAAGTTTTCAAACTGGGCTGGAGCTGCAGCCAGGAGTAGGAACAGATGAGAGGTAGCCAGTGGAACAAGACCAAGTACAGTTCAAGGCTTTCAAACCTGGCCAAGCATGAGATTGATGTGAATGCTGTCATCCGTTTGGATGCATGTCCCGTTGGTTCCTCTTAACACTTTAGTCCCACCACCAAAGTACACTTTTTTTTTATCCCAAGCATTGTCTCCTTGTACTTTTTAACATTACCACATCTGTCCCGGCCAGGTGAAAGGAGGGAGTTTAACAGGTAGAGCTGGTTGAAAAAAAAGAAGAAAAAGAAAAAAGACACACCCTTCATAAATTCTAGATCCCTCTTAAAGCTTCCCGTGGGCTGTGTGTAGAGACAAAAACCTAAATGCTTTGTTGATTCAAAGAAATACATGCTGATGTTGAAATCCCTCAGATACAAAACTCAGAGTAAAACTATGCCATAAAAAAAACTACTGATTAAAACTCCTGAGAGTCTGAGGCACATTTTCCCTACAAAACTGCCACTGACTATAAACACACAGCATGACCACGATTTTCCAAATTCTGAGTGTGCAATGAAGAAAAGGCCATTCATTGCACAAACTATAAAAGAAGCTGCTGTGTTACACTTCATGCTCTTTGTGTAGCACTATATACACATGTTGTAGATCTATTTATTCCATGTGTTTGTGAGCCCGCAGAATAAATGAAATAACGAGTTTTAGGTCATTTTAACCAGCTGCTTAATAAAGAACCTTCCTGCTTTCACAAAAATGACGAATAACCCGGCTTCTTCTACACTGATCAGCCATAATATTACAACCGCTCACATAATACTAAGCTATGCTGATAAAAGGGCTGTGACCAGGCCAAGGCTTGTTATTCTTTGTGGTCTGGACTTCTTTTCTACAGATGCCTAGATGTAGAGTTTTGAGGCCATTATGAACACCTCAGATGTTTCCTAAGCAGCAAGTTTATTTGTTTTAGTTCTGCTGCTTTCCTGCAGATAGAAGCTGCTACAGTGGCAGAGTGCTGTTGTTGCCATGTAGGGGGGTGTGACTCATGTATGTGGTAAGTGTAAAAGTAACATCCATGTGAATGCTGGGATGCAGCTTTCTCCATTAGAAGATTGCATTGCAGAAAGATTAGCAGAGTTACTCACTTTACCTGTATGTGGTTTTAATGCCACGCCTGATTGGTGGACTGTAAGTTTTCAGAGGACAGTTGAATACTCCTTACTTCTCAGATTTCCTTTTTAACATAATTCAAACCCACAGATGCTGCACATGGGGTCTGAGACCGTTTACACTTGCAGTGCACTTGTTTCTCAAATTAACGGGTTAATCTTTAGAGAACTCATTTGTTCGTGTAAGTTTGGTGAAGTTTGTGGTTGAAATTGTTTGGCTCTCCAAGCCCTGGACAAAGACCAAGTAACTGAAATAAAGTGACCATAGTGAAGCTTTCCACTGGGTGACTCACAGCAGGAAAACTGGGCATACAAGCACAATCATACATGTGCACGACCCACAGTGACTTTCTGTGCTGATTATGTTGCAGCGTTGGCTCTTTTTACAGGGAAAGCTCAGCTTGTGGGATCATGCTGATGTCCTTTTTTTTGGACCTCCACCATAACAACATTACCATCTAGAGGACATTAGCAGAAATAAACTCAAATCTGCTTCCAGGACATTTTAAACCCTAAGTTTCTCTTTGAGCAGGCCCCAACCCCAATCCAACTTCTTTAGAAGAAATCTGCAAAGTCGTCCGTGTACAAAATTCTGCACAGTGTATTTTTACAAAAGTGACCAGAGTCCTTCAATCATGTGTTTCAGTCATATGTTAAACAAATAAAAAAACTGAAGTGCCCCCCCCCGTCTCTGCAGGTTTATTTCCTCCAAGCAGAGGAATGACAATAATTGTAGCCTGCAACACCAGCACTGGTTTCGGCAGGATTTTCAACTCAGCGAAGTAACCAGTAATTTGCTTCCTTGATTGCAGCCAAGATTAATGAAAATGCTTTCAACTAAACAAAAGCCACAGCATTCCTTCTTGCGGGTTGACAAACACCGAGCATGTAAAAAGCATTTTTCTTTAACAGAAAAAAAGAAAGAGGAGTAGACTGACATTACTTAGATGTCCCACTAACTATTTCCTGTATCTGTCATGTGCCCCCCCCCCGGTCCTCCCCTTCATACCAACATGTCCTGAGTCTCTTCTTTCTGATGGGAGAAAAGCACAAGAGCACAATGACCGATTCGTTCGCCTCCTCTGGAGGGAATATTTGACCCGGTTTACACAAGCAGCATGTCTTCTAAGCATTCTGGAATTTTAAGTTAATTAAATCAGGAGAAAGTTATCTTTCTTCGAGGTCAGTCTGTCTGTCTCACCAGCTGGATAAACATGAATCCAAATATCTAATCATATTATCCAAACCGGCCAGTTACTTTTATTTACTCATTAGCCCAATTGGGTCTACTGCTAAGTGAAAAACATGTATCTGAACTTTTACCACTATTCTTCAATGGGGCAACCTCAAGCCTTTCTTGTGTCTTCATGTTACTGAGAACATTTCACCCGGGGTGCAATAGAAAACATGGCGGTCATCTCCTAAAGGAAAACCAAATTTCTTTCAGTGAAAACTAGAGGATGGCAGTCATCTGGTCGTCTAGGAATTAGTCATGTCTGATGTGTCACTGTGCAAAAATAGAAGTTTGTTTTGAGCTGGAATCAAACTTTAAAACAGAAAATTGATGATTTCTGATGATTTTTTTTCATTTTCATTCTTTTAGGCTGCTAGCTTGCAGGATTTCTGTGTCTTTGTGCGATTTGCTTGAATTGGAGAAATTAACAGATGCTCTAAGGCACAGTGCTGTTTTCATGTTTTTGATACATGCCCATATAATTACATGGGGTCTGAGTTGTGTTACATTTAGACATCAATGCATGGTTGAGTCTTTTAGCTGAGTTTCTCCCTGTGATGTTGGTATCCTACCACTATAAAATCTACACATCAAATGTTGTATTTTCTATGTGCGTGTGTATAGACTGAACTAAAAGTCAAGATTGGTGCTTCCTAGTATTTGTAAAGATCTTTGTACTGCATGCATCTCAATCATGAGCCTCTTTGATATGAAGTACCTTCATATCAATGACTGATTGGCTTAGTTGTTTTATTTATTTTTTTTGCTTCAAGTTAAAAACCTTTTGATTACATCCAAATAATCTGACATCAAACTTTGATCACAGAAGACACGTGAGAGCAAATTATTTATCATCACTTTAATTTTATAGGGGAATCACAAGTACTCTAAAAGAAGGTTATACAGCGCTGTACATCTGGGAGCAGTACTGACTGACTTCATAGTCATTTAGCTTCCCCCTTTAAATACTATTCATTTAAATGTTCTATAATCTTATAATGATACAGTGATACAATAAAAGCTTGTGTAACTGGTCCTGCAGCTTTCCTGATATGTCGGTGTTGGGACTGTAACTTCCTTGTCTTTTTTTTTTTTTTTCCAAAAAAGGAAAATAAAAGTTATGATCAAAAACTGTATGACAGGCAGAAACTGCCAGGCTGTAATCCTGTAGAACTCCCAATTCACTCACACAATAGAGAGAAAGAGAGACAGAGAGGAAGAAGGAAAAAGAGAGAGATACAACTGTAATGTTCTGAAGGCTGGTCCGTGATGGAGGTGGGCATTAGTTCATAGTAAGATGCAGAGAAGCACAAGTTCAATTGTGCGCTCCCTGCCACCTCGACTCTTACTCTGCCCGACCACCGACCCACTCCGAGGCTCACTTCCACAGCTGTGTGCTCAGAGTCTGGCCAGATCCTGTGGCAGCCCACCCACCCATTGCTGATGAAGGCTGACCGAAGGCCATCTGGCCTCCTGCGCCATTCAGAGCCAACCCTGACATCTGCTGGTTCACCTGAGGATGTTAAACAAGTCAGTTAGAATAACAATGAAGCATTCACATCAATGCAGACTCCAATAATTATAACACTTGTACAGAGAATTGTTACAAAACAAATGGACACGCAGTTTTAATACAGCTGCAAAGTAAAACTGAACTCTTAACTCCAAGCCTTTTTTGTTATTTCTGGTTTTTGTATGTAAAAATGCAAGTAGAACCTCAACCCTTTTACGCAGAGTCAATATTTAGCCATTAATCTTTTCAGGACAGCCTCAGTTGTCAAATTATGATGCGAAAGTAATGTAACATGATCGTATCAATAGATATAGCACCATAAAGGCCAACCAAAAAAAAGACAAATCTGAATTAATTGCTAACAGTACATTGTAGAAATAACACACAGATCAACAGTGACCAAGCCTTTTTTCATGAGCATGTTATTCTCTCAAGTCTCGACTTTCAGGAGAAAAAATGCTGGCATTGAAACAAACGCACAACAGAAACTTTTTACATAGTTAAGTCTATTAACACTAAATCTTGTGTCTGGATTGTAAACCTTCTGAATGGGATATAATTGCCTGACAAACCTTTTAAGGGTTAAACAAGCTGCTGCTGAAGAGAGTAACAAAGGCTTTTAGCTGTTGAACCACCACATATAATTACTTTGCATCAGTCTCAGCTGTGAACAGCTCCTCCTCATTGGAAGAGTTTTTAACAAACAGCTTTTTAGCCACAATTTTAGCACAAATTGACAGAAAATGATGTGAATGGGAGCAGCTTTATTGGGAATTTGGCTGTATAAGTTCAGAACTTTGGAGCAGATGCTGCACACTCAGGCCTGTCTGAGTCTTGCTGAGTGCATAAGAGTTACATGTATAAACACAGAATCTGAGTGTCCTGATCTGGTTTTGAGACCCATTTCATCCAACGGTTTTGGTTGGACTAACACAGTATTTGGTTTTTTTTTCTAGTCATGTAAACACAGTGTCACAGCCCGCGTCCTCTCCCTGCTCATACTGGCATCTTCATCCTTGTTTTTTCAAATAAACACCCAAATTGTAATTCCCTCGAAGCACAAGCAGACTCAAGTGGCTTTCTTGCAACTGGTTTATTTGTGGACATCTCCTCAAATTTCACCAGTTGCAAGAAAGCCACTTGAGTCTGCTTGTGCTTCGAGGGAATTACAGTGAAAACTCGTTGGCTGCATGCTCCTTGCAAGGGAATATTCCAGTCCTCAAAAATCGTTTAAAGCTGAATTCTTTACGCCCTGCAGCATCTCTCCCATACCGTTGCAGGTAAATGCTCGCTGCCTTTTCAAACTTTCGCGAGAGCAGCTGAACGGGATGTAACTTGGGGTGTCTCAAATAAAATCAAAAAGTCTTACCCCTGTTCGTCTATATAATAATATAAACTTAATTCTTAAGCATTTACTCTTTACAAAATGATTAACACAAAATATACAATATTGGAAATAAAATAAGAATTTAAACAACATGACTGTCAGTTACACAAATCATAATAATTCTACTAAAATCTTATATCTTGTTTGTTTGTCTGCTCCAGTCCTTCAGAAACTGTCCTTGGGTCTTGTCAATGATGCTCTATGAATCAAAGTTAGTATGCAAACTTTTGAAGAGTTTGTATATTCAATAATTACCTTGAAAAGTGGGCATTAAGGAGAGATTTTCCTTTTTGAAATCATGTTTGTGCTGCCATCTAGTGGGTGATGGATGCTATGTTCCCAGACTGCACTTCACAATGCAGTTTGCATAATACTGGTGGTGCAACGGATCGATAAAACTCACGGTTCGCGGTTTTTGAGCCACGGATCGGATCAATTTTCGGATCAGCAAATAGAGAGAAAGGACGGGACAAATTTAACTCTCCATTTGTTTAAGTATTTTTGCCGAATAAAACTTTCAACTCAATGTACTCATTCCACTCAATAATATAAAAACTAATTAAGAGCAATATAGGGCATGAAAAACATGAGAAAAACAAGATAAAATGCTATTTAAGGTATCATTGCTTCTTACTGTGAACATGGAGAGGGAAATTAAAACTAGCTTACGTTCACATTATAAAAAAAAAGACAGAAATGTTGTTTTAAATGAGTGGCCATGGCCGACGTGTTTCCCATGATTCCCAGTTACGGATCCCCAACTTTTAGCTGGGGTCACACCAAACATTTTTTGCCAGATTTCCCCCTTGATTTCCAGTTGTGCGTAGTCGGCACTAGTTGCAGGCTGTCGGCATGACAAGTTGGCACATAAATCTGTTCGTGCGTGAGGGGTTCGGACTCAAATCGGCAAATGTTTGATGTGAACCGACCGCGCCCGACTGCAGCCGCAGTATTTTCAAACGTGCTTGAATTTTTCGAGGTGAATCTGGTCGTGTGTGCAGTTTACCGACTCAACTAAAATACACACATCACATACATTTAATTTTTCTTTTTGGTGGATTTCTCAGAGCAACGACTACATAATGCTAGCTGGATGTGTCCATGTAAGACAAATTAAACATGCCACATGTGTCACGCACATCAACACAAGCCAGCAGTGCCTGCTCTAATTCTGAGTCACCTGTTAATTAACCTCAGACAACGTTAAGGCAATGAGCTCAAGCGTTTTCCATACCTGACCCATGTTCCACTGAGGCTGCTGCCCTGGTTGGATGGCGTACATGCCCTGAGCAGGCACCATACCTGCAGGCATGGCACCACCTTGTGGTCCCATCATCCTCGGGGCCATGCCCATCATACCGGCGGCAGGCGCGTTCCCCATAAAACCATTTGACATCGACATTCCAACCATCATGCCTGGACTGTGGCCCATCATGGCTGCTCCGCTCTGAGCCATCATAGCGCCCATGACGGTAGTGGGTGGCATGGCTGTGCCCATGCCAGGGAAGCCCTGATAGCCAGCAGCAGCAGCTTGGACAGGAAACTGCATCTGGGAGGGGCCCATGAACATACCAGCTGAGGAAGGAAGAGAACATGCAAAAGGTAAGAGGGTGCGACTGACACTGGAAACTGTGACCGAGCTACAAACAAGAATCTACTTGCTCGATATGCATTCATATCTGGTGGTGTCAACACCACTGATCTCAGCACGATTTCTGAGGAAGACCTTTCAGTTCAGGTCAGCTATTAAACCTTAATACTTCAATATGGAAGCTAACAAGTAGAAAAACTTCATCAAATGTCTGATAAAACATGTTCTTATTGGAGCTGTTAAATAACATCCGCAAAAAATTGAAGTGCACCCAAGTTTTCCTCACAGCACCTCACTTTAATACGTTTAAAAAAAATTGCCTTTTGATAATTACCCATATGCAATGATGGTTAATTAAATGATTGTGAACAAGAATGAGGTTTAGGAGAATATTTGTTTATTTGAACTAGCTTTACTGAACTGAAAGAAACTTCATATTTCAAACCCTCTCCGGCTCTACCTTCATTTGTCTTTTTTGAATTTCTTCAGAGAAACGGAGGATGCTTAGAGCTGCTCTGGGTATGAGAAAAGACCCACAGTTAGCTTCCTTTTTTACTTGAAAGGTAAGAGACAACTATAAATAAACAAGAAAAATAAAATGCAATGGAAGTAGATGCTAGATTCTGTCCGTGCATAGCGTATTCAGCACGTTGTCACAGCAAATAGTTTGCTACTTCTGTGAATACCGTCCGTTCAGTCAACCATCGAGTGCATTGTTTTGCTACTTTTAGGGAGATTTTGTGAGAAATAAACACGTGAAAGTACATCGTTGAGCCTATTTGGTGAAGAATATTAGCTGTAGTTGAAATGCAAGTCATCTCTCTCTCTTTTTTACCTGCTAGTACTAACAGGTAAAAGGATTGTTGTAGTATCAGGAGTACTGTTGGTGCAAGTACTGTAAAATAGTATCTAATGAAAAAGGTAAACTTTGCAAAAGGTTTGCCTTTATTGACCGCAGAATAATTAGCTGGAGATTATGTTGGGACTTTCGTCTCGTGTCATTGCACGAGCTTACCATGGAGGCTGCAGTTCCGCTAAGACCCATAGATGGCAGTCGCTAGTTCAAAAACTAAGCAACTACATAGAGTCCCTTTAATATTGAATCCAGTCTTTCAGTGAAACTATTTAAATCCAGGTTTTTGCCAATTCGAAAACATTTATCACAGCATCTTTTTGAAATAACATTTGAATTTCAGCTTCTTTTATTCTTAGTTTTGAGAATATCATGTATGCAAATGTCTTAAAATTGATGTAAATGAGTGACATCACAATAGTATAAAATTGTCTATGCCTTCTAACAGAAATAACCCCAGTGTGACCTCGTTGGAGAGTAATTAAATATCGGGTTTCTCACCAGCCTGCTGGGACATGCTGTTGGTTCCATAAAGGGACAGAATCGAGTCCTTGGACAGAGGCTTCTTTGCTGCGTCCTCGGTCTTCGCGGTACTGCCGCTGTCACTGAACAGGTCGAGGTCTGCCTGTCCTGACCCTGAGCTGGCGCCGCCTCCTACCGCTCCGGCTGCTGGAGCTTGTGTGGGAGTACTAGCAGAGTTACTGGAGCTCACCTGGAAGGTGGAAAGACACCTTTAGGTCGATTTGATGCGGACGAAGAAAAGGTTCAGTATACATCTTCACCAAAATAACAGGGTCACCTCTCAGAGACAGATCAGTGTTTTCATACGAGAATGTTATAATGTGAACATTTCTTATACTACATGACTATGAGCCTGACAGTAAACTTGAATATAAATTTTGTTTCCATATTTCCCATCCTGCTTAAGAGACTTAAGAACAACAACAAAAAAAAGAATTTTAAAACTGACTGGAAAACGAACTGGAAGCCAAAATTGGGGTAATGTGCTCTCGTCTGCTTGCACTTGTTAAACATCTGTGGTGTTGGCATGTTGCACCAGCTGTGAATCGAGTGATGGAGGCTTGGCTGGTTGCGATAGTCAAGTGGAGAGGTTATAAAGGCGGGAATCGATGTTTCAAGATTGCGTTTGGACAAAACCGGCTTAATTTTAGATATCTGCCTCAACTGAAAAAAGCTGAATTTCACCCATGCATTGACATGAAATCAAGTCAGTTCATGGCTGTCATTTAATCTTTAATAAATTACTTGAAGAAAACACCTATTAAGACTCAACATTTCCATATTTTCCCCACCAGAGCACTTCGCTCTCAGATTGCAGATTTACTTGAAGTTCCTAGAGTCTGTACGAGTAGAATGGGAGGCAGAGCCTTCAGCTATCGGGCCCCTCTCTTATGGAACCAGCTCTCAGTTTAGGTTTTAGAGGCAGAGACCCTCTCTACCTTTAAGATCAGGCTTAAAACCTTCCCTTTTGATAAATCTTATGGTTAGGGGTGATTAGCCATCCCTTAGTTATGCTGCCATCAGTTTAGACTGCTGAGGGACATCCCATGATGGACTAAGCACTTCCTTCCCTTTTCACCCCTCTGCTTTTTATTTTCCATGATAGTTTCATGACAGTATTTGCATCCTTAACTATTTCTCTTCTTCTCTATCAGCGGGTATCCCTGGCTAAAAGTTGTGGTGCTTGTTGATCCCTCTTTTCTGTCCTCTCCACCCCCACCTGGTGGAGGCAGATGGCCGCTCTCCCTGAGCCGGGTTCTGCCGGGGATTTACCTTCCTTTTAAAAAGTGTTTTCTTTCTTTCCACTGTCGCCTGCTGCCCAGTGCGTGCTCAGAATGGGGGATTGAAGTGAAGACAAGATTCAACACAATGTGTTTGTTTCCTCACATTGGCTCGTATGAACACAGTTATTATAAATGAATGAATGAATGAATGAATGAATGAATGAATTATACTTTATTGATCCCCGGGGGGAAATTGCATAAACTAGACAAATGTGGATTTGTTTTAATTGAATCCCAATAAATTGGCTTGAATTGATCATGTCTGTAAAATGCCTTGAGATGACTTTGTTGTGAATATAATACACAATCTGGTAAATATAAAATGTGCTCTTATATAATCTTCTAAAATATAAAGATTTCTCATTTTACATGATAACAAATACATCTTTAGGTTTTTGTTAATCAAAGCCAATACAAACAAATAAGAATAAAAACACATACAAAGGAAATACAGGACATCACGACAGGCTGAGGAGGCCTTGATGATTATCCCGGCTTTGTAAATGATCATAATTACAATCAACTAATTAGTTATTAATGAAGAGCATGGATTCATTCATTCATTCTTTGTTTGATTTGAGCTCAGTGTCGGTGTCTGTGTTGCTGTCTTGTGGGCTGTTGATGATGCTGATGGTCTTCATTCCCCTTTTTATTTTTACTGCACACTTAATTTCAGTTTTACAACAAGGCAACGCTTGCCGTTGAGCCCCGCAGAGCAGTACTCTGTACTCTAAATGACACAGGGGGAGATTCTTGCTTATTTGTACCTGAGAAAACTGAGCTGTAGATGTGGACGAAGGAAGGGGGTTGGATACCATGGGGCCGAATATATCCAGGTCACTGTTCTGGTTTGTGCTCGCGCTACCATTGTTAGTCGATGCGGCAGCTGGTGCGTCTGTGACAAAAAGGAAGACAAACAGGTTTTACAGGTGGAACATTACCACACCATAAACAAATTCTATGAAGCCGCTTTGACTTGATTCAACATAACTCGCTGACAATATACCAACTATATTCTACCCGTGTTCATTAAAAATGGATAAAACATGCAAAAATGAATCTTATGATATTTCATTGCTATTAAAAGGGGCGTGATTTCAAGAGAATTTGTGTTTGCTAATGTAGAAATGTGCATTCATTTGCAGGTTTTCTTTACAATTCTCGCACAACAGTTAGGACAACAAACATGAATGAAAGTATCATATTTAGATCTCTTAAATAAAGGAAACAACACTACACATCTCATGCAATACTAAGTCAGTTTGTTTTTAACTGCAAGTAAAACTAATGTCATGAAATGGTAACACAAAATTAAATACAATCACTGAAAAGACAGAAAAGTACAAATAATACTGTGGATCAATGGATTACAAAGACAGGGTTATCTACATAACACCAAGTTTCTAAACAAAACAGGAAGTGACTGGTCTACTGCTAAAAGAACCGTGTCAGCAGCTTGTAGCACTTCCTCTTCTGTACTCAGAAACAAAAGCCTCAGTTGTACCTGATGTGAAGCAGTAGAAGGAACTAAGTAAAGCTAAAGCAGAGCAAACAGAGTCTCAGTGAACGGTGCATCTCTTGTTATAAACAGAACTTTAGAGATGTTTTCTCTGGACAGATGTCACTCAATAGATGTTGGGATTTTGGTTTGGAGGGACAAAATTAATCTGGATAGGGAAGCAGCCTCACACAGGACCACAAGTCAGGTTTGAAAGGCAACTGAAGAAAAAACCCAATGAAATTCCTAAAAAAAAACTGATTAAAAACTGTGCTTACAGACAGAATAACCACAGGTAATCAGGAATAACACTGTATTCCCACTCCAGGACTGTTTAGCCACAAGCTAAATAAATCATTAGTCATCAAACTGGCAATAAAGAGAAAACAGTCTTACTTAGCCCTTATTTAGCTGAACCCATAAATCATACTTTAGTTTTATTTATTTAATACTCACCAAGGCCTAGTAGGTTCACAGAGGGCTCTGAAGTCTTAACAGGGCTGATTTTGGGAGCCGGCCTAGACTCTTCACTCTTAGGACACAATAGTGGTAAAATTGAAAAGGCAGAACCAACTAAGCAAACATCAGAAAACCCTTCATAAAGCTTCTTAAATGCAGGAATGGGTGAGAGACTTACCCTGGTGTAAGAAGACGCCTTGCTCCCTCTGTCAGACTCCTTCTCTTTCTTACTATCTTTTGGCTGAAACAAGAGAATAATACTGAACAATGCTATCCTTTTAATACGATCTGGAAATGTTTGGTTTGATACATACACTGCTCCCATTGATCACATTCTTGCTATAGTATTTCTTCCTCTCATATTTATCCCTGATGAAGAATTCAACTGCTCTGAGGGCACAGTTAAGAAAAACAGGGCAATAAAAAAAAGGGCAAAATAACTACATATTAATGGAAAGGCAACTATATGTTTGTATCTTTGGTTAAAGTAAAGGATACTGGTCTGTCTGAGGTCTTCTGAAGCTGTCTGGAAGGTTGGCCTCATAAAGCTTCCTGGCTTTGGTGTTACCCATGTCCTGTATACTCTGAAAAAGGAGAATAAACACCATGTATACATAAAAGAATTACAGTAAGATTTTGTTGATCGGTCTGAACATTGCAGCAACGACCCGGCTAATGACGAGAGCTGTGCAGAAGCAAAGACTACGACCTCTGTTGAGGCTGAATACATGTAAATCATGGATCTAGATTTCAACCGAGATCTGGATTAAAACCATGATGTAATCAGGGTTCTCTTAAGTTACCACAAAGAATCTTTAAAACAAACAAGGTGTGGAGTTTGTGTAATGTGATTTTTCAACACATTTATTGTACATTGTGTTTGGATTGGAAACGCTTGACAACTCAACATCCATCAATGTTTCATTACTTTTGTTAGCAAACTTTGGGCGATTCCACACCAAATTTTTCCCCCCACACAAACTTTTGTATTAAGAAGAATCAAGCCGGATACCTTTGCAGTTTTCATTAAATCATTTGTGGTTATGACTTGGATGTTCATCGTGACAGTAATATGTTTAAAAACTGGTTATTAAAGGAACTTCCATATGAAAAAAGGGCAGAGTACTGACTACAAAGCTATAAATCTTGAAAGGCAGTAGGCAGATAAACAATAAAAGAAATAAAAAAAAAACAGTCAGAAAGCTTTTAAAATGGTACAGAATTTTTTCAATAATTTTAATTTTAACATTAGAAGGAAAATCTTTCTAAAAAAATTGTGGCAGGATCAATTTCCCATGTGGAAATAAAGATTTGGTGATGTCACTCAACAGCTGTTTTGCAATGTTCTTCTTTCATAATTCACCAAATGATCATGGTGGACTATCTGGACAGAGCCTGTTGTACTGCAATACCTGCAGAATATGGTAAGACTTTGTTCTGCTGAAACAAGGAGGATCTACCCTGAAAAATGTCTGGTCTGCACGATGAAAGCACATTTTGCATCCCTCAGCATTAAAGAAGCCACTTCAAGTCTAGTTTCAAGCCCAGTCATGTCACAGACTGATGTCACCGGTTCAGCAAACTATTCTGTTTTATATCTGTAAATATCTGTTTTACTTTCTTTTAGCATGTTAAAAAAAAAAGCTCAACATAATTGTAAATAAATACAAAAAGTAAAGCGATTTCACAATATTTTGTTTATAAATGTAGAACAACATGTACCTGGATTTGTTCTGAGGTCCATTGGTCCAGGTTGACTGATTTCACTCTGGATATGTGTACTCCCAGGTTCCTGTGGATGCCTGCACATCGGATGCAGATAAAAACTCCCAAATTCCAGGATGCCCATCTTGGACCTGTTGATGTAAAAACGAGTAAAAATCCAAAAAATGCTTTTTAAATCTGTCTGCGACTTCAAGAGTCAAAAGAAAAAGCTCTGCGGTTTATATATGACCCAGCATGACAACAAGACTTCAGATTCTTCGAAAGCTACACCGCTGTTTGTTAAGCCCTGCACCGGAACAGAAGGCGGTGGAGATGGACAAGCGCTGGAGGAGCTTAGGTAGATTTACAGAAGTTAGCTTGCTAGTTAGCCACTTAGTTTAGCTTAAGGGGAAGAAATGTCAGCTGACTAGCCTGAGCCAGCTACATCTTAGCGAGTTAGCTTCCTTAAGCTAAACAACGCAGTTACACAATACTTTCAGTTTACTGAACCAAACTGTGATTTAAAAAAAAAGGTTATAAAGCCGTTAAAGAGTCGCCAGTTTGAACGCCTCACCTTTCGCCTCGCAGTCGGCGCAGTACTTGTTGTCTTCCTCCCTCAGCATTTTGGACAGGATGGCCTGGTGCTGCTCGTTAAGTTTCTGGGCCTTCTCTCTCTCCGAGCGGGTCGTCATGTTTATGGTTTGAGTGAGACTTTCTTAATGAAAAAGAACCCTTACTTTAATCAGTCGTCAGTCGAGAAGAAGTTCCAGATAAAATATCATAATCAGAGGAGATCTGAAAGCCTCCGACTGGAATATGAAAACACCCGGAACCGGAATCTCTTCTCCGCCTACAGGAATTTTAGAGCTGACGCGGCGGCTGCACCTGATTGGACGGCAGTTGTTACGTCATCTGACGCACTTCAATTAAGAGGACTTAAGTTTTAGTGACAAAAACTAATTATCCAAACTAAATGTTTACCCACCATGTCTCACTCATAGGTGGATTCTTGGTGGCTCCTTGCACAACCAGTAGAATAAAGCAACTAATTAACAGTGACTAATTATAATAACTCAGTCTTTTAAATAAGACTGATTTAAAAAAAAAAAAAAAAAAAACTCTGCTACAACAATAATTTCCCTCAAAGGGATAAATAAAGTATTTTTCATTT
>JBBBVU010000004.1:27683943-27701701 GCA_037177055.1 Atherinosoma microstoma
GATTAATTCAGTGTCTTTTAATCTAAGCCTCGGCCTGACAAAGAGATCTTTAAAGGTAAGGCTGTAAAACTGCTATATAGCAAAGGAGCGCCACTAACTGAGAAGCTGAAGGAGGACATAAACAAGACAGATGTCTGTCCCTTTTAATATAACATAAAAACTGAGCTGGAGAAAATAAAACACCTCATTGTAATGAAATGCATTTACTGCAGCACAGGCTTGAAATCAGGCAGAAGTGAGCACAAACGTCAAAAGAGCTCTCCTGTTGAGCTGAGCGGCAGAATTAAGAGGCCTGATATCTAATCCATTTCCTGTGAAACCGGCGGTGTAGAGGACATCAAAGAGAGTTAAAGGGAATTCAGCGAGAGCAGTTCAAGTGGCAAGGCAGTGAAATATGGCACATTTGGTTTCTTCTCTCCCCCGGCACTGGGCCTTTGGAATAATTAGGGCCTAATTCTGTCTAATTAACGGACTCAATTACTCCTGAAGAAAGCTCATCAAAAAGATGGCGGGAAAGCAGAGAGGAGAATAGTAGCGCTCTTTTTTTTCTTTAATTAATGAACTGAGTTGAATAACGGCCATGGAATTAAACATTTCCCCCAATGTGTATGAATTGCAAATTGGAGCATCGTTTTTTTTTCCAAGACAGGAGCCCAGGGGCTAACGCTGCTGTCAAGTAGCTCTCTAAAAAGTCAAAGCGCCGATGCAGCACTAACAAATTACTTAAGATTACCATCTTTAGCACATGCAGAGGTCCTAACGAATAGCAATGAATTAATATGCCGTCTGTGTTTGAGCTCCCCCATTGGCTATGAGTTTCACTGATCCTAGAAGAGCCAATAAACCAAGTGCCAGCGTGAACTTTATGGAACACTTTTCTTCTTGTACAATTGGTTGTCTGTCGATTTCATATTTCACATCCTTGAGACGTTGATATAAGCCTTGTTAAATTACTCAGCTGAGATAGAGCGCTGCATACACGAGTGTTTTCAGGGGTTGAAAACTTTTTATGTGCTATCTGGGCTGTGAGTGTGTGTGTGTTTGTGTGCACAAAGGGCTGTGCTGTGCTCAGCAGCTTTGCAGGCCCAAGGGTCGGCTATGCTAACTCACTGCCTCAGCACTCTTTAGTTCAGCTTCTCCAAACATTCGCTGAGGCACTGGGAAACAAACTTTAAGGCCCAATATTATCACCCATATGTAGAGAAAGAGAGCAGCACAACAGCACAAGAGACATTTGTTGGTATCCTCGGTGTAACGTCAGTTTTCTGCCAACCATCACATCTTTTGCTGCTTCGTTTTTATGTGCGTGGGTAATTACAGCTAAGCAGTTAAAGAAGGTGAGTCTATTTTTCTTGCACTACTTTAGAGGTTGAAATCCAAGTTTTCTTTTGTGTGTGTACCAGCTTGTGTTTACTTTTTTTGATCTTGTTGTCCCACTGCAGCAGGTGTAACGTTCCCCATTTAAACCCTGAGAAGCAGGAGAAGAGTCTGTGAACACGGATCATGCACAGCAAACAAAAGTAAGTCTAGAAGTCTGACTTCTGAATCCAACACACATCGATAAAGAGACTCTTCATGTCTGAGCTGATTTTGAACAAGAATTACATATTTTTGATGATATAATTATTATAATAGCATATGAGTTATTTATTTGAAGGTCCCAACTTAAATGCTAGAATTCATTTAGAATTTTTGGGCCCTCTGAGATAAACAAACATTGATACGAACATTTCTTCTTCTTCTTTCTTTCTTTTTTTAAATTTTATAGTTATATACTAAATTTCATTTCAATGACCTGAATGAGCTATTGTTGAAACTTAAGTGTACTTTCAGAATAAAACAAATAAATCAGCTCTTACATTAACTTACATTAATATTTACCACTGAGTGATACATAACATACCAACCCAGATTATACAGTATTCATTCATTTTTATGCCAATTTTAGAACAAAATTACAAAGTGATATATTTGTTTTTGACATTTTTATTGTATTACTGCCAGGCATTATCATTATAATTATGATTATTATAATTATTATTATTTTTTTTATTATAAACACATGTATAACTTATTATGTTAAAGTTATACATATGTTATTTATCATTATTATATATGTATAACATATGTATATATGTTATACATATATAACAATAATAATATATGTATATGTATAACTTAAAACTTTCAAATGAAGTTCAATACATTCTACATTTTTTGGCCAATCAGATTTTAGTTATTCGTTAGAAGACATTAGTGTTTTATTTTCCTACTTTTTTGTCAATATTACAGAAAAAAAACTCGACCAGTCAGTTAGTGAAATATTCATTGATTGCTGATCTGTTTCCATTTTGTTTTGGACTTACTTTAATAACTTAATGGCAAAAGCTGGCCAACATCAGAACTATCCCATTAGTATTCAACACCAAACATGGAGATGAAATTCTGAGTGAAAATGTTTTCACCTTGTTCTAATTGTTCGAAAGCACAAAGATGCACAAATTAAATGGCGTCAACCATTTAAAGGTGCTAAAACCCACATTAACAATAGTCTTAAACGATTTCTTCCCTATTCTGTATTCTGCAGGAGCATATCCCAACAAACAAAATGCTTCAAAGCCTTTACTGTTCCTTTATTCCTTTATGAGGAAAAAATAAGTGAATGTTAATGACTTATAGAACAAGTTACATTTTGGACAATCATGTTGAGAATTTAAGATATGGAGATTTAAGGGTCAGGCTTCCAGTTGTTTTGTTTCTTTAAAAAAATCAGGAAGTTCCTTGCCTAGATGTCATGAAATTAAGCTTGAAAAGAGAGTGAAACACACACAAAAACACACACATGAAAAGGGTTGAGAAAAAAAACCCAGTTATACTTCTTCGAGGCATTTTCTGAAGGTTTCTTCATTTGGTGTTAGATGTGCCATGACATGGCTTGTTTACATTTGGAATTGGGGGGAAAAGGACTTCCAGATCATCCAATTAAAGTTGTACCCCTCCAGAGACCCGATGCCCTTCCTCTCCTCAGCTTATTGGGTAGCACCCACTGAGAAAAGGCATTTGACTGCATTAACAGTAAATGAGGCCAACTTCATTTTCTTCATTAAAGCATCATTCTGAAGTTGGGAAAAAAAAATTATAGTAATAGTCTGCGGCATGTATTTCCAAATTTGCTCTGGTAATTTGACATCTCTCATATTTTGGGAGATTGGTGCCTGTAATTGAATACATTTATAAAAACAAAAACAGATATTGTTACGGTTCGACTAGCAATATAAAAAAAGATGCCTGCTATTTCAACACTGTCTCCAGTGATCATCGTTTAGGAGCACCTACTGTGTTTTTAATATCCTGTAAATCTAATTAAAAGGCAATAGTGTGGTTTTGGGGTTGTGTGCAAACAAGTATTGGCCTATGACACCATGGTGGCTGTAGATACTTAAATTAGAAAAACATTAGAATAAACAAATCTCAACCCTGATAATTGTTTAGGTAAGTATGTTGAAATCCTGTTAGTTGAATCACTTTCTTTGCACTTTTTTGAGTTGTGGAGCTCTTATATTTCTGAGCGTCTGCTGATGAGGAGTTAGCATGTTGATTGTTGGAGGCAGTTAAAACGTTTCTCACCCTAAACACATTTAAATCCTAGAAAAAGAGGAGGAAAAAAACCTCAGATGGCTGGGGTATCCCATCTGTTAAAGAAATGGTGCAATCTCAATCCTGAGGGTTGTTTCACTTTTAGACTAAATAGTATTTGGCAGCGAATAAACAGCATCCTAGCTTATAAAAGGCTTCGCTGGTTTTACCATTTGTAATTAGCAAAAATAGACACCGGTAATTTGCCCTCTCGTAATAGCCTACATGAAGTCATCAGTTCGTCACATTACTTGGAAAAGTTCAAAGATAATCCTGGACGATGGTGAGGTTCATACATATCTATAATGAGGCTCCAGCTAAGCGTTCTCGTGTGCGTGGGCGTGCGTGTGCGCAAGGACATGTTGATGGAGATTACATGTCATGACGGAGAACTCGTGACAAAAGGATAAAAAACTCTCTGTTCCATGCAGCCGCAAAAGCAGATACACTCACAAATGAGCTCTCAGATGCACACAGACACATACACACAAGGGGCAGGTTCCACTGGGGGGCATCCATCTTATGGTAAGCACAGCTGAACCATTAACCTCATTAGTATAATGGTCACACATGAGTGGAATGCAGCCTCCATGCTTCATGATGGCAAATTGATGCTGATACACTCCTAATGTTGCTTTGATAAATATAGGCAGGATCAGGAAACTCACACAAAGCTGGTGTGTGTCATTGTTAATGAAAAGAAGCAACTTCCTGCCTGATGATGGACGTCTGTCTCTTAACGATCAGAACACACGACAGAGGAACGCATTCGGAGCTGGAGTGAAGATGAAATGGGTGCTGAAGGGAAATTGGTTTAGTGAGATTTAATCCATCTGCGGGATTCAAAAACAACAGAAGAGAGCCCACTTGGCATTCATTACAACAAGGTATAAACACCAAACTCACAGAGAGTGACCTGTAAACCTTCATAGAGATTCTTTGCTGCATTTGTAGCCTTTTGAAGCCAACTTTGGTCCAGCATATTGAGACAGGCAAAGAGCCTTGGAAAGACAGTCAGTGTGTCCACGGCACAGTGCGCAGGCTCTCTGCCATGACAAGAAATGCGTGGCTCAGACTGCGTCCCAGTGTCCTGCAGGCACCCTGTTAAAAATGTCACTGCAGGGAACGAAATGGCCGCCCCGGGGCATCACGGCCCCCTTTTTTCCACGGAGAAAGAACACAAATTGCATCCTGGCAGTCACAATGGCTCTCCAAATGTTAGATTTCAGTATCATTTCCTCGGCACAGTGGCCTCAGAGAAAATAAATAAAGAATATGTTTGTAAATATAAATACATTCAGAGGCGGCAAAATGTGTCCGATAGGGCAGTAAATGATAACACGGTAGGGAGCCACGTGGAATGTGTGTTTATCCCTTTGGAAGGCAATGACCTCCATCCCTCCTGACATTTCCCTGCCGCCCATCCCCAGTCAACACCAGTAAGGTTAGAGTGTTTCTGTATGTGTGAGAAAGACTGTGTGTGTGTGTGTGTGTGTGTGTCTCTCTTACTACTTTACAAGCAGCAAACATCACATGCCCCCAAGAAGTACCCTTTTAAGCCTGAGCCATAAAAACCCCCAGCTTCAGCAGGCTTTGGAATCATTCACGATGAAACATTGGCAATTCGGCATTAAGTGTTTTTGATAAATCACTTTTATGAGAAATGCTTGGAAAACAAACCGG
This sequence comes from Atherinosoma microstoma, assembly GCA_037177055.1. Taxonomy (NCBI): domain Eukaryota; kingdom Metazoa; phylum Chordata; class Actinopteri; order Atheriniformes; family Atherinidae; genus Atherinosoma; species Atherinosoma microstoma. The sequence goes on from JBBBVU010000004.1 coordinate 27,689,263, forward strand.
GGATAAACTGCAGTGGGCAACGGCGAGTGAATTGAAGGAGAAAAATGTCTCCACCACATTTGGATAGACATGTTCATTAGTCTTGTTTACTAACATATGGCACGAGGATGAAACCGAGCGGCTGCTTCAATGAAAAGTGTAGCTTAAAGATGCTAAAGCACCCGAATTCAGAGCCGACAAACAAGATAAAACAATAAAAGAAAAAATAGAGAGAATGTGAGGTGATAATATAATAGAGTGCTTTGGACAGGAAAGGTACAAGAAGTTATGCCATTCCTCCTATTTGGCCTTTCGCCAAGGCTCCAGTTTGGGTTGGATCCCTGAAGCATTAGCATCACACTTTCAAGCTGTTCCAACAGCCTGAGCGCTAATGGGCTAATGGCTAATGGAAAGACTGCATCACGGGTTTGAGCTCCATCTCACTAAACTGCCACGTTAACACAGATAACAACACAACAACAAAAACGACCACGCTATCGGTAATGAACCTCTGAGAAGGACCACAGTTAGACCAAACCTGTTTTGCTAACATCTGCCTGATCATTTCAATTACGGCATAAAATTCCATCAAAGCAACACAGACCATTGGTTGATTTACTTTGGTTATATTCTCTGTAGTCCCCGGCTTACTTTATTACTTCATATAAGCAAGAACAACATTGGATGAATCTGTAAAAAGACATGTTTTATATATGTGGGGGCACAAAGAAGCTAGCACGTTGGGTTTCTTTGCTAATGGGATTGCTTTAATTATTCATTATGTCTGAAATACTTCAAATTCGCTTTTATGATGCAAAATCTGGGGCAAGTTTCTAATATGTTCTTACACTGTAACTAAAATTGTTGTATTAGGTGCAGGCGGTTTATACGTTTACTTTTGGGGTTACCCTGTTGTGAATATTACTTTTAGATCACAGTTGGACAACTTAGTTTAGGAAATATTCAAAAATACAACGGGAAAAAAAAAATATTAAGAAACCCAAACTGTTCTGTCCATTGTTAACTTGTCTGCTTCACTTACTGCCACACATGAAACCATTAGTTTCAATTAAGAAGTCATTTCATTCTACATTTATGTCACTTTCACAGAAGAAAGCTTGAAAGTTGTTTTATTCAACAATATTTACTATTTTTCTTATCTGTAATCTACAGAACATGCTTTATTTGGCCTCACAGATCATTATGGAAAATTATTCTTGCTCTTTCATAGTTGCTGTATACATGCAAGCATATACAACAAATTACCTTAACCTAATTCTGCCTCATTAACTTCTCATTTATTTAAGGGGAGCTCCTGATCTTCTCATTTATTCACTCACTCATTTATTAATTGGCTCCATCAGTTGCTTTACAGTAACTGAGTGGACTGGTTAAGCAGTCAGTGGTGTAAACTACTGCTATCTAGTGGTGTGAGAAACCATTACACTGCAGGCAGACAGAAGTTTTTGGCCTCTGACCAGAAACTCCATCACGATATAACATGCAAAAATGTTTGAATAGAAACTCTGAGTCATTAACTTGCAATAGTCTCATTGTAAAAATGAGAAAAAAAGTTGTAAAATGTAATAAATCCAGATAAACTCAGCCAATCTGTGCAATGTGTTGGTGTGTTTTAGTAGCTTTTCAACTTCAACTCATCATATTTACTAATTATCCAAACACTAAGATTATCATCAAAGATTAGCTTTGGAAAGGCACAACATATTTTCTAAATGAGCCTTAAGGAAGTGGGGTAAAGAAACCAAAACTGTTGGCAGATATTCATATGAGAATCGCTTGGTAAGATCCCGACTGAGTGAGCAGTTTCCAGGAGGTATAAGTATGTCGCATGCACGCAAATGCTGTACAGTTCAGGAGACCTGGGTCAACCAAAGACGCTTTAAGGGTTTATCCTGCAGGCTGGATTACGTATTGATTATTTACAAATCCTCATGCTCATAAAGAATCATTATGTTGCCTTGGAAACTGGAAGTAAGAGTCACAACCAAGTGGACTGTTGTCCAGTTGTGAGTTATAAAAACTGTTTTTTTTTTGCTCAATCAACAAGATTAGCTTTCGTCAGATTGAAGCTACATGTTCACTGAATGAGTTTGGACAGTACTATGTTTGATTTAATGTCACACAAACACACAGAAGTGCAACTAATGCAGCTTTTTCTGTGTTGGAATTTGAGGCCGAGCCAGTTCCAGTTGATTTTTCCTTCCCTTTTGTCAACTTGGAAATGACATGTCTAAATTAAAAACAGCAGAAAAACCAGCAAACTTTCTCCATTTCCACCATCTCTGGTGAGCTTCCATCCTACAACACCACCACCACATCCACACCCGCTGTGACATCCCCATTGTCCCCCCCCCCTCCCTTCCTACCCCCCGCGCTCTCTAACTGAAGTGTGGCGGGAATGAGTGATGTGCCAGTGTTTGGGTTAACGACAGAGACGGGGTGTTAAACCTGAAGTGTTTAATTAACCCCACAATGGGCCTGGCTGTCAGCCTGCACCCATTCCCTCTTGATTGAGACTTCAGCTCGCACACACTCAAACGCACATATATGCATACGCACACATACACAATCAGCGGCGAGTGTGCACAACTTCACAAGGCACACATGCCCTTAGAGACACACATAATGGCAGGTGCACACATATATAAAAGCACACACCATCCTGGGCGGGGAGAGGACAAGGGGAGGGGAGTAAAGTGATAATACTCCGCCACAAACGCAAGATTGCTTTTTTTTTTTCTCCCTCTCCTTCTCTAAAGTCCATTTTCTGGGTCACTGCATTGCATTCATTACTGTCTTTGAAGACATTGGGCTGAGAAGGAATAATGCTTCTCTTTCACTCGCACTGAGAGAGAGGAGAGTTGTGAGCACCAGAGTCAGGGCCAGAGGCCTGGGAGGGAAGAGAGGAGGGCGGGGACGTTGGTAATATGTGACATCTTTATCTGGTTTTAATTTCAGTCATAAATATTGAATGCTTTATTTGCTCATCTGCAGCTGCCTCCACTCAGTCAGGGTTTGTGTCTCTTGTCTTTTTTTCTTTTCTTTTTTTTCCCTGCTCTGCCGGCACACGCCATGTTTCTTACGTTGTAGCTCGGGGCCAAAGCAATAGGATTAGGTAACGATTTTTCCATTTTCAAATGAACTCCAAAATGGACTTCAGCCGATTGAAACACTAAAAATCCAGCCTGCGGACCCCCTCCAGACAGAATGAATATGAATAAAGCATGATTTAAAATACTCTTGTCTCGGATCTACATCAACGGGACGGGAGAACAGAGGCTATCGGCCGCTCTCTGAGAGGGTGACACTGACATAGCGAGCTTTCTGGGAATCATCTTGTCCCCTGGGTGAATCAGTAGGTGCCATATGACAGTGGCTCACCCATCAAGTGGTGGGATGACAGGGGATGCTGCTGGAAATTTGCTTAAAGCCTACACCAATTAACTTCAACATGACAGATTCAGGCAGCCAATGAGCAAGCTCATTGCATTCTGCTTCCTGCCTGACACTGTGGGTACAGAAGGAAAAGCCTCAGCTGTTAGACGGATGGTGTGCTGCCTTATGCGAGTGTGGGTGTTTTTTGCATGCACGCCAGCATCAGCGTGCACGCAAGTGCGAGGTGTGGAGGAGGGTGAGGTGGGGAGTAAATCTGTGGTGATTCAAGCCCTGCTTTTGCTCCTTAATGATGATGTCAATCTGTGAAAATGCACGCACACATTGGAGCTGTCAGGGCCTCATCAATCAGAGAGGGGTTTGTCAAAGGAGCCCGGGCCCAGATTAACGAGGCGGGGACAATGATGGCGGCACATTTGCATAGAGAATTACCCTCATCTTTAGGAAAGTGATAGAGCCAAGGAACAGAGGCTGACAATACGCATGTTAGCGGGTGTTGCTGGAGCAATATTGAAAAAAAAAAAAAAGAGCACTTTGATTCCTGCTTCCTTATTTAATTTGACAGTTGAAGTATAATTAGAGCATCTTTTTTAATATATTTCATTTACTTTTGAATACAGACACATTTTTTTTTATATTTCAACTTTGACTAATTTAATAACTAACGTGGCAGCATACGAGCAGCAAGGTACAGCACAAAGCTCTACGTATCCCTCCTTATGTCCTTTGAGTTTTCCACCCAAATGAGACAGTGATGAATCAAGTGGGTTTTAGCTCCGTTTTTATGAACTCCTTCAAGAATACACACCAAGTCCATCTTCACCAGCAGCTGAAGCGAGCGCTCCTCCCCTCCCACCTCGCTCCATTGTCAGGCAGAGGACACAATGGTTAAAGCTACATATTAACTCGGCTTGTTCGGAGCCATTCGGCTCTTCTGCCATCTGGTTCCTCCTTCTCTGACAGACAGGACAGTATGGGTCAGGTCACCTGCAGGGACAGGCCAGAGTACATTAAGGCCTAATAGTAGAGCTCTAATGGGCATTTGTGTGAAAGAGGGATTTAAAAAGGAGAACTGTTTCTGTTCAGAGTGTGTGATGGCGTGTTGGAGATTTAGGGACTTTGGTGAAAGTCCCTTTTGTGAAAGTGTGCGTTGAGAGTGTGCACATTTACATGTGCACCTGTGTAAGAAAAGAAAGTGACTGGATGCAGTTAGTGTCATTGTGTTTGTCCTTTTTGCAACCAAGAGAGAGAAAGCGTGTGTGGTTTAGTGTGTGTCTGTGGTGGCAGGGGGCCTTCCTCACCGAGCGAGGGCCGGACAGTTAAGGTGTCACCGCCGTGATGGAGAGGGTCCTCCTTCACAGGAGGCCAGCAGCTGCCAGGTTTTCAGCAGCTTGTGCCGAGGACTCCACATAAGTTAGTGGTCAGAGGTTTGGGTAATGTGAGAAGAAAAGGCTGAAAACCAAGAGATTTACAGAGGAGGGGGGTCAGAGGTTGGAGGTCACAGTGTGGGGGGTTCACAAGTTGGACTTTCTCTCTATCTTGCGCACGCATACACACACTCTCATGGTGCTCTTATATTTGAGGTAATGTGAAATAAATGACGCTTCACTTTGCTTTTTTTTTTTAAAAAGTGTTTCTTTAGCGTTGTGTACTTTTGACAACTGGAACCCTTCCCTGAAATTTGACCCTGACTCTTATAATTTTGAGCTTTTGCTTAATGCTGTAAAATGATAATACAAGTCATGACGCCTGGTTTTTATAGAAACTTTGCCAGATTCTTAGATTTATAACCTTAACCCTTTGAGTCCTTTGTCTATTTTTTTTAACCCTCTGTTTGAAAATGTCATCCCCATAATGAAATGAGTATATCTCCGCAACCACAAGGTCTATTTCAGAGGGCAACTCCGGTCCTTGAGAGCAGCGGTGTTGCAGGGTTTAGATGTTTCCCTGCTTCAACACGTCTGATTCAAATGAAATGGATCCAACAGCTCATCAAGTTCTGCTCAGTGACTCATTCACATAAATCAGCTGGGTTGAAGCAGGGAAACATCTAAAACTTGCAGGACTGCGGCTCTCGAAGGGCTGGAGTTGCCTACCGCTGGTCCATTTGAATACTTTTGGAATCATAGAAAAGGGAACACTTGTGGGATTTGTTAAGATGTGTACATGTCAGTATATGTGTTACTGGTGACGAGTAAATGAAGATTGGAAAATAGCACAAATGACTAAAGCTACAGGCTCACCTAAAAAAAAGAAAAGCAACCACTTTCAGGATGAATATCCCTCTAAAATGATGACGTTGTAACTCTACAGCTCTATCAGATCATACGTGAACATTATCTCTGCAAAGGCCATCTCTGATAAAGAAAAGCTGTACAAAATCAGAGAGGTTTTACTGCACACGGTTCAGGTGAGGTCTCTAAAATGAACATTTCGGCAAAGTTTGGCACCGTCTGTACTCAGTCCCACCAATTGGGGAACATAAAAAGGTTCAAATGAAAGATAAAAAACTTGGTCAATAGTACCTTAAACAAGAATGTTTTTGTTGTTTATTAGATAGATGATAAATACTTTATCATTATTCCTAAAAAAAATATTATTATTATCCCCCTATTATTCATTACATATTCTATTATTGTTATTTTATTTATTAAATAATAATAAAATTGAGTAAATTCTATTTTATTATTCATTAAATATTCTATTATCTATTAATAATGAATGTGCTATTATTCATCATAGAGCACATTACATTATATTTAATATATGTAATATAACACAAGACATTAACCATATTATGGTTAATGTCAGAAAGAGTCCCTACAAGTTTTATTTAAATGTAATAATTTGAGGAATCCTGTAGTTTTTTTCTAGAAAAAGCCCCAGTTAACCTCACAGTCTCAGAACAACGCCTGTATTTTCCCCTCACAAAATGACATGATTAATAAAATATACTCCTGCAATTTAAACAGTTCTTGTTGGAAAACCTACAGGACTCTCAATGATCTGGTCCCTCTTGGTCTAAATATGGGAAAGTCTGAATATATTGAGTCAAAATTATATTATATAATAATATATAATACATAATAATTTCCCCATGAGGTTGCAACAAATATCTAGAAATTACTACGTGGAATAGGACATCAGGTAACAACATTTTGTCGCAGATCAGCTTTAAAAGTTAAACCTGAGAAGATCACTGTAGAAATGCTTCTTTTTTTAAAGTCCAACAAGAACCATTAAATGCTTGAAACCTTTCCAGAATGACCTTTAAATCTACTTAGAGAACAGTGTCTCCAAAACACAAACTGTATTTAAGGCCAGTAAATAAATAAATAGCCTCATTAATCACCTCTAGATCAGAGCAGACACTTCAACTCCCTGACAGTTGACTTGGCATCCCCCCTTATTACACTGTCATGGACCAATAAACACACTTACCAGCGCCACTCCACCAATCAAACATCTGGCATCTGCAGGTCGTTAGGGACGACGACGAATCAGATCCCTCACTCACACAGAAGAGGGGGGGAGTCGGCTCCGTGCCCGGACCCTCCTAATCTCACCAATGGGAATGCAGCACTCCTTGTAATCCAATTAAAGGAGCGTAAGCGGTTTGTTAGACACTGTGTGTTAATGTAAGCACTATCCAATATACTCTGGGCTGATAACAGCATGGCTGGGGATACACTTTGGTCCGTGGAACATAGGAGTGGTATACAGCTGGAGGGGCTGCTGTGGTAATATCAGGATCAGCAGATTTTTATGGTATTTGCTTTGGCCTTTTGGAGTCTCATTTGTACCATCTCAAATCAGGCTTGTGAAAGGGGGGGTTGAAGGCCTTAACCACCCAGAGTGATTATTCTGCTCACCTTGGGCTGTTCTGCATCAGCCATGATGATGAGGACAAAAGCTGTTTTAAGAGAACAATGCGTTATAATCATCTGCAAAGCCATTAAAAGACGCACACTGTCGGGTTACATTTTAAAAGAACAGGTGTACATTATTAGAATTTTCGAAGATGCGGATACATGCACACACAGCAAATCTTGATGGGATGCTTCCTTGATTGTGCATCTCATTGTTATTCACCACCGCTCACTCTGTAAATGCATGTTTTAGCAGCTTTTAATAACTGTAGATTTGTACAGTTTGCAAACATTGCAGATGTAAATATGAGTGCTTTCTTACACGGCTCTTCCCATCTCCTCCAATCTAGCAGGTGCACATGAACACTCTGCATCTGACATGGAGGAACTTAATCATATCTTCTCTTTCCCCCCCCTTTCCCAGATGCACCGAATTGAACTTAATTAGATGCTACATCACCTCAGTGAGGGGCTGCATGGCAAATCTTATTAAGAAAAAGAAGTGTGTTTCTCCAACGCTCACTGATTCCTTTACATCTTGGCGTCTGTGGGAGAAAACCCCACTGAGGCGTATTCTCCAGCCCCTGTAACTAATGACGGCATCGCCCAGATCTGACAGTGAGCTGTGTCTGTATATTGTGCTTAATATCATAATAATAATGAGAGCAAATTAGAACAATCAATTTCCATGGCCGGTTGTTGATTGGAGGAGGAGGTGGAAGTGACAGGAGGTGATCCATCATCCTCGGCCAGTCACATTAAGGAGAGCACCACGGAGCAGGTGGGCCGGGCTGGAGGCCAGCCGCAGCCAATGAGAATGGGCTGGAAGGGAGGAGGGAGATCCATTACACCCAAATCAAGTGTTAATGTAGCTTTGAAGTGGGTTAAACAAACCAGGGGAGGAAAGAGAGAAGAACAGGGATGACATTGCTGAGACTTATGACTTCCTCAAGTGAGCTCTAGAGTGTATCCATGTGTAGTTGGTCACATTTCTCTATCTGAATGTCTGTGCATCCTTTAGCTACAGATACAGACCACCCCTTGTCTAACCTTAGAAAAATCATTTAGTCCCTTTTTCAGTCCATAATCATTCCATCATGAACTGGACGTCTTACTCCACAAGGGGTCACTAAAATCCTCTCAGAGCTTTCTGTCTGTTAAACATTCATCAGAACACTGAAGCGTCTGTATTTCAGTCATGTGCCTATTGGCTTTGCAATGCATAAAAGCAGAACCTGAATAATAACAGAATTTTCTGCCATCAGCTGCCGACAATACCAGGAACACAAGCATCCGGTAATAGTTGTGAACACGATTGTGAAAACGATTTGCATGACACAGAGATTTTTCGGCAGATGACAGTCACTCCTCTTTATGGCTTTTAAATGTACAAACTGCCCGATGACCTCTCGCATGCACTTCATTTTACACACTCATAGCACACACCACGGTCCAACGCCATTCCTTAACAGTTAACGTCCCCGACTCCTCTTAGAGCCACTCGGGCCAAAAAGAGTCTTCACTTTTAAAAAATCTGCAAAAAAGCATTAAGTGAATTAAGTACATTTCCACCTTTTATCAGCTTGTGTTGGAGTCGTTCTCTCTAATCCAATTTCTGCTAAATGATGGCATGGGGCGAGTGTATTAGATTTCATCAGCAGCCATCAATCACGGCTGCACTTAACACGATCAGCTCCCCAGTTTATTCAGAGTGAACAATGGGGGACAGACACATCCCGCCTGCAACAGAGTAAATGAGGAATTTAAATACTGCACAAGAGACTATACGGAGGCTTGGAGGGGGCTGACTGATTAAAGGCAACAATATCTGCTTTTCTGGGCAGATGATCTGTCAACTGGATGCTAGAAGAGGTTTATTGAAATAATGGGCTACTAATGTGAGGTTATTCTGACCCAGCAGCGCACACATAAAATGCTGTCAGTGTCAGTGTACACATTCAGCCAAAACACAAACACACGCAGTGGCACACATATGCAAAGCACACACTGCTACCCGGCACAGCATCCCCCTACTGTCTGGTATTGATGGGTAATTTATCAAATGACATCTCATTAACTGGTGAGAGGAAATTAAATCATGAAGTTCCAGATCCTGATTATGATCTTCACGTGTCCCTCTTGTAAATTATGTAAATGAGGATGTTCAAATCTTTTACATGTTCGAGTCCTGTTTTGATTTTTGCATCTAATCTTTGTGTTACTCAGCAGATGACAATAAAACCCTGATGTCACCTCGGTGGGAAAGTTGGGTTGGAAGAGAAGTGAGTTTTTATTCTGGGTTTAAAATAGCACCAACAATCCCTAAAGTCACACGAGCTCCACCGTCTTCACAGTCAGGGATCATCAATGAAAGAATAATGCACCAGAAAGAACGAATTAAGTGTAAAAGTAGACTTGAAAAATAAATGTTTTCCCTCCTATCGAGATCCACCTAGCTGCAGTAACCTCCGTCTTTGAATGAACTTTTAACAGTTAAACAAATGGCCTTTTCAAAGATCTGTTTGATGAGAAAAAAACTCTTTGTAATAAAGACATGATCAACATTATCTACTGAGTAATTATAAGCAGATACTTCATTATGTTGGTGTGGAGGTTCTTCAGCCATGATGAAACAATGTAATTTAACTTGAAAGACAAAAAGAGAAACAGAACATTGCAGCTGTGACAACTCATTACACCTCAACATCGGTAAAATGTTTAGAGCTGCATCGATCAATATTTCTTAATAAACAGTAGGTCAATTCATTATCTTCTTGTGGAAGAGGTTGCTTGTATTGATGATCCCACAGTTAATTATTACCTAATCTCACCAGAGCTGCTTAGTGTCTTTCATCCCCCCCCCCCCCACAAAGTCAATGATCTGACTGTCGAAGTTCTGACTTGATGTTCATATCAGCCCGGTTTACAGGTGCGCTCCTCAGTATTGCCTGTCCAGCACAAATCAGACTGAAGTGAACTTTTCAAGGCATTACTTGGAGTAAAAAAAAATGCTAATGTACAAATCAATGAGGCTGGAATTTACCCACTGGGTTCCTCATAAAGTGAGTTTGAGTACAACTGTGTGGCGGCCTTTCTCATGCCTGCAGGACTGCAGACGTTCAGCACAGTCACACCTCAATGTATATCTATCAGTGTTGGGAAAGTTCAATATCTACATGAACTAGTTCAAAGTTCAGTTCACACATTTTAAAATGAACTTAATCAGTTCATAGTTTTGTAATTACATTTTTGGACTAAATTTACAGTTTTTCAATATGTTACCGCGAGCTATTACCCTCAGATTTGGCCTTTTTCAATTTTTGCCACCGGAATGTGATCATATGAAGATGGCGTATTAATCACTGAGGGCGCGGTAGTGCTGCTGTCTTAATTGGATTTTGCCTCCATGCTTAGTAATTTGATGATGCATGTGCGGTGCAACTGTGGTGGCTGGTGTTGCCAGATTTGTCCCCCCCCCTATATATCAAGGCCCATTTACGGTGTGTTTTAGCCGGGATTTAGCCTGGAAGCTCCGTGGAAATCTGGCATTCTCTTGAACAAAGTTAAACTGTGAGAGAGCGACCTGTCCCCCTGAGCCTTGGGTGTGTTCACATTTTATCTTCTTAGGCCCGGCGGGCCTCGTACAATGGGGATGGCTTTGACGCGCAACCGAGTGTAATTGGCCAGTTATTACTGACGTGAGCATCTAGTTCTTGCTTATGTCATCTTTCTTGGTGATGTCACTTTATGTATCAGCTGATGACTCTTAGTTAAGTCTGGTTCTTGCTTATCTATCACTTTATGTGCTGGGCTGAAGGACAGACAGAGAGCAGAGCTAGAAAACAGTTCAGAACATGACAAAATACAACAATGTTCCTCAGAGTGGAGTCTCGCAGGACGAGATTTTATGTGAATTACGGCTTATGCGCTAAACACCATTCAATGGAAACACCGACATATCGCAATTGTACTTCGTCGAAATTTCTGAAATATCGCTTTTATTTTGCAAAAAACTGTGGACCTTATGTTGGTTAAATGCATCTTTACAAAAAAGACCAAAACTACATACTTTTCTACACTTCCTGAACAATAGAGTCATTATGTCTCCGTCTGCCTTTTAAAATCATGACACGGCTACTGTTTGCAAAACATTAAACTGTTAGGCATGCTCAAAAACTGTAAAATTACATTTTTAGGGCTCCAAAAACCTTAAAAGCGTACGTTTTTAAGTAGTGCTACAACAGGCTTACATTTATCTTTACACATAAGGCTAGGCAAGTTAATTTCTGTAGGTCATTTCGTACACAGGGCAACCCAATTTGCTGCTCAAAATCAAAAGAAACTTTCAGACAAGAGAATACACACAGTGAGTTACATATAATACACAGGTGAACAGGAAATGCATCATCGTCATCATCACCAGTAATATCTTCAAAAACTTCATCAGCATCAGTGTAAATATTTTAGAAAATATATTCAAAAATCAAACTTCCAGGCTTAATTGAAAGCGGTGACAAATAAAAAAGTTTTAAGAGAAATTGTGTTGTTCTGGTTTCAAACCACAAGGATTTAAAATAGCTACAGTTTTTCTAAAATCAAGAAATTAAATATTGCATCACCATTCCTTTTCATAAATGCTTATAAGGAGGTAGGAGGGGCTGATGGTGGCGTTATACCACTGACTGTCATTCAACAGGGCCACGTTTGTGTTCCATATGACAATATTCAGTTTTTGTCTTGTCTTTGCTATCAGATGTGGTTGGTTGGATAGTGTTAAGCATAAACACACATGGTGAGGCTTAAATATCAAGAAAAATATCACAATAGGTTTGCACCATCCTTAACATTTCCCCCTCATCACTGTTTGGCTGCTGATAAATGCAGATATTTAGTCACTCATCATAACAAAAACATGCTAAAAAAGAAAAAGAAAAGATAACTCAACAATTGACCTATATGCTCTTGATATAACCACCTCTTTATAAATTTTAAGCAAGTAAAATAGACATTTTATTTTTCTTTCTAATACATGACCTTGCATTACAGTGGAAGTGGAGGACTACAAATATGTGGGTACTTGGAATGAAAATATAACACTTCTCTTAATATATCAGGACCAAAGGAGACTCTCTCTCTCTCTCTCTGTCTCTGTCTCTGTCTCTCTCTATATCTCTCTC
>JBBBVU010000004.1:27703109-27729699 GCA_037177055.1 Atherinosoma microstoma
AGGCTGTAAACATGTTTATTTCTGCTGTGAAGTTGGTCTTTTTAACATGGGAGTCTATGGGGATCTGCTCTGTTTTGAAGCCAGCACCTAGTGGAGGAGGGGGGGACTGCAATTTTTGGCACTTCCGCATAGGCTTCATGTTTCTAAGCCCGAGGTTGCCCCTTGAGCAGTAGTAGCTAGGGCCATATCTAGGGTTTTAGAAATACAGAGGTCCACCATCCATTACGGCCCACACATCAATCAAAACCAAAATCTATTCCAAATGGAAGCTACTTATGTTGCACACAAACCACCTCTCTCTCATGTCCTCTTGTCTCTTTTTCATCTATTCTGTCCTCTTCTTTTTGCTCTCTACTTCCCTCTGAACTTCCTCCCCATCAATTTCCTCCCCATTTCTCCTGCCAAAGCGCATCATAAACATTAAAAGTTAAACCTGGATCGCACCCGATGGTACCTGGGTAGTGCCAGCCTGCAGCAGGACTCCAGAGCGTTGTCTGTCTCACCCTGTAGTAACACCTGTCCTTCTCCTCCTCATATCCCCTCATCATAACCTCATCACCTCTGCTTCTGTGTTCTGGTTGATTCTCAGATGTTCAAGGAGATTCGTGGTCTACCCACACATCAATCAACACGTCACTGCTGTTTGAGGAGCTGAAATGACTCCAGCCTGACAGAGCTTCGGACTGACTGATCACTGAGCAGAGAGTGAGCACTGTGCTGTGACTTATTTCGCATATGACAATGGCAGGCGGAAGAACAAATAGTTCCTATCTATCCTGAGAGTTTAGTTACTTTCCATTGTGTTCATATTAATTTTTACTATTAGAAGGAAATGTAGTTTGAGAATCAGTTCTAGAATATAAATAGTTGATATGGGAGGAATCAATATTTCAGTATCAATCCGCTCATCATTTTTAATTAGTCTTCTTAGATAACCACCGAGCTCGAAAGTCTTTATTCTATCAATATCATTACGTACACAGTGGAAAAATCCTCAATGGTAGCTAGGGCCATGGTAGTAGCAAAGAAGTGGGGGTCAATATGGAGTAGCAGTACTGTCAATTAGAATTTGTGTGCACAAGTACACACCCATGCATATTCATCTAAAGTTGTAGATACATAAAAAATGAGCAAATTCTTGTCTCTCTTTGTGTAGTTTGTCTTTGAGAACACGATTTAAAAATCTACAACTTAAAAAAAAATTACAAATACGAAATGTAATTTATGATTAAGGTTTCTTAATTAAGATTTCACAAACCAACAGCTGAGACCTAACTGTCAAAAATAAATCACGGGGACGGCGTCACACATGATTCATGGAATAGGAGATAAACCGATTCCACAAACTGCGCATGTGTCTGAAGGCTGTTTGACTCAAAGGCACCAAGATGGCTGTCGGAGCGATAAGAATATGCTGAAATACAGGACATGTTCCAGATCATTCAGGTTACTTGGTAAATCTTTACCACAACTAAACTAATGTTGAGCGCTTTGTACACATCTGAATGTTTACTTTTATTTACGCCGGTTAACAAAACCAACTTTTCAGGATGATTTGTGTATTTTTCAGTGTATATATATATATATATATACCTGAGTAAAAACCCTAGTACATATACTGGATAGTAGCTACCTGAGTAAAACCCTAGTATATATACTGGATAGTAGTTACCTGATGATAAGTCTGTCTGCAGCCAAAAGACTCAGAGTGACGTCAGTCTCACCCTATCAGCACCTGTCCCTCTCCTCTCCTCCTCTTCACATCACCTCATCACCTCTGCTCCTGAGTTATGGTTGATTCTCAGATGTTTAGGAGGTTTGTGGTCTTCCTACGCATCGTTACAGTTTGTGGAACCAAAATATATCCCCACGTATCGCAGCTTTTCGGACCAATGATCACCGAGCAGTGAGAGAGTCGCGTGCTGCTGCAACACGCTGTGGATTTCGCATTTGGCTATATGGCAGGCGGAAGAAGAAGTAGTTCCTACCTATCCTAATGGTTTAATTACTTTCCACTGTGTTCATGCTAGTTAATTAATAATATGAGAACCTTCCCTCCGACTATAGACTCAAAACATCCCACAAACACTTCTTTCCTCATATAAGTTAAAATCCAGCAGGCCTGAAATACACAATTAATCAAAAAAGGAAAAAAATAGTTTACTTAACTCACTTGCCTGTCGAGAGTGTCTCCCCCCCCCCCAACCGGTTGCTGGTTGGACGAGGAGGAGTTTGATAAGTTTGTTGATGCCGCCCATCATCACACGCGCCTCCTCTCCGCTACACAAGCAGATGACTGGAGTGTACAAATGGGATGCGGGGTGAAGACTTTTCTAAAGTTTGGCCGATAAGCTGTGTGTCATCTCCAACGAGCGGATCACACAGGAAGACTAATTATTAATGACTTAAATGGCGGAAGAACTTCTAACGGAAAATCCTGCAAAGATCAGCGGGGTGAGTCCTGAACTTTCCTTACATTTGGCAGCTGTTTACTAATATGTCATCGTATATAGCCATACTTACCACGTTTTAGTGACATGTTTTGTATAAATCTTCCTATGTTTTCCTCCTTTTCTAATTGTTTCGAACACTGTCAGCTAAGGGACTGGAGATGATGGTTTAAATCAAAAAGCTGCCTGACATCTTCACCACAGAAAAAACATGAATTTCTTCTTATTATCCTCCATCCTCTCTCAGTTCATTAAAAATTAATTTAAAAAATACATTAAAGTAGACCTAAAAGATTGGCATAGAAAAATTCACCCAGAGGTTTGATTAAAATGATGCAACATGTGAATGGCCTTAAATCTGACAGATTGTCTAATCAACCTAAATTGATGCTGACTGGCCAGCTTTGTCTGCTCTGGGCTATTTTCACGACTCTAACTCCCTCCACCAGGCTATTACCAGCTAAATTAGATTTCTTCATGAAACTGTGTGGTTATTGTTCAGCTTTACCCCTCTGTCTGCTTTGACTCTTTGTGGGCTTATATTGCGGCACATGCGGCCAGCGTACCAGTGCCAGTTCATGTAGCAGTTCTTTTTGTGCTCCATCCAAAGGCACTGACATTCAAAAACACATAATCCTGCAGACCCTTACCTCGAACCTCAGCTAAGCTTGGTGTGTGGAATTTAGGATGGCTGCCAAAAGGAACATTTCACACTGTTCATAATGAAAATAGAGAAGGCTGGTTCTCTGTCTCATGTGACTTTTGGGTTGACCAATGTGCTTACACACTTTAGCTGGAGGGTCAAAAGGGTCCTACATCCTCATAATTACTAATTACAGGCTGCAAGTTTTCACATGTGCATATCGTTTAGAGTTTAAGCTTCAAACCAGTCGATGTAAAAATGACTTTTCTACTAAAACACCTCATAGCTTAGGTTTTTAAAAAAAAAATACACATTTGTGACTAAAATTCATTCAGCTGCTTATTTGGGAAGTGTTATTTGACAGAATTGAAGGACATGTGAAAAAATGGACTTGACAGTTCACCGATTCCACTTTTCCTCACTTGCAACTTTCTTTTTCTCTCCTCAGCATCTTTCAAGCTCACTGCTAGCGGTGGCTTTCCTGTCCTCCTTTGGCAGTTCCATGCTCTACGGTTACAATTTGGCCGTCGTCAACTCACCTGCAGAGGTTTGTGGTTTTTATGATCCCTCTTGGAATCCCAGACATCACACCGTTGTACGTTAACAGGCTCAGACGTACCGCTGTCATGTGCTGCTGTGTGGAGTCATGTGGGTCTGTGCCTCAACTTCCCCATGTCATTGATGTTCTTTAGTTCTTAATCGGTCGCAAACTCTGTTCTGCTCCTTCCATGTTGAATTAGTTGTGCCACAGTGACTAAACGGTGTGCCATTCCTCTTTTGACATGGGCAGCTCCACAGTGAAGCATGTGAGCTTCAGTGAAGCATGTATCGGGATAGCATGGTGTGTTTAGGAAGCAGAAGCTATAGCTTTGGATACCTCTTGACTTAATATTGAAATTTTTTCTCACCGAGGTCCATTGACGTGTGCAGGAGGCTTGTTATCTATTGAGGAAAGCTACTTTGGAAGTCATTTTTATGTGATGAAATCATAAATATGAAAATGTTGAAAACCAAGAAACAGTACAGTTATTTATTACTTTATGGCCGCCCATTCCACAAATTTAAGTTCTTTTTAGTGGTCAGGAATGAGCAGGGTGTGGGAAACAAAAAAATATATATAAAAAGGATTTCACACAACTATAATGGCGTATTTGCCTCTGTGCTCTCTTTCTAAGAGTTTGATCAATGGCTGGGTACCTCATTTGGATCTGTGTTATTACTAATGTAGTTGCACATGCTTGATTTGCTTAATTGTTAGTGACTCAATGACAGGGAAACCACTGGCCTCGCTCAGTCTAATGTTCAGAAACACAGTTCTGTGAAATTATGCACTGTAAATATTTCATGGTACATTGAGTCTCATATGACATAAATCCAAGTTTGTAGTTTCCTCCTGAGTTCAGTTGCATACTTCCTGCACAGTTGGCATCTTGGCATGAGAGTGGAAATGATCATCTAATGCAACTCAGGCTGAGAAAGGGAATAATCATATTTCTCCAAATCATGAAACTAAGAGATTAACAGCAACGTTTACATGAATATTAGCCGTTCTGCTTCTCACCTGTTGCATCACTAGCTTTGTAAAATTTCCCATTCTTTTGTCCACTATGATGTTACACTGAACTAAGAATTTCTGATACTGATCAATGTATGCTGTCCTGAATTAGATGTTTTCAAGAATTGGCCCCCAACGGTAGACGTCTGTAAAACTGTGTACGCCTCATTATTCCTTTCTGCCCTCAGGTATTAAGGGAAATAAAGCAGAAATAAAATTATGAATTTTGTATTTGAATATTTCTGTTACTTTTCAGCATCTTTTTGGGAGGACAAGCTGATTGGATGGTAGATTTGTAGATTTTGCCATTATTTGCCAGAATTTGTGTCCTGTCCATAACATTCCAACCTTAAAACTCAGCGTTGTGGACTTGTTTGATGGCACAGTGACATCTAATATGTGCATTTATGGAGCCGTCGCTGTCCAGCAACTTTCTGAGGCTGAGAAACCACACTATATAACTTCTTCCTGCGGGACGCTGCATGGTGTTGCAGCTTTGTTTCGCTTTATGCATGCGCCACACGCTAGCAAGCAGATATAAACACACCGGCCGTTTTGAACGTGGCTGATTCAGCAAAGAAACGCAAGAAGACATTGTCAGAGGAAGGGAGGAAAAGAAAGAGAGAAAGGGACAGAACAAGAGATAAGACAATAGTCAAGATAAGACTGTGTTTTAATGGCTGGAGAGATCTCACAGTACAGGTAGGATGCCGTAGATAGGGACGCATCAATGAGAAAATGGCTAAAGTTCTCTAGTGTGTCTTTGAACAACAGGAAACCAATTTCAAGTCTTTGCAAAAACCTTTAATAACATGTTACGTGCCAGTTTGAACATATTAAAGCTTTTTTAAATCTTTTTCTGTGTTGAAAGACTGTTGGGTTCTGGAGACCATCAATAAGACCATTAAAGCAACACTAAACTGATTTAGTCTCCCCCGGCTAATTCATCAGATGTATTGCATTCTGTCTCTTCTCTGAGCTCTCTCCAGCCAGTAAAAGTCAGTCCAATAATGAGTCTTGTCTTATCTCTTGCTCTGTCACTTCCTCTCTCTCTTTTACTCTCTTCCCCCGATAATGTCCTTTTGCATTTCTTTGATGAAGCGGCCATGTTGCGCGTCCGAAACGGCCAGTGTGTTGATATCCAGCAGCTGTAATGTGATGCCCTGGGCTGGAAAAAATAGTTGTGAAGTTCGGTTTCTCAGCCTTGGGACGCTGCATGGCAACATCAGCTACTTTAAGGAGTTTGTGAACTGAACAAAAGTCACAACACTGTAGAGCACATACTCAAAAGAAAACAGAAATCACAAAAAGAGAAATCTAAAGTGTACCAAACTGAGAGGAGCAGAACAGGGAAACTCGTTCTGGTGGTGAGAAAGAGATCTGAGGGAGACCGAAAACCATTGAATATTTACAGAGGGAGATGATAACTAACACAGGACAGGTGAGTATTAGTCAGTAACTGACACCTGGAGTGAATTTTGTTATATTCACATATACAGAATATGGGAAAATGGATAAACACCAACTAAACACAGACAGGTGCTTTAAAAAAAAAGCAATGAAAACATCAAACCAGACCTAAATAACAAATCCAGAGTATTTTGAACAAAACTTGATCTCACAGCCTACAAACCATACGACTTTATTTCTAAACAAGTTCATCAGCTTATTTTTCATGTTTTGTTTTTTTAGGTTATTTTTCAACACATTTAACAATCACAATTATATTTGTCTAACTCTAAGATTAAGAGGGGATAATGTAATGTAAATGTAAAATGTAATGTGCACTTAAAGTGATGTTAATTTTTTTAAGCTACATTTTTTTTTTAACCCTGCATGAGTAAAATATGTATTTGTCACCGACTCTATTTACAGCAGTACTTTGTTGAGGTTTCAAGTACAGTAGGTTCTCCTGTTTGCTTCTCCAATCTGGCATGTGTCAATGTAATCTCTTGTTAATAAAGAAGATTAAGATTAAATGATCAATCTAAGTGTATACTAACTTTGGTTACATGATGCTTTAATTAATTAAAGGTGCAATGTGTAACAAAATCAAAGGTCAGTGGCAGAAAAATGTAATATGTAATTAAAAACTGTGTTTCTATCTATCTAATCACTTTATTAAAATAATGTTTTTATTCTCTTAGAATATGTATTTTATATCTGCTTGCTGTGGGTCCACATACACAATAGCTGCCATAGTTTGCAACCATTTTCACTACGGTGTCTCTGAATGGACAAACCATTTTTTTTGTGTGAAGTGAGAACCTTTTGAGCTTTGAACCTGCAGTACTGGCTTTGTTTGATAGGTGCTAGAGCACTATTTGGGATAAGTAAAAGGCACATAGAAGAAGACAGTACACATGCACACAATTTTGAAGTAGTTACCTGTAGTGCTATCATCGATGCACCTGAAGCCTCTGGATCTACTCACAGATGAAAACATATTTATGTCTGGAAGAGTTTTAGCCACCGACAGCCACCGTTCACTCACAGCTGTGCTTGGCTGAAGTTGCTAAAACAATCCAAAACCAAAGAAAAAAAATACTTTGTTGATGTTCTCTTAAGTTTAAAATACAGTTTGTTTCTAAAGCAACTCATGGATACCTCAGCAATCCCATTTCAAAGATGGGATTGTGGTTCCTGCAGTGGCACCTAAAATTTGCTATTTCCACATCACTGTTTACTTGAAATTTCAATCTTACATGATGGTATGTCCATGCATGTACAGTATCTGCTGGTTCGGGAGATTGTGGCATTTCGCAGTCCATACTGAAGCAACTCCTCCACGGTGCACATGTTTCAAATTACTGCTAATATGGAGAGGTCAAACATTAAACCATAGTAAGTTTGGTCCTAATTGTAAGACTGTTCCTATGTGTTCTGAGCTCCTAATTACATTTTTGCAGTGGCAGAATAGTGAGTTTGGGAGTTAAGGAAAGACAGTTTTGGCATTAGATTCTGTTAGCAGGGTGCTAAAGTTACCACGAACATCCTCAACAGTTTAATTAAGACCAACAGCCATGAAAAAAAGTAATTATTTAGTTACTGGGAACCAATGGTAGATTGTTTTTTTTAGTCCCTGGAATTATTTTACATCATAAACTTTGGTTAAAAGATTCAGACCTTTTTTTGGTATAGGATGGAGTAGGGAGCAGCATAGAAAACTGGAATTTACTGGAAGTTTTTTTAATTCTGCACTTTTGTCCCGCCGCCTCATCATGCAGGTACTTTTGTAATGACATTACTTCTCACAGGAACTCCAAACACAAACAAAGCAAAGTCGCCTGTTGCTATCATGCAGCAGAATTCACATGATCACATCTGAATTTTCAACCCTGTTTGCAGTGTGAACTTATTATGGTTTACTCAGTCACATGTGAGTCTGTAAGATCTGGAAATCTTCAAATAGTTGTGTGACAAGTAAGTTATGTACTTGGTTCCAGCTGCAAAGTAAAAATAATGTTTTTTTTCTTCATAGATACCTCTTCAGTATTTTTCTGATCTATCCACTGAATGAATGATTATACATTTATTTTAATGTATAACAAATTCATTGTATAACCACACTAAAATAAAATAAGAGTCACACACACAGCAGGTTTTCAAGGTGCTACAATTTCAGTTCTAGCTGGAATATTTAATATAAGTTAAGACACTGTTTTCCATTGGGTTGATGTTTCCTCGTCCACTTACCATGGGCGACATTGCCTCTAAGAACAGATTAAAGTGTGGCTAATTTTACAGGAATTGTGGTTTAAGTCTGACTTTTGCATCGTCTGCTGCCTGAATAACAGACCAGGAAGCATGCTCTCATAAATCTTTTTAAAAACTATATATTTTTGTGCATATGATCTTTGTGCCTCAAAAATGTCATCCGGAAGTCTACTGACCGTGAAAAAAACGATCTTGTTTTATGTTTTCTCATCTCTTGAGAGAAAACAATATTGGATTTAATACTTCTTCGGGAAGGTTAGTTTGAAAAATAGGAAGATTCTTCCATAATGATAATGTTGGATGAAATTTGAGTAATACTGTTGGGAATTACATTCAATTTTAGTCACACCTCAGGAATAAGCAATGCATTTTTTCACTCATAATTCTTTGTCTTAATTTGTTTAAATAAATGGGGGAATGATGTCAACTTTTAGTGCCTCTGGTTTCTGTGGGGTGTTCATACAAGAGGACAATATATTGGAATTCTACACTTTGTTGGAATGAATCAGTCACATTAATCTGTTGATGATACTTTGTGTTTCCCATCAGTATATCAAAGCCTTCTACAATGAGACGTTACTCGAGCGTCATAACGAGAATCCGGATGAGCATCTTCTCACCGTCTTGTACTCCATCACTGTGTCCATCTTTGCCATCGGTGGGATGACTGGGGCACTACTGGTGGGCAAACTTGTTACCAAATATGGAAGGTTAGTGTGTTTGGAGGATGCAACACATTTGTTGAATGCCACCTACCTTTACTTAAATTGCACTTAAACCAGCACCTAAATTGTGGAATGAGTTGCCTTTATATACTAGACAGGCCTCCTCTTTATCTGTTTTTAAAGCTTTACTTAAAACCCATCTGTTCACTTTGGCTTTTCATACACATTTTAGTTTGATTGGTTTTAGTTATCTTAATTATTTCTTATCTTGTTCTATTAAACTGTATTTTAGGTTTTTATGTCCTTTTATATGCTATTTATTTTAATTACTTTTTACTCTAGATTTTGTGGCACTTTGGTCAACTAACTATAAGTGCATTATAAATAAAGTTGCATGGCATTACATCTGCAAATATCACAGTGTTTGAGACAGCTGGGTTGATAGGAGTCAATGTGTCCAAACAGGAAAGGGACGCTGGTGAGATCCTCCATACTAGTGTTCATAGGAGGATCTTTGATGGGCTTCAGCAGATGGTGCAGGAATCCTGCGATGGTCATTGCTGGACGCTTCGTCACAGGAGTACACTCAGGTAATCCTGACACATTCTTCATATCTACTTTATTACTGGCTCATATTCATCATTACAAACCCCAAAAACAGGGGTAAGACACTGTAAAATGCATGATTTGAAATTTCCTAAACCAAAATTTTATTCATAATAGAACATAAAAGATATGTCAAATGTTAAATGTGAGACACTTTGCCATTTCAGTAAAAGCCTTTCAGTCGGACAACTCCATGTGGATGTTTATAAAAGAATATGATTCAAGTTTGGCTCCAGTCCCATTACTTATTGCGCATATATTTTCTCAATTTGATATTTCCACCTGAAGGCCCCTCTACCGAGCCTACAGGTGGATGATGGGGTGGTGGAGGGGGAGAAAACCAAGCAGCAGCAATAATAGTATGAAAGGAAGCCTCATAACGCATTTGTTAGTAGCTACACGTCTGAATAAGTTGATGCATGGCCACGTTTACCTCGTGTAGCACCCCCTGTTCTTCTAACAACCTTTGTAAAAGGGACCAGATGCTGGACCTTTCTAAGAGGAGTATTGTCCCGTTCTTGTCTGATAGAAGACTTTAGCTGCTCAACAGTCTAGTCAGGCAGCGATTTCAATGACAGCAAGCAGAGATGTTTCCAGATTCTCAGAATCTTATAATGGTAATATGTACATAAATTAGGAAATATTCACTGCTTCTCAATTTGTAGATGCAGATTCATTTAGACTGATAAACCTCAGTATCTGAGTGACTCTACCTCTCAAATGTGCTCTTTTCATTATCTGTTATAATACTTAGTTGCTGTCAGTTAACCTAATTAGTTGCAACATATTCCTCCAGCTGTTTCTTTTTAGGACCGCTTACTTTTCCTATTTTTTCTTTTTAAAACCATCTCAAAAGTTTTGAGAGTTTTTTTTTTTTACAAAATACTAAGATATCTTACTTTAAACATTTCATGATTTCTGTGTTCTGCAATGGATAAAAAATAGTTTATGAGATTTATAAATCATTGCATTTTGGTTTTATTTATATTTTGCTGTATTTAAAACTTTGTTAAGTCAAAAAAGTGAAACTAAAAAGATTTTAGATTCTTTAAAACTGATCTTATGATAGAATTATTCTTTTTTCCTCATAAGTTTACACATAATTCTCCACAACTTGTCAAGCTATGACACTGGCAACGGAGATCTGGTGTCTTTGAGATGCTTGTTCAACTTGACACAGGAGTACAGCTGAGCCTAACTGAATTCATTTGACATAAATTGGCTGGTATGCAGATGTCTGCGGAGCGTCTCACAGTTAGTGCTGTATGGCAGAGTGAAAATCAGGCCATGGGTTGGAGAGGGCATTTTGTACATCTGCAAGACAGAAAAGTTTTATGATACATGAAGGCTTCTAGAAAGATCTAGAAGCATCTGAAGTGCCTAAAAGCAAAGTAGCCTCCATGATTTAGATCTAGCTGCTCAACCAAACAACGTAATCTGGGATGAAACAAAAAAAGTCAAAGGCCACTATGTATGAAATACGTGATTTTTCAGTGGATACGAGAGTATCTTATAACAGTCCAGCAGCACTCCACCATTCCTTACAAGTCTTATGGTGTAATTGAAGATAATTAAGCAGTTTGGTTATAATTCCCAGCAATGTGTATGTAGGAATCCAGCCACTCACATCATATTCTAGTCTTATATATTTTAAATGGATTTTAATAAAACTAATGTGGAGAATTATGTTGGACTGATGACAATATGAAAACTTACATTATATTAAAATGACTCTGAAACATGAGATGTGGCTTAGTTTGAAAACATTTGTCATCACTGTGCAAGTTTCATTGAAATCAGCGGATTTTTTTGTTTTCATGTCATCATTTTTCCTTTCTTTGATGTTTGATTGTTTTTTAGTTCCATTTTATATGTACAACATTTAAAGTATTTCTTTATAACCTTACAACAAAAGAAGAATGTGGAAGGAACCTTGTAAAAATCTGATTTATGCCAAAAAATAGACTTTAGGCCATATTTTAACCAAACTAAATATAGGAGTCTAATAAACTTGGACAAACACAGTTAGTTTGCACTAATTCTAATTTCCATAATGTGTTCAGCACTTTGTTTCAACCAACGTTGTGTTAAAGTGCTTTATAAATAAAGTTGAGTTGAGTTGAGTAATTCTACTCTGTGTTTTCATCAGGGATTTCTCTCAGTGTGGTGCCCATGTACCTCGGTGAGATCGCCCCTAAGAACCTTCGAGGCTTCTTGGGCCTCGTTCCCAGCATCCATATTTGTATGGGAGTCTTCATTGCTCAGGTCCTGGGGCTCTCCGAACTGCTGGGAAAGGTACTCGCTTTGTGCCAGTAACTACTCAACATTCAGTCATCCTTCATACATCTTTTAAGTAATGACTAAAATACTGTTGTTTAGATTTATGTTCTCAGGTAATGGGAATTCAGGATTGTACTTTTTTCCACACCTGATTTCACTGCAAACTGATCATTTCTAACACTGAAATGTGTGGTAGCCCATCAGGCCTCAAATGAATCTAATTAAGCCTGAAAACAAAGTCATAACACTGTGAAATAGACCTAGGCAACAAGATTCCCTCTTAGCAGTGGAGCAGAAGAAGGGTAGTGATCTTACTTTCACATATCACTTCCAAACTTTATAAAGTATGTAAACAGGCTGTTTTATAAGTTGATAACATTCACATGACTTGTCCTCCTGGCCACATCTGACTCAATCTGTTTTCTGTAGAAGTTTTTCTTCCTGTCTCCAAATTGATCAGAATATGCTCTTTTTATCTGCTCACATATATAATATGCAAACATGGAACACCTGCTCTGAGATATGAACCAAACCAAAAAGACTATTCCCTTCTATGTCTTAAAAAAATCCTTTCCATCTTTGTAGACAGTTTAAGTAAGTCACAATTTTTATGTGTGTGTATGTGTGTTTTTCACACAGGAAGAGTATTGGCCTCTGCTGTTGTCCCTTATTGTCTTTCCCACAATGGTTCAGCTGATGCTGTTGCCATGGTTTCCAGAGAGTCCACGATATCTTCTGATAGAGAAGGGAAATATACATGCAACGATAGCAGGTTAGACACTTTATCCTGGATTGGTTTCTCCTCTGAGATTTTAATGTTATTTGCCTGAAACTGCAGATATTTTACTGGCTGAGCGTCTTTAAAGGAGATTGTGATTGTTGTTAATGTCAGAACAAATGCTTCTCTCTGTTC
The DNA here is from genome assembly GCA_037177055.1 of Atherinosoma microstoma. Taxonomy (NCBI): domain Eukaryota; kingdom Metazoa; phylum Chordata; class Actinopteri; order Atheriniformes; family Atherinidae; genus Atherinosoma; species Atherinosoma microstoma. The sequence continues at coordinate 27,715,939 of JBBBVU010000004.1, forward strand.
TCTAGCCCTTAAGTGTTTCCGTAAAAACGGAAACATCCAGGCTGAGGTTGAGGAGATGCAGGAGGAGCAGCGCTCCCTGTCCTCCATCCAGACCCTTTCAGTCCGACGTTTGCTCAAGGACCGCAGCGTCCGCTGGCAGGTCATCACAATCATAGTGGTCAACATCGGCATGCAGCTGTCTGGCATCGATGCGGTAAGAGGGAATGGTGTTGTGGGTCTGTTGGCTTTTTCATTTTGAATGTGCAACAACTGTGCACTTAATAGAAAAGTGAGAGCTCATATTGCTGCAGCTCCATGCTGTGCTCCCCTCTATCTGACCACACATTACAGACTCACACACAATACACCCACTAAATGACTAAGCTGAGGGCAACGTGACCATGCTTCATGTCCTGCTCGGCTTTCTTAGTGTAACCTCAGCTAACAAGGTCTACCCATCTGAACATAAAGTCAAGCACATCTTTGTACTCATTGCTTTACGTGCTCATATCCTTGCATCATTTCCCAGCAGGAATACACCCTGCTGAGTTTCTTGGTCCCAGCTATTCCAGATAGGAACACTGAAAGGCTTCAAACCCTCTCTATATGTTACATATGTGTGGATTTAAGCCGACCATCATTTCTCCAAAACTTTACCCGCTCTATTAATGCCATAAAAGGCATCTGCATATTTCTCTTTTTGTTGTTTGGTCTGTTTTGTTTTTGCTTCCATGCTGCAAATTCAGCTTTTGACAAAACATCTACTATATTTTCATTATGATGAATACATCAGTTTTGTTAGTAAACCACGAGATTAGAACAAAAAGCAGCTTAAACCACAAAAAAATTACAGGATGTTTTTTTTTTTCTGCTTTTATATTTCCAGAACGGTTTGAAATATTCTTTAGTTTTACAACTTTATGCACTACATTAGTAACTAAAAGGATCCTTTGTCACATGGCTGCAACCAACTAGAAAATGAAAACTACACTTTCCCTGAGTCTTTATATATTTTGGGCACCTACAAACAAAAATGAGTGAGCCAGTCAGAAGGAAATAGTAGTGGTTTATATGTAAGTTCAGTAAATATGTGTTAAGACATGAGGAAGGTTGAGATGAGTAATGATAGACTGAATCCTTTTACCTGCTTGTTGATCTAGAAGCATCAATGAAAAGATTGTTAACATCCATGATGCTTCAATGAATGCAACACTGAATCCAGAGCACTGGAAATAAGTCATTAGTTGTTATTTATAGAGCTAGGTGTATCAAGATATATCAGTATCATTTAAATTGTTGACCTGTATGTGTGGATACAGCTATTCATTTGAAAGATCTTAATTCGGAAATGTATATTTTGGAGGTATTTAGATACAGCAGCTATCTTTGTTTCCAGTAGAGTGCCAGCAGAGCAATTGAAATCTGCACTTTTGCAGATGATGTTGCCATTTTCACAGAAAAATTACCTGAACCTTCAGTCAGAACAGTTTGTTGTTCCCCTGTGATAATGAAAACAAAATAATTGAAATAATGTTTTGTTTGTATTTTTGCTTTATTGTTCTAGTTTTGTCTCGTTTTTCAATATCCAGTGCACTCTCACCGATTTTTATTTAATCTAACGCAGAGAAAGATGTTTGGTGTGCGTTTGTGACAGAACTATTATACTGAAATGTGTAAATGATCTTTTTTTTCTTGGAGCCTCTCAGTTCGTGTTAAGTTGTCAACAGTTGCATCCCAAAATGCCTCTGAAGAGAATGGGACACAGCTACAAAAAATATAGTAACAAAATGGCAGAGTGTGCTGGAAGAACATGAATACACCACGGCATAATTTGAATACATATAAAACATTGAAGTACAGCTTTTCTAATATTGACATGATGGCAAATCATTAAAAGAAATTCATACTCTGCCATCCAAAAAAAGAAAAAAGAAAAATAAGAGTCATACTCTCCAATATTTTGTTGGACCGCCTTTAGCTTTGATTATGTCTTGTATTCACTGTGGCATCATTTTGATAAGCTTCTGCAATGTCATATTTATTTCCATCCAGTGTTGCATCTTGTGATGATGATGATGATGGGAGTCTTCTCTAGCACATCCCAAAGATTCTCAGTGGGGATAAGGGGGGATAAGGTGGTGGTGAAAATAATGTTTCATGCTCTCTGAACCACTCTTTCACAGTTTGAGCCTGATGAATCCTGGCATTGTCATCTTGGAATATGGCCATGCCATCAGGGAAAATGGATAAACCTGATTATTAAGATAGTTAGCTGACCTCACTCTTTGGCCACATAATGTTTCTGAGCCTAGACCTGAGGCTAGACCTGAGCCTAGACCTGACCAACTGCAGCAACCCCAGATCATAGACAGCCCCCACAGGCTTGTACAGTATGCACGGACATGATGGCTGAATCACTTCATCTGCTTCTCTTCTTACCCTGATGTTCCCATCACTCTGGAACAGAGTAAATCTGGACTCATCAAACCACATGACCTTCAGCCATTGCTCCAGAGTCCAATCTTTATGCTCCCTAGCAAATTGAAGCCTCACTGATTATTTTCTTACGGCTACTCAGCAGTTTAGTCCAAAATATCTTGAGTTCCTTTCACATCATGTGAGTGGAAATGCTAATACTCTCACTATTAAACATAGCCCTGACGTCAACTGATTTTTTTTTTTACAATTTGATTTCACCAATCAAGAGATTGCTGAAAATCATTCAAGATTTTTTTTTACATTTATCCCTTGAAGATGATTGTTCCCCACTATCATTCCAGTTTTTAATGATGCATTGAACACTTGTTAACCCAATTTTAGTAGTTTCAGCACGATGCATGCCAATAATTTGACCCTTCTGAAACAGATTAACACCTTTTCCCACAACCACAAGATGCATCTACTGACATGGTTCTTTAAGGATTGAGAAGCTACTCACTATGTCAGTTAGGGTTAAATAACTTGTTTCCAGCTGAAGCATCATCATCTATCCAGATATCCGGCAAAACGAGGCACAGAGTAGCATAACCTCGGTTTTTAGCCGGCTAACAGCGCCTTCTTAGCCTTAGCCCGCCTACCTCCGTTAGCTGGTTAGCTCCCGTTAGCTCTGCGTTAGCTTTGTTAGCTCATAGCTCAGAGTTTGAAGGGTGTCAATCATCCCTCTCCGCGCCTCCTCGGTGCCCATTTTTGGGTTTTCCGGTAGTTACGAGACTCGTTACGTTGCTAAGATGGCGACGGTTGGAACCTCCCAATGAGCTTCTTTTAATCTCTTCACAAACCTCCCGGATGGTCTCTCCATTCATTTTACAGTCATTGGTCAGAACATATCAGTCCTATGAAAGGCCCAACACGGGTATAATCGACAGGAAACCAGCTTGAAGGGTCCAGGATTTTCTTCTAAGCGTGTAAAAGAAATCTGTTAGCCCTAAAATATGCAACATGGGGGAGAACTAGAAACAATTCCAAGTGAAAAAGTTCCAAGTTTTCGCAAAGCATCAGAATTGTTCGCTCATCAGGTCTTTTATCAAAGCTGGGCCCCAGTTTCACACACTGAGTTTAAGACTCTGATGCTGTGTGTGTGTCCCATGTCCAATTTCTCATGTGATGAAAAAAATTATTCTTATGATGTTGTGACACAAAATGTTGCCACTTTGTAACAGAAACACTTCTCAGAGTACCGTGGTTCTCCAGGGAAGGTTGGTGTATCACCATAGTTTGTTATAGGAGGCTGAGAAATGTGGGAGAAAATGTTAGAAACATACTGTTGCTTGTAACTTTCTTTCTTAGGATAAATATGAGCTTATTATATCTTATTGATGTACTGGTGATATGATATGAAACATCATTCCTGTTTTATGGAAGATTTCTTCTGAGTGAGGAAGTATTTTTAATCCAGTAGTATACAGCATTTATTTTTTCCAGACAATGTATTTAACTTTTTTAGAAATCCTATATAAGCACAAACAGTTTTTGTGTTCACGTGGAGTCTCTGCTTTGATTCAGGCACGTGTTTGCGTACTTTATGTTGATGAAATGTTGATGAAATACAACATGTTTGGTTACTAAATCAAGGCGACAGCACTGAACTGCACCCATCACGCTTCTGTCCGCACCTCATCAATGATGGATGTTGCATCAGCAAAGTGTGATTAATGAGAATACACTAATTAATTTCAAGGGGAGCACTTGTCAGCCATCCATACTGATGAAATGCTGTATTTCAAATGCATGAATGATGGTCAGCCTGGTGACAATGATTACTCTGATGAATCATGTACAGGGACCAAATAAGCAGGGTAGCTTTTTTTTGGTTCCTTTGGAGAACATGACATTCTGTCTATTTTCTATCTGGAGTACATCTTAATTATGATAATAACAGATTTAATCTCAATGTTAATTTCAGATCTGGTTCTACACAAATGACATATTTAAGAATGCAGGAATCCCAGAACCTCATATTCAGTACACAACAGTGGGAACTGGTGCCATTGAGGTCATCGCAGGGATGCTGGGGGTGAGCAGACATTATCTTTATCTTTTCACACATTGATATGAGATTATTTGTTCTATATTATTGGAATGTGTTTTATTCTTTTTTTAATAGCAACGAGAAAGCAGGTGAGCTCATAGTTATCAGAATTATTCTCCTTTTTTCAATTTTATGCAACTGGGTTTTTGTGTAAAACAAAAAGATATATAATCCTTTAGTTGCTTCATTCAAAAAGTTTTACTTTTTACAGACTAAATAGTTGGTTGGCTAAACTGTAAAAATGGCAGATTAATTAATTATGTAGTTTTTTGGAACTGTTATGATTACTGTATATTGTTTGGGCGCTGGCATGGACTGGTGACCTGCCCAGGGTGTAACTGACTCTCACCTAATATCCACTGGGATAGGCTCCAGGACCCCCATGATCATGAATAAGAATACATTGGAATAGAAATGGGATGGATGGATATTGTATGTGTAATCCCATATCAAAAAAGACTCAACATTTTATGTGAGACATTGAGAAGGACGCATTATAGATCATGACTGAAAAAACTGTAAACTTTAGTAATTAGTGCTTTTAAGATGGTTCAGGTACTTACTAACTGACAAAGATACAGTTTTGATTAAGTTTTTGTCATGTATTAGTGCATAATCTTTAATGTTTTGTTTTTCTTTTGTATCTTTTTCTAAAAGGGGATGATATGCTTTAATCAAAAATCATAAAAAGTTAAATGTAAATGTACATACAGTTAGCCAAAAGGCTCATTTTTATCGGCAGTGGAGAAGGTTTTACACACATTTACAGAAGAGGTTATAAATGCTGTGGTAGGTTACAGTATGTGGTCATGTTTGACAATTTTTTTCATATGATTATAAACACACAAAAAAGGAAATCTGTTCTACTTTTAATGATTTCATTATTATGTATGGCTTTTTCATGTTTTCATTTATAATCCCTATTTTCATCAAAGTGATCAAATATGTGAGATTTAGGCAAGGCAAGGCAAATTTATTTACACAGGACATTTCATGTACAGGACAATTCAAGGTGCTTTACATTACAGAAAAGTACATTAAAACAAAACAAACTTTAGAAAGAAATTAAATGAGAAAAAAAAATTGGCAATCACACTTTTCCTTCTTCCTTCATTCAGTGCTTCACTATTGAGCGTCTGGGCAGAAGACCTCTAATAATAGGCGGCTTCCTCTTCATGGGACTCTGCTGTGCAGGGATCACTGTGTCTGTCCTCCATCAGGTACATGTTTATTACATTACATTCATTTGCAGCTGTTTTATAATCTAAACATAGTGTAAAATGCATCATCAGTCTCCTAAATTCTCACGAAGACAATAATGGAATGAGAGACATTTGCAGATTTGCCAGTAATGATAATGCACAATAACATCCCATTATTTACTTCTACTACACTCTTGTTTTCAGCTGTAAATAATGATACAAGCAAGAATATTATGTATGATTAAGAAGTAACTATTAGGAGCACCTCTTGCACAAATCACGTGTAATAAGAACAGTTGAGTATAATTACACGAATAGTCATTAAAACCTGTGCAAATTGTGTGTCAGCACTTACTGCTCATAACTCATACTTTACAGGCCCAGTTTTCCTTCATGCGCTACATCAGTGTGGGCTGCGTTGTTGGGATTATCGCTGGCTTCTGCATTGGTCCAGGTAAAAGCTTCAGTAAAGTCAGCCTTTTTGCATCTCACAAATAAACTCTCAAACACTTTGAAAGCATTGTTGTTGATTTTCAGTCTGGTTTTCTCAGGGCTCATTCCACTGAGACAACCAGCCTCTTAGCATTATCCAAAAACGTTGATATTACCTTCTGGTTCAGTTATCATACAAAACTTCCTTTTGGTAAGACATTTAAGAAAATAAGTCTATGGCCCAATCCCAAACTGCTCCCCAACACACTACCCCTTCACTACCGAGTGTCACTCCAAACGAAGTCACACTCGCAGGCCGCGGAGGGCACTTTAATCAGAGGTGGAGGGCATAAAAAAGATGGGCAGGAAGGAGGCGCCCTCTTCCCTCCACTGGAAAAGGAAAGCATGTTTCGCCATGGCAACACGAAGATGCCGTGTAGCGTTGCGCATTGGTTGCAAGGCGCACCAGCCGCCTCGTTTTCCCTCCACTGTCCCTGAAACATCATAAATTCAGGAATTATTACAATGACAGGAGCTACATTCCATTCCATTAGTCTTTCAGCTCCATTACCGTTTGACATTTAAATCAAACTTATGAATGAATGCTGATAATTGTGATTATATTAAATCAAACGTCCGCATAGAGGATGTTTTGCTAGTTTCGTTGTATCTTCCTAAACCTGGTGATTTTCTGTCAGTGTGACAAACATGCAGGACACATGCGGAACTCGCATCTGAAGATTGTCTCCTCCGTTTAGCCGTTGCACTAGCTGCAGTGTGTATCGATGCAGACTCGCTATCTGAGGGCTGAACGGTCCACTCGCCCTGCACACTACATGCTTTGGGACAGCCCTTAATATGGCGCAGCCTCCTCGAGAACACGCAAACGGAGGGTTAGTGTGTAGAGGTAGTGTGTAGGGGGTGGTTTGGGATGGGGCTTATGTTTAACTTGACATGCTCTGGCTACTTCCAGTAGCTTTCGTCAGAAGGGTCACATGATATTGCTCTCAAGTGTCTTTCAGGCTGTTTTTTCTTCGGTTTGCTTGACAGCAGAGGACAATTCCGCCCCCTGCTGTCTGGCATCCTGTGGAGGATGGCATCCCAGTTGTGTGACAAGTAATGGATGACAGGGATGAGGGATCTACTCCTTATTACACACCTTGGACAAGGAGTCCCACCTGGGATGCCATCCTTCACAGGATGCCAGACAGCAGGGGGCGTAATTGTGATGCTGGAGAATGTTCTGTGTTACTGACATTAGACTGACCTCGGCCTTTGATACTGTTGATCATTACATCATGCTCGATAGGCTGAAAATACTAGTTTGATGTATCAGGATCTGCTTTGTTATAGTTTCCCTCATGTGTTTTTGGCCAATCATTTTCTGTGGCTGCTTCAGGTCCTCTTCCTCATACCCTACCTATGGTGTGCCACAAGGATCTGTTTTGAGGCCTTTACTGTATCTTTTATATCTGCTCCCTCTTCAGCATATTAAGCTCTTTTAACAACATCATGTGGTTTTAACGTACAGATTGGTGCTTAGATTCTGTTAGAAGTTGGAAGACTGACTATTTTCTTCAACTAAGATTGTAGAGACTCTCAGTCTGCCTGCTTCATTTTTTTAAACCCTCAGTCAGGAACCTCAGTGGAACTCTTGTCTCAACTTTGACTTTGGATGCTCATGTTAAATTACTGTATCGGTCTTGTTTTTATCATTTAAACAATATAGCCAAGCTGAGTCTCATCGTGACACACCACAAGATGGAAATGATCTTACATGCCTTTATTCCATCACATCTTGATTATTTTAATTCTATGTTCTTTTGTCTGAGTAAAAAAGTCCCTGCGACGTCTTCAGGTTGTGCAGAACTTTGGCAGATTTTCTCACCGAGGCAATCTCTGAAAAACAGCTAATTTGGTTTCCATCTTGCCTTCTTTCAGCTCTCTCCAGCCGGTAAAAGTCAGTCCAATGTTGACTCTTGTCTTATCCCTTCCTCTGTCCCTTTCTCTCTTTCTTTTCCTTTCTTTCTCAGATAATGTCCTCTTGTGTTTCTTAAATGAAGCAGCCACGGTGCACGTTCAAAACAGCAAGTGTGTTGATATTCAGTTGCTGGCGTGTGATGTGGTGCCGTAAAGCAAAACTCAGCTGTAAACTCAGTAATGTGCTGCTCCGGGCTGGATAAGAAAGTTGTGAAGTGCAGTTTCTCAGCCTTGGGATGTTGCAGGGCAACGATGGCTCCTGGAACGTCCATAATGAATGTCGGTGTGCCATTAAAATGAGTCAGGAAGACATATTTTTAAGGTCAGAAAGTTACATAGTGCTCCTTTAACTTAAATAGCTTTACATGGTCAAACACCAAATCATATCAGAGTTCTTTTTTAGCTACACATCCCCATCATGTCCCTGAGGTCATGTGATCAGGGTCTGCTGGTATTGCAGCACACAGTTGAAAACTAAAGGTGAGTCTTTGCAGTAGTGGCTCCCACTCTCTTAAAGTCCCTCTCTCTAAGATCTTAGGACTCTGTGATCTCTTTTAAAACTTGCTCATGTTTAGCTGTTGTCGTGTTTTTATATTTTCACGTTTCTTTTATTTCATAGTGAAGCACTTTGTGATTTTTTTTTTATCTTGAAAGACGCTATACAGATCAAATTAACGTACTTACTTAAAGTGAACCCTTTCATCCCAGCAGTGTATGTAAGGTCACACTGCTCCCTGCTGGAAATTTGCACAATAACAGGCATCAAATCTGAAATGCAGCATCCCTCCCTGAGCACTCCTCCTAAGAACGTGCAGAAAGCTTGTTTTTCATCAGTCTTGTAAATTAGGAAATCGTAACTGCTACAGTCCATCCATTCCCATAGCCATTTGTGCAGTGGATGAGATGAGTGAAGAGAATTAAGATGCGTTAGTTTACATAGTGGAAGCCACGTCGAACGGACTTGCGAGGATGATGAATTAGGAAGAATATGGTTTACATAACACCATCCGTCAAGTCGGCAAAATCCATACCACAGCACACAGACAAGGATTTCTGTTGCCGCAATTAGACTTTTAATGGCTCATTGTTCATAAGCTTGCCGTAATGAATACAGTTTCCTTCAGATGAAACCTTGCTTTCTCTATGACGCCCTCCCATACATAGCCCACATGTTGACGAATTATGGCCCAGTTATTGGTTTAACAATATTAAACCTTTCCCTGTGCTGTTGGCAAGCACAGATAATGAGGGCATCCTTCTGAAAGCTGGTCATTAGAGCTTTCTCTAATGCATATTTCTCCTTCACATCCTTCACTTTTAACAATGAGGAATGTTTAAAACAAAGCCACTTCTAATAGATCCTGCATATCAAACTAATGAATAGCACAAGTCCAAGGGTAGGCTGCTATCTTTCCAACTTGACATCTTCCTCTCTTGTCAGTCTGTTTCCTCAGTAATAACAAAGTCCTAATGAAGCACGTGTCAGAAGAGGTGTAACTTAATAGCACTTTGGCTTTTCTTACATCATCCTCTGTTTCGTTTGATGAGGGTCAGTGGATGATCCTGAGTGGGAATATTGATAAACTATGACAAATGAAGCTGCTGATGTTAATTTCACAACAGTACAGGCTACTTAAGTTTGATTTGTACTATGACTGGATGCTTGGCCAGATCAAACCGATAGATTAAAACGACTTAATTTGGAGAAGTTATTGTCAAAATGTGCACATGAACATATTCCACATATATTTTTCTCTTTTCTTTTCAGCTGGTGTGCCTTTCCTGATCACTGCAGAGCTCTTTAAGCAGTCTCATCGCCCATCTGCCTACACAGTGGCAGGCTGCCTCAACTGGTTGTCCAACTTCACTATTGGCTTCGTTTTTCCCTTCCTAGAGGTCAGAGCAAACTCATGTCCCAGTAACAGTTCTGGCTAAATCTATCTGCCCTGAAACAAGCAGAACAAGAGTCAGATGAGTTGTAGATCTCACAAGTGAGCCAGAATACTTTGTAGTTGGAGCGTCATTCAGGTATTGATCTTGATCCTGGATTGGCTGTAAGCTTCACTTCAGTCATCCAGTTTCAGGCAGCTATGACTGGGTTTGGTGGATTTGTTTAGATAGAGGCAACTCCTCAAACGCCAATAAATTACCAGTTTAAATCACAACCTTGTTGTCTGTCACCGTTCACAGTAGTTTTCATTAAGATCCTCCACTCACAATGAAAATCCACTTTTAACAAGATCAATAACGTGAGGGCCAAAAGGATGAACTCAGGACCCAACAGGTGAGAGTTCAGGGAATTGTGGGTGTGCCGACAGCTCTGGTGTTAGTCTCTCGATCTGCTCCAAGTGTCTCTGAGAGCACCCTGAACCCCACATGGCCCCAGACATACAGGTGGATCTTACAGAATATAAAGAACTCGATGAATGTGTACATTGATGGGTGAAACTCAAGAAGAAACTCCCTGCACACTCCTTCGTTGAACATAGCCAAGGTCAACCCCATGATGCCTATTGCCACAAATTTGCTACAGACTGCCTCTGGTCCATTTTTAATTTTATATACTTTTATCTTATTAATTAATTTTATCGATTCATTTATTTTATTTGCTATTATTTATGTACTGTTAGAATATTAATTTATTATTTAATTTAATAGTCACAGTATGCAGTTGAGATGTGCACAATCGGCATTTATTTGTAAATAGTCCCATATATTATGTATTCAAAGTTTTGCCAACTGATCCACCTCATCACAAGCCTCTCCAGAACCTCCTAATATACATATTAAGCACTAAGTTAGAATATGAACTATAAGAAACTGTAAAATATACCGAGATATGGATCCATAATAGACACAAACGTATGGAAAGAAACAACATCTTTCAAATATTGTTTGACAGACCTTTAAAAAAATGTGAATAAAAAAACTTAAGTGAACAAATTGTTTAAAACTAATTCAAGGTAATGTTTGGACAAACTGCATTCTGTGCCAATGTAACAGCATTTGGTGAGCACAAAGTAAACATTCTGGCCACTTTTTAATCAGCTTTACATTCATTTACTTTAATTAGTTTTAAAAACTTCACTGTTACATGCTTCTGTTAGGAAAAAAAGTCAATGTTTCCTAAATCTTTGCAGTAGGAACTTTTGCACATTGCCAAAGGGAGTAATATTTGTATGGTTTTGTATCCCCCTCCAGGAAGCCACGGGTCCTTACTGTTACCTGATCTTCTGTGCGGTCTGCTTAGGAGTGGCTGTCTATGCCATCTTTATCATCCCTGAGACCAGGAACAAAACCTTCCTGGAGATCAGCCAGATGTTCGCCACCAGGAACAACATCCTTAATGAAGAATTAACTCCCAACAGCCATCTGAAAATGGCTCTGATGAACGGCTATGGGAGCCTTGGCCTCCATGATGAAAAAATAGAAAGAGGGGCTTGACTGACCTGCTGATGGTGAAGAATGGGTACAGGGGGATCTGCTGCTTCACTCAAAGAAGTCTGATGTATATAATGGAACACACTAAATGAAATCCGGGTCCTGTGTGGGACAGTGGTCTGTTTGTTAATTCTCAATCACGGTGGTAAATTATGTGGGACAGAAGTCACACGGTCATGTGCTTTAAATGAAACATCAGTCACGTTTTAATCCATTTCCTGGAATCTGAAAGCACTTTTGTGGGAGCAGAGATGGTTTCTCACAGTTTCAGCAGGAGTTTCTTTCCTCTGGGTTAGTTTGTGTTTTTATGACTGCTCCATTTTTCACAATTGGGAGTTGATAAAGAATTTATTAAAACAGCTTTGCTGTGATTTGACTCAGCAATCAAAGGTTTCAGGACATCATGTGAAATGTACTTTACTGTTACTGTACCGGATGTTTACACTGACATGACATGTCTTGACAAAGACGTTGAGCCCGTTTGTTTTGTTCTCTTTTTCAGTGGTTTAGTGTCTCTTTGTAATTAAGGGATCTGGATCTGCGAAAAGGGCTAATATTACACACCACAGAAACTTTCCAACATATTTGTGCAGGAAAACTGTTGCTCTTGTTCATAGCAGTGTTTATTGATAAGGGGCTACAGTCAAAACATGACTCAAAACATTTAGTTCAGTTTAATTAAATTCTAATATTCAAAGAAATGAAATAATTTATTTTCACAGATGAGTCACGTGTAAGGTTCCAGTTTAGGTGTCAATGAGTAAAACCTGCCATATAAACCTACTTAAACCTCTGGTATTTAGGAAACGATGCGGCCAAGGCTATCAAGACCGAAAGAGTCTTCCAAGGACTTCATCGCTATGGATACCAGCAAGGGATTTAAAATGGATCTTCAAATGATCTTAAATGAATTATTCCACTTTAAAGAAAATCATTTACAAATGCTTTAGAATTCAAATGATTGACGATGTCCAGGACACCCCAACAAATTCAGACTGACACAAAAAACTCTCCCAGAACATCACATTTTCAGCACTGTGTGTAAAGACAGAAAGAGTTTGCATTTGTTTGACTTTCTGGAAAATTGCACCAGGAAAAGTCCAGACTTGCTCTAGTCTGCCGATGAAGATTCAGGGAAAAGACCAGTACTTATGGAAAAGCTCATCATCAGTTTCATCTCTGAACTGCCCACAGTGAGAGTTGACGTGTCTGATGCCTGGTGGTGGTGGAAATATGGACTGGGAAGCTTGTAGCCACGATTTGAGAATGATTTTAGCAACAGAAGAGAAGCTGCTTAGATATAATGTGAGATTATCTGTCCCAAAGTTGAGGCTTAACTTTTCCAAACCTTGGGGTGCAAACAAACCCATCGGTGAATGGATAAAAAGGAGAAAATGGGCAATTATTGATTTGGTCAAAGCCCAGATTTATTGTCATGTTCTGGGGGGAAATGAGTGATAAGTGCAAGAAACCCTTTGAGAATCTTGAATCCGGAGGAATTTTCCGTGAAACAGTGGTAAAAGAATGATCTGAAATAGTTTTTTTTTTGTTTGTTTTCCCTGAGATATTTAAAATGCCAGAATAATTGTCCAATAACCACTATGGGTAGATTGTTTTCTTGTTCAGATAATGTTTTAAAAGTCATCACATCATCAAGTTCCTTCTGAACCGCCACATGGCTGTATGTACAGAGTTTTAATTTATCAATAAATTTCATTAAGATAGATAAACAAGTTTGTTCAATATTTTTTTTTTAAACTTCTGTCGGATTTATAAGAAACACAAAAGTTTGTTCAACATGACGTTTTGGCATTGAGTTATTTATTACTCCTGATTGATTCCTGTTATGACTGAGATCGGAAATATGAAAAAAAAAAAAAAAACATAAAAAACACATAACATAACATAACAACATAAACAGTTCCATTCATTCATTCATTCATTCATTCATTCATTCATTCATTCATTCATTCAGATGTACATATAATTTCTTCACATATTTGTTTGTATCTACAAAGATTTGACTTAAATTCATAGTGAAATCTTAAGTAGAATATCTCATCGTTATAGTACCGTCCGTCCGTCCGTACCGTCCTCTTCCACTTATCCGGGGTCGGGTTGCGGGGGCAGCAGCCTATCAGGGCAGCCCAGACTTCCCTCTCCCCGGCCACATCAGCCAGCTCATCCGGGGGGATCCCG